>CM028358.1:16516859-16896667 GCA_016618105.1 Dendrobium huoshanense
TTAATGTAATGTTCGTATGTTTGTAATTGCCCTAAGTTTGATATTGTTTCAAGTTTCTCTAACCCTTAACTCAGCTTATCAAAATGCAATCATCACCAAGCAAATCCTAATCTAGGAGAGCCTTAACTAGGTGCAAGTGTGTGCACAACCTAATCATACAAATATTGATGAATTAAGAGAATAAAGTTTGATTAGTGAATGATTAAGACCTAATCACTTCACTAATCACTCCCCAAAGACTTCTATTCACATATTCAACCATGCTTAAAAATTTTTGACCAACTCTCAAGATTTAAGGATTTAAAAATATAATTAATTTCAAATTAGTTTTAAAGCAATGCATATAAATAAGCCTTATAAATGCATAGGCTATAAGTTTAAAAAGAGAATCAAAATATTAGCAAAAAGTAATTTCAATAACTTGAAAGATTTCTGATTTCAAGGTTATTAAAAAAAAAAAAACCACTATAATTTAAAAATATTAATATAATTTTACTTAATATTAAAGAAATTCAATATTCAGTTATTGAAATGAATTAATTTTGAATAGTAAATAATTTTGCTAATTTTCACTTTCCTCAAATTTGAAAGTATTTAAATTTATTTAATTAAATAATATTTAAAATATCCAAATAATCAATATTAAAACTGCTCAAATATATATAATATTTTTAAATGGTTCTAATTTTAAATTAATGTCTCAGAAATCTTAACAGTTTGATATAAAATACTTATTTTTCTGACAAGTATTTATTTTTTAATATTTTTTTGAAGTTTCAGTAATTAAAAATAACTAAAAGACTAATTAATCCTTATTAATGTATCGGGACGGCGGATTAACACGGCGCTCCTGCTGGCTGGTCGGGATGCGGGGGATCAAACCGCGGCCAAATGATTGGCATTCATGCGTGTCACAGCGGCTGGGGTCCACGCGGCTTTCACTTAAAACCAGTCAGCATAACCACGTAGGCAGGCGGTGCGACCGTCCGAATCCTCCGCTTTCGAGGATCAACGGTTTGTTTGATCTGATCTCAGAGAGAAGGATCAGACGGCGGGATTATCAATCCCGCTGGTTTCAAATCACGGATCCAGAAGCCGTTGGACCAAAAGCCGAGCGCCAAATCAAATACACGGCTGGAACACGCGTCGAACGGCTTGATCTGGACCGTTGATCGAGCGATCAACGGTCCAGAAAGCGTGCCCATGCGTCGGAGACTACTAGTAACGCCCTAGGATTCTTTTTTTCCGCTCGTTCTCTCTCATCCGATAGACGAAATAATGAAATTTTAAAACTAGATAGCCTACGTAACAGAAACAATGGGGAATGTTCTCACGGCCTAGATGCATTAAATAAAAATCTATTTAAACTAGATGTCCTAAGCTAGGGTTAGAGTTTTACACAGCGATTCAAAGGACGGTTTGGACCCGTTTTGGATTCTCTGAACTTGTAGACTGTCCACGCTTATTTTGTCCTGTTAATCCACGCTCCAATGCTCCACGAATCGCCCTGTAAAAGCCTTGGAAAGATCGGACGTTAGCTCGCCGGAGGATCGCCGGCCACCGCTTTGACCGCCGGATTTGAATGGGGATAGTTGGGAAATGTCAGGGGAGCTCAATGGAAGAAGGGGCTGGGCTTGAGGGGCTTAAGTGGAGAGAGAGGGTTAGGGTTAGAATGAGAGGCATTAGGCCTCTTTTCCCTATTCAAACGTTCCCCAGCCAAAGGGAAACGGCTGGATTGACTCCTGGGTCTCAGATGCTGCCACCTGTCCCTGGGAAAGCTGGGAGGCTGCCCAAGGCTGGACATGCCTCCTTCCCATTGGGTGGTCTTGGTGAGTGGGGGGTGGACCATTGCCTCTTAAGGCTAAACCAAGGCCTGATCCTTGTTGGGAGAGCCTTGAGAGGGCTTTAAACCACAAGAGGGTCGGCCTAAGGCAGCCCTAATGGGGGGAAAGGGGGTTTAGCACATGTCAAACCCCTTTGAGGAGTTTTTTAATGGGGTTTGACAAAGTTGACCAGTCAACCATCAAAGGGGGCTGAGGTGGCAGCTGACTTGGCATGGGGAGGAGTTCAAGGGCTGATTGGATGAGTCAATGGGAGTCCAGTGAGTTGAAAAGGCTTGGGCCAAAGGATTTGATACTCAAATGCTTGTTTGACTATGATTTGACTGGTCAATTGACCATGGAAGACTGCTGATGTGGCAGCCTAGAGGTCCTAGGGGTTGAATAGGTTGGGTCACAAACAAAGCCAAGGGAAGGGTTGGAGGTTTGAATTGATTTGGGGTTTGAAATAGATTTGACCAACTCATAGAGTTGACTTAGCCAACTCTAAATGGTTTGGATTGGCCAAAGTTTAAAATATGGTTGGACCACATTTGAAGTTGATTTTGGAGCTAAGAAATGGATTCAATGGTTGAGTGAGCTAAAATAGCCCATTAAAGCCTTAAGGGAATTTTGGGTCAACCTAGGTTGACTGGGTCAACTGGTTGACTCAAGGTGGGTCCAAGCTGGGCAAATTTAAAATGATATTTGAAGTCTGGTAGAGGTGTTTTCGGGATTGAATTGGTTATTTGAGTCAAAAGGGCTTAATGGGCCCTTAATGGGCCCTTAAGCCAAATTGGTTTGACCTGGTCAACCGACTGGGTTCAGGGTCTGGAAATGGGTTCAACAAATTCAAATGTCATTCTGAGTCTACTGGATGTGGTCCCAGGGTTTGGAGGGGTCAATTTGGTCAAAATCACTATTTGACCCTTAAGGGCTTGTTTGGTCAACCTAGGTTGACTTGTCAACCAGGTTGACCCAGGGTCTGACTTGGGCTCAACAGGTTTCAAATGACATCCCAAGACTAATGGAAGTGGTTCCATGGCCTGGGAGGTCATTTGGGTCAAAACACCCGTTTGGACCCTTAAGGGGTCACTTGGGTCAACTAAGTTGACTCGGTCAACCAGGTTGACCCAGGGCTTGGAACTGGGTCCAACAGGTTTCAAATGACGTTTCAAGACCAATGGAAGTGGTTCCATGGCTTGGAGAGGTCATTTGGGTCAAAAGGCCTATTTTGGACCCTTAAAGGGTCTCTTAGGTCAACTAGGTTGACTTGGTCAACCAGGTTGACCCAGAGCTTGGAAAGGGGTCCAACAGTTTGGTTTGATATTTGAAACTTGCTGGAGGTGTTGCGTTCAATTCGGAGTTCATTTGGTTTGAAAACACCATTTGAGCCCCATAGGGGTATTTTGGTCATTTTGACCCCTGGTCAACTAGGGGTCAAACTAGGTCAACCAAAATGCAGTTTACTGCTCAGTGAGTCATAATTAAGGGTCTGGAAGTGACTAGAGGCTTTGGTGAAGGCTCTAAGGTCAGAATCTTCAAGGTGACAGGTCCAGTGGCATAGGCTGTAAATATTTGAAGGTTTTACAGCCTATGGATTTTAATTAAGTTTCTGAGGTTAGACACCTCAGAATGGGCTCAAATTTGGAGGGTTGCCTCCAGAGACGTGTTCCATCAGTATGCAACTGACAGATTCTGAATCGGAGTCAAATGATTGATTTTGAAGTGTTTGAAAATTTGCTGAAAAAGGCTTTTAGGACTTGGCCTTTTAGCATTGGATTGGGTCTGGATTTTTTTGAATTTGATTGGATTTGATTGGAATTTGAATTGAACTAAGGTCTGGACATCTCCTAGGGTCTAGAATAGATCCTAACATCTGGATTGGTCTGGAAGAATCCTAGGGTCTAGAGTAGATCCTAGGGTCTAGAATCTAGATTGATGTAGGGTCAGGATTGATCTGGAGTCTAGATGGATCCCTGGTGACCTCATACAAATATGAGGTCAACAAATGGACCCCCAATATGTGTAATAGAACGAAGTTCTATTGCACATATTGGCGTTGACCGAAAAAGGTCAAGTCCGGAATTTTGATTCTAAGGGAAGAAAAAAATCGATCCCTGAAGAATCGGAGTTTGATCTGGATCTAGGGTAGTGCCATGGAAGGCGTACTCTATCACTAGCGAGTCGAGTCTTAAGGAGAGAAAATTAAAGATCTAGTGGGAAGGAAGCATTGCTTCCCATGATAGATCAGATCTGGATTGATCATATGTAAAGGAAACTTGCTTTACACAGGGGATCAGTCTGGTTTGAAAGATCGTATATAGAGGAAACTTGCTCCATATAAGATCGGGATCTGGAATGATCGTATATGGTAGAGGAAACTTGCTCTACGGGTGATCGGGTCAGGATTGATCGCATATGTAAGAGGAAACTTGCTTTACATAAGAGATCAGATTGAAAGATCGTATATAGAGGAAACTGCTCTATATAAGATCAAGATTAAGACGATCTGGAATGAGTAGAGAAACTTGCTCTACGATGATCGGGTCTGGATTGATCATGTGAAAGGAAACTTGCTTTGCACATAAGTGATCGGGTTTGAAATGATCGTATATAGAGGAAACTTGCTCTATATAAGATCAAGATTAAGGTGATCATGAGTAGAGGAAACTTGCTCTACGGATGATCGGGTCAGGATTGATCATGTAAAGGAAACTTGCTTTACATAAGTGATCAGATTTGAAAGATCGTATATAGAGGAAACTTGCTCTATATAAGATCAAGATTAAGACGATCATGAGTAGAGGAAACTTGCTCTACGGATGATCGGGTCTGGATTGATCATGTGCAAAGGAAACTTGCTTTGCACAAGTGATCGGAGTTTGAAAAATCGTATATAGAGGAACTTGCTCTATATAAGATCAAAGATTAAGACGATCATGAGTAGAGGAAACTTGCTCTACGGTGATCGGGTCTGGATTGATCATATGTAAAGGAAACTTGCTTTACATAAGTGATCGGGTTTGAAAGATCGTGTATAGAGGAAACTTGCTCTATATAAGATCAAAGTTAAAATTGGAATTTTAGGTGGTGCCACGAAAGGGCGTACTCCACCACTAAAAGGCTTGAAGTTAAGACAAGAAGACCTGAAGAGATATTTCTTAGCCTAAAAAAAAAAGGTATTAAATTATAAAAAGATTCGTAGACAATTGAACAAAACTGATTGAAACTTGAAAATTTTATTGATTGAAAATTCGAGCTACATCAAGCATAGTATTTCTTAAGGAAACGCCCGTTTACAGGAAGCATTGGGTGATTTCCTTTACAATCCACTAGCTGATACGAGCCTCCTTCGTAGGTTGTTTCCACTACGAAGGGTCCTTCCCAAGTTGGTTCAAACTTTCCACCGAGTTTTCGGTGCGCTAAGATAGGCCTCCGAAGAACCAAGACCAAGTCGCCTACTTGGAAGGTTCTAGGTCGCACTAACTTATCGTGAGCTTGAATCATTCGGGCTTTGTACAACTCTAAGTTTTGCTGAGCCTGAAGACGACATCCTTCGAGGCTTTCAAGTTCTTCTAAACGGAGTTGTGCATTCTGTTGAGTTGTAATCTGATTCTGAATTGCGATTCTGAGCGAAGGAATTTGAACTTCCAGAGGGAGTACGGCCTCGGATCCATACACTAGTGCAAACGGTGTGGATTGGGTCGGGGTTCGATAAGTGGTCCTGTAGGCCCACAGAGCTTCCACCAACCTCTCATCCCACTGTCGTTTATTATCATCGAGGGTCTTTTTGATGATTTGAACCAAAGTTTTATTGAAGGCTTCAGCCAATCCATTAGCCCGGGGGTAATAGATTGTCGAATATCTCCAATCAATACCATGGCGATTCGCAAAATTGTTGATCTTTGTAGACTTGAAAGCGGACCCATTATCGGATATGATTCTGCGCGGAACGCCGAATCTATATACGATATTGTCACGAAAGAATTTCATTACATGGTGTGATGTTACGTTTCTTAGTGGGACTGCTTCTGCCCACTTTGAAAAGTAATCAGTCGCTGCTAAAATGAAGCGATGACCCTTCGAGGAGGGAGGGTCAATTGGCCCGATGATATCCGTGCCCCAACTTTCGAAGGGCCACGAGGCTATCGTGGGATGCAACACGTTAGGCGGCTGATGTAAAATCACACCATGTACTTGGCACTGATGACAACACTTTGCAATTTTCATGCAATCGTCAATCATCGTAGGCCAGTAGTATCCAAGTCTTTTGATCTTCATTTTCATCTTTGGACCCGATTGATGAGCACCGCACAGTCCGGCATGGACTTCGTTAACGATCTTCAGGGCCTCACATTTGTCTAAACAACGGAGCCACATCTGACCAAACGACCGTCGGTACAACGTATTACTGACTAGTGCGTAGGATAGGGCACGTTTCTTAATTTGATGGGCAAGTGATCTCTCGTGAGGGAGCTTGCCTTCTTGAAGATATTCAATTATCGGTTGTCTCCAATCTGCTTCTTCATCGACTGGCGAAGAGGTAGAAAGGACTTGGAAAATTTGTTTGTCGACGTGCTCCAAATCTATAGGAGACAGGACTTGGCGGCCCTGCACCTCTATAGGGATGGAGTCTTCTTCTGGACAGGCAAATTCCTTTGCAAGCTTTGCGAGGGCATCCGCCGAAGAATTGCTTCCACGGGGAATCCTATACATAGTTACAATCGGAATTTGCTCGAGCAAGTGACAGGTGTATTGATGGTACTTCAGGAGTTTAGGATTCAAAACTTTATAGGTTCCTGCAATCTGGTTGATCACCAGTTGGGAATCACCAAAAATTTTAATCTCTTTAATCTCCATCAAGAATCGTAAGTTCCAGGCCAGTTATCAGAGCTTCGTACTCAGCTTCGTTATTCGTACAAGGTTCTGATAAGTGGTAGGAAAAGTACATCATTCCCTTATCCGGTGTTATGAATACCAGGCCAACTCCGGCTTTCCCGGGAATAGTAGATTCAGGTGTTTTGCCCCGTTGAGAGGACGCAGCACCATCAAAATACATTTCCCAGGTTTGAGTAGTGGCTTCCCCAAAACTCATGATTTGCTCGTCAGGCAAATCATCGTTTAGAGGAGATTCTGCCGGCAACGGGTGTGCCGCAAGGAAGTCGGCGACGGCCTGCCCTTTCACAGCACGCAGGGGAATGAAAGTGATTTCAAATTGAAGCAATATCATAGACCAACGAGCCAAACGTCCTGACAACGTAGGCCTGGTCATAAGATATTGCAAGGGGTTAAAACTGGAAATTAGATTGATATGATGAGAAAGCATGTAATGTCTTAGTTTTTGGGCTGCAAAAACTAAGGCGAGACAGTGTTTCTCAATCGCTGGATACCGAATTTCCGTTGGTAAAAGTCTCCGACTTAGGTAATAGAGAGCATTCTCTTTCCCTTCGTCATTGACTTGAGCAAGGAGGGCCCCGAGAGATTCGTCAAGGGCCGCAGTGTAGAGTATTAGAGGTCTCCCCGGAATAGGGGCTGCCAAGACTGGTGGATTTGTCAGGTATTGTTTGATATTTTCAAAAGCAGATTGACATTTCTCATCCCAAATGAATTTGGCGTCCTTTTTAGCGAGGACCGAGAATGGTTGACATCTTCCGGAAAGATTAGAGATGAATCTTCTTATATACGCCAGTCTACCTTGAAGAGATCTTAGTTGAGTAAGACTCCTAGGAGGCGGCATATTTAAGATAGCTTCGATTTTAGCAGGATCAATTTCAATTCCGCGGTGTCTTACTACGAAACCTAAAAATTTCCCTGAGGCGACACCGAAGGCGCACTTCAAAGGATTCATCTTAAGGTTGTAGCGACGCAACCGCTCGAAGACGATTCTTAAGTCATAAAGATGAGCCTCTTTAACTTTACTTTTGATGACTAAATCGTCGATGTAGCATTCGACTTGATTGTGGATTAAGTCGTCAAAAATTTGAGTCATAGCCCGCTGGTAGGTTGCACCGGCATTTTTAAGGCCAAATGGCATCACTCTATAACAAAAGATCCCTATAGGACTTCTGAATGCAGTGTTTCTCTCATCTTGTGGGGCCATCTTGATTTGATTATAACCAGACGAGCCGTCCATAAAGGAGAAAACAACATGCGCAGAGGCAATGTCCACCATTAATTCGGGAATTGACAAAGGAAATTCATCCTTAGGACACGCCTTATTCAGGTCTCTATAGTCAACACAGACCCGGATTTGACCATTTTTCTTTCGAACTGGCACAACGCTGGCTACCCAAGAAGGATATTGCTCCTCCCGGATAAATCCGGCTTCGGCCAATTTCTTAACTTCAGAAATGACTTGTTGTTCAATCTCCAGACGCATGCGTCGTGGAGCTTGTTTGACAGGAATGGCATCACACCGGATTCCGAGTTTATGGACTACTATATCGGCGGACAAACCCGGCATTTCGTCGTATGTCCAAGCGAAACAGTCCTTAAACTCGGATAGAAGTTGAATCAGATCCTTAGACTCGTCGTCACTCAACAAAGAACTTATGAATGTGGGGCGAGGGTCATCCTCTGTTCCAAGGTTAATTTCTTTAAGTTCATCAACTGTTGACTTAATCTCTTCTTCAAATTCAGGGGGTGCATCCCGAATTTGATCTTCATCTGAATCATCTAAGGTCTCCAAACAAAGTCTATCGAGCGAATCGACGACTTCAGCAGGGACACTTTCAGATTCAAGATGGATGGTTATCATCAAGCAATATTCATCGTCGTCGAACGAACTAACGGAACCAAAGCCGATACCACTCGTCCAATTTTTATTGAATTTGGAATTCCAAATACCTTGGTGGTATCTAGCTTGACCCTTAGTCCATTGACTCGGAGCAAAACCTTTAGAGATAAGAGCTTTAACACCAAGAGGAAAGTAGCCAAAAGGTAATTCCATTAATTCATTGAAATCCGCCTCTTCAAGGATTACATCACCTTCATTCCTTGAAGAGGAAGTGCCAGGGAAGAACCTCTGGACTTTCTTTACTTTTCCATCTAAGTTAGGGGCATCCTTAGTTACTAACCCTGAGACTCTGTCAGTGGACAGTGGGGTTAAGGCTAAGGATTTAACTGCCCTATTAAGCTTTTCATAAATAGTCAATTCAGGCTCGTCACTTTGAGATTTAGATTTGTTACCCTCTTGGTCGCTATCCGAATCTAAAGTGAGATCAAACTTTGGAAGAGGATTAATTTTTCTGTAGTCGAAAGCAATTCTAGCACCCCTCCTTCTCGGTTCTTCATCTGAACTTGTTTCAAGTTCGATGTACATCGGGGAATTCCTCTTTTCAATGGAAGGGCGGCCTCGACCGCGTGCCCTTTGAGCCATCCTCCCACCTCTTTGAGGTAGATTGATTGGAGGCCTAAAAACCACGCGCTCGACGTCGTCTTCACTATTAGAATCGTCTTCTTTTTGATTCTTGACTTTTTCTTTTCTCAATTTTTGAATTGCTTTCGAACTCTGATTTTCTGCCTTTTCCTCCTTAATGTTGATCTCTACCTTAGATTTGGTAGTGGACCCTTTGGGAACATAGTATGCAGCATCCTCATAGATCCCAATCTCGTGAATAGAGAATGGTTGCAAATCACCCTTGATTTCAAACTCAATGCCATCTCGTTGGTACTTGATGCACTGATGCAGGGTGGAAGGAACCATCCTATACTCATGGATCCAAGGCCTACCTAGGAGCGCGTTAAAGGACGTAGCCGAATCAATTATATGAAATTTCGCTTCAGTTTTCAACTCTCCTATCTCTAGAAGAAGTGTGATTGAACCTAAAGCCTTCTCGCCTTTTTCATTGAACCCACGAAGCACTAACTTGTCGGTTGAGAGCTTGCTAGTATCAATTCTAAGGTATGCGAGAGTTTTTATGTTCATCACGTTGACCGATGCACCCGGATCAATAAGAACTCTTGATAATTTGAACTTTCCCACATTTACAGTGATGTAAAGTGGGCGATTGTGGTCGGCAGTTCCAAGGAGTAGATCTTCATCGGAGAAGGTTACTCCTGGAATTTCTTTGAAGTACAAAGCTTCATCCTCAGAAGTTGAAGCGAGTTGAGCTAAGCAAATCTCAGGGTCGAGAAGTGCTTTAATTAAAGTCTCCCTCATCTCTTTTGAAAGGATGAGGGCATCGTAGATGCTCAACTTAGCAGGTAACTTTCTAAGGTGAGCTAAGACGTTGTAATCAACACTTGGAACATTAACATCAGGACCCGGTGGATTTGAAAGAGAGTTTGATTGTTGAGTAGAGACTTGAATCGGATCAGTGGAAACAACTTGTTTTCCCTTTACCTGTGGGGGAAGCCTAGGGGGTAAAACCTTGCCACCACGTAGTTGTACTTGCACGACTTCATCGGAAGGACAATCTACGGGGAGGTCTACGCTCTCCTTAGGCGGTTGATTGTCATTTTCTGAATGGGAATCAGAATCGGAAAAGTCTATCACAACGGGACTCCCTTGGAAATTAATTTCAGGGGTATCACCATCGGATACGACATTAGATTCATCTTCCACTTGAAGGGTCAAATCTGGAGAGCTGAGTTTTTGAACTTCTTGATTATCCCCAGCTGACTCCGGGTTATTTTCAACAGAAGAATCATTTAAAATTTCATTCTCAACATTTATCATCAAAATATTCGCAGAAGGATCTTTCTTTTTATTCAATTTTTGACCCTTTGCCTTTGATGGGGCAAAGTAAAAGTCAGATAACTTAAGTGGGGCTAGTGGCTTTGAACCACCATCCACCACTTGTACAGATCTTTCATCAACAAATTTCCTCTCTACAAAATGTTCACTCTTTTTATTTAATACAGTAGTTCCTACAACTACTGGAGAGGAAATCGTCCCAACATCCTCCTGCGATGCCTCCAGCTCAACCTCCCAGATCGGGCCCTGGGCTCTCGTCGGTAACTGTTGAGAAAGACGAAAAGATTGGTTAATCGACTTTTTAAATGCCCGGGATAGTGCTATATCCCAACCATCTTCAATGGACAAAGAAAGATTAGAAATTTTACCTGAAATTGATTTGACAGATCCCTGGTCTGGATTAACCAAATACTCATTTGGAATTATGATGTTACCTTGACGGAAGTTTTTCTCGAGCCAGTCCTTAAAGACTATACAATCTTCGATTGTGTGGCCCAGCATGCGATGGTAGGGGCAAAAGGTCGGATCGTCCTTTTTATTTGCCTCTTCCGGCTTTCTGGCCTCCGGCAATCGAAAATCTGGTTTCTTTAGAAGGCTCCTAAAAATTTTCTTAACTGACTCCCTTTTGAATGGATACGAACGAGCCAATCTCTCTTCAAAAGTGGGTCGGTAGTACTCTCTGGTAGGTTGAGAAGTTACCTGAAACGGTTGAGGTTTCTGAGTTTGTTGAACAGCAGAGTTACTTGATTGAACATTAACAGGCTTCTTTCCCTTGTCGACTGCCGAAACCGTTGCTGTCTTTTTCTCAAAGGACTTCAACGGTTTACTAACCTTTTTATCTTCAGTAGAATCCTTCAAGAATGGCATTTTGGAAGCCTCTTCTTGTAGATTACTAGCTTTGTTAAGAAGCTTTTCAAAGGTTTTAATTGTGAACCCCTTCAACAGAAAAGAAATAGGCCCGTGGATGTTCTTTAGAAGAATTTCCACTGCATGTTGCTCTTGCAATTGGGGTTCACACTTCATCGAGAGGTTTCGCCACCTCAAGATGTAGTCGACTAAAGACTCGCCCGGTTTTTGCTTTTCGATGACGAGATCACCAACGGTTACACGTTGTTGAGCTCCTGAGAATCTCTTTAAAAAGAGACCCTCGAGCTCTGTGAAAGTTTTTACAGAACCGTTCGGTAGATCTGCGTACCACTCAAAAGCAATACCGGACAAACTACTCACAAACTGACGAAATAGTAGAGCATCTGACCCTCCTGCATTGCAACAGCTTGCTCGGAAGTGGGCCAGATGCTGTCTTGGGTTTTCTAAGCCGCTAAAAATTTTGAAAGAAGGTGGCACAAAACCCTTAGGATAAGGAACCAAATCATATTCCTCGGGGTAGGGTCTACCCTTTGGAATAGATACAGTTCCTTGTGAATGGGCTAAGGCCTCCCTTACCTGGGTTTCGATCATCTGGCGAATATCTTTTTCTGGTGGAGGGGCGACTTCTGGAATCTTGAAACTAGAATCAGCCTTCCTGCTGTGCTCGCCCATTGTGAGTACCGTGGGCTGCAACTGCTCGGGTTTAGACTGCTGTGCCTGGAACATCTGATTTTGCATTTGTTCTACCTTTAGCATCATCTCTTTGACCTTCCTTTCCAGGCTCCTGATGTAATCATCTTTATCTCTCATCTTAACAGAGGTGTCGGAATCTGAATCAACTGCTGCTGACTATTCTTCTTTATCGGAGCGGTGTTTAGAAGGCTCAGCATCTTTAGTTGATGCTCGAGTCTCGACCATGTGGACATCCGCTATCGGTTCTTCCTCAACTAACAGATCATCTTCATCCGGATTGAATTCCTCAACAGCTTTTTTCTTAAGAATATCTCTGATTTCTTGAACTACTTCCTCAACCGGCCTCCCATCTATTGCCTCAGCATAAATTGGCAGGTATCCATCGTAGTCCATCACTTGATCATACTCTTTCACATCTAACTTATCAAAGATATTGCTGATCTTAGCATCCTCTTCAGTGATTTCTTCACTAATCAACTGATCTAACATCTCTTGATCAGGATCTCGGGTCGTCTCCTCCCCTCCGACTGTCCCGAGGTCGGTAGTCGCAAGGGTGACATCCTCAGTAGGGTGAGGGACATCCACCTTAATTGGTGATGGAGGGGCTTGAACAGCTGGGGCTCCAACATCAACATGAATAGAGTCCTCACTTCCCTGAACTAGGAGTCTAGGGAGTTTAACTGGTATCTGGACTTGAGGTTCCCTGAATTGAATTCCAATGGATTTGCTGAACTTCTTTCTTGCACATGATTCTTCTGGCGACATGGGCCTCTTGCCCTTAACATCGACTGGTTTCAACTCTTTAAAGACTTCTTTAGACCTTGCAATCACTGGGGCCAGCTTTGACAGTTTCGAAGGTGGGGTCGGTGGTCTGCCACTGAAAGAGCGACTCTGGCCAGACCCGGTTAATACTATCTCTTCCGTCTTTGTAGACGGGAGGCGAGGCACCCAGTGGTATCCATCCACCAAGACTGAAGACACAGGTTGTTTGACAAATTTTTTTGTTTTTCCTCACTGGTTGAGGAGTCAAGTTCTTGGCTTCAGACTTTTCTTCCTTCAGAACTTCTTTCTCAAGCTTATGTGAAATCACTCCCTTCAGGTGTTTCACATATTGTTCCTTAGTTTGCCCCACTTGAGCAGCACAAGTATGGATGATATTTCTAAGCATCCTAGTTTTCAGGATTTGCTTCTCCTTTGGGGTTTTCTTGACAGAATAGTCTACCGGGCTAGGCGGAGTGCTAGCTATCCGAGCAACTCTCTCCTCCCCTGCAGCAGCTGCGAGGGGGTGAAAACGACTCCCTTTAAGGAGTGGAGAAGAGGCAGGGATCGGCAGCTCCTCGGCAGCCTCAAGGTCGACTTTACTCAAGGCCTTCAGCTTGGCCACCTTCTTAGTCTTAGTAATTTTCTTCCTTAACCTCCGGAGGTAGTTCTTCTTGGCATTTTTAGTGCCGTACAGGGTCTCAGCGCTAGAAGATCCCTTCTCAAACACTATCTTAGCTGCAGCGGCAGCTTCCAGTTTCTTTGCATCTTCCAGGAACTCTTTTGGCGCATTGGCAATATCCAGCGCTGACCACAGACTAGGAGGGGCATCATTCCCGGCTCCTATGGCTAATTGAACTACAGGGGCATCTTTCTCGCCCTCGACAGCAAGGTCAACCAACGTGTTTCCGTTCATCACCAGTCTAAGGGACTTAAACCCTATTCCAAACTGAATTGAGTTCTCGTAGACTAACTCTTCAATCAGCAAATCACGGTCCATTGAAAACAACAGTTTGCCAGCCATTGCAGTTAAGTTGATTGTCTGAGAATTGAGAAGGAGAAGATTTGAATTAGAAACTTGAATTTAAATTTTGAAAATAAATTTATATTTTATCGTATACATCGGGTTATAAGAGCTATAACCCGGTGTACAACGATAGAATATAGAGTTTGATTTTGATTGAGGTAGAGTTTGAATTGTCGTTGTATATATTCAACTACAGAAGGATTTTGTAGGAAAATATATAACAACAAAAATCTGAATTTGATTTGGATAGATTTGAAGAAGACGTTTGAATTTGGAGAAGATTGAGTTTTGGAAATTCAAAAATCCGGCAGCATTTCCCCTTATTTTGGGACTCGAGGTGTTGGATATTCATCCAACAAAAGGTCCACATTAATTGGGAGATTTATTTACTTGACTCTTTCATTCTAGTTAGTGGACTAAGAATGAAATGTCATAGCTTAACTCTACCGATATAATTGAATTTTTCAAAATGAACCCTAAAAGTGGGTGTTATGGTTGATCGTATATGTCGAATTGAAATTGTTACAATTCAATATACGACGATACAATCATAACGATTATCTAGACGTTGGGAGGATTAAAATTCTATTAAAAGACTAGAATTTAGATTTTGAAAATTGAGGAGATTTTCTATAAGTTATATAACTTAGCATGCCACTGGTAGCCCCAGCACGCTAGTTTCTAACATTTATAGAAAGGGGTAGGCTTGACTCTTTCGCTCTACCAACCAAGTTGGAGGCAAAATGTCCAAGCCTAAATTTAGAGGGAGGCTTCCTACTCTCATCTCTCTTTTAACATGTCTTAATTGAGTTGGCCACACTCACCCAAGGGAGAAATGGGTAGAGGGACCAACGGAGAGAAAGGTAGTCAAAACTACCGATGCAATAAAATTCATACCGCTATTAAAGATGGAGAGTGAGATAATTCCCCAGCGGAGTCGCCATTTTTTGTTTTGATTAAAAAAATATATCTTTATTTAAGTATATATAGATTTTGAAAAATATTTAATTATCTTTGAGAAATATTTAATTTTGGAATTTTGAAATTGAACACTCTATTATGAACAATATATCGCCTCGAAAGACGAACATATCGTTCCCTAATGGGTTCGAATTTCAAAGTTTTAAATTTCCCCAAAGATAATTAATTAAGGATTTTTGAAAGATTTTAATTTTGAAAATCAATTCTGGGTTACTAAATCTCCTACGAGCGCAAGCCCTCGTAGTTAATTACATCGTAGGAAATCGAAATTTCCTATGAAAACTCTCGATTAAAATAGCGGTATAAATTTTATTTAAGAATTTTCAAAGTTAGACATCAAAGGAAGAAAAGGGTAGGAAATTCAAATGGTATTGGTTTAATGTTGAGCACTTATTTCTGGAGTCAAAGGAAGAAGTGTAGGAGGTGTTTTGAGATTCTGAATTACTTCAGAAACACCCCAACTAAGTCTAATTGTTAGGCTTGTATTTGATTGAAAGAAGATTTTTTAGTTTAAGTGATTCATTTTATTAGAAATTTGGGATTCAATTCCCGAAAGGTGAGGTCTTATAGCCCGAGCTTGCCTCAGAACCTAAGTCTAAATTGGGCACTAAAAATTAGCACCCCGAACCTAGCTAGTGCAATGCGAGTCTGGTCTTACCCCGGCCTGGATTGGGGAGCCAGCTAAACCACCTAAACGATTTCAAAATCATGTATCCGGTCTTTTTATGTAGAGTGGTCGGGACGTTATTTAAGAAAGGTTTTTGGGAGCGGGGCCGACATCTAGAGCAGATCCTAATTGGCCCCTTTGACTTATGTTGGGTATTCGATGTCTAAGTAATGCGATTAAATATTAGACTCTTTTAAATTTGTTGCTAATGCGATGCATGCTAATTGACTCGATTGAATGCAGAATTTGTATGTAGCAGTTTAAAAATTTTGGCTTAGAAAATAGGTTTTTCCCTAGAGATTGCATAACATCCCCTTGACAGATCGGCACCCTCATAGGCCAGGTGGTCTGCCAGAACCCGCAGGCGGGGAGATGCCTAACAAGGTTGAGAAGGTATAATATGAATGCATGAAAAACCCTCGGCGAGTCCGAGCTTACTTCTTAAGACCGTTTAGAGTTTCTATCTTATCTTAAAAATTTTATTTAATTAAGGTAAAAGAATTTTTGACAGACCCCTAAGAGCCTAAATTCGAATTCCAGGCTAAATCAAACACGGCATGCAAATAAAAAGACTAGAAAAACAGGAGTTCTAATGCGCAATCAATTAAATAAAATCAATTAAATATATCAATTTGAATGTCCATATGGCAAGTGCCACTCATTATTACATCTCAAAAATTACAAGAAATTAAAGTGGCCGGGCACCACTGACTACAACCCGGATTTCTAATCCTAAATCAAATGATTTTGAGACTTGGGATTCTTCTCGTTGTCCAATCCTTCATCTTCTCACGAACATCTCGATTCGTCGGTTCAGGATATCCAAATGGAAAGAAACTCCCCCTTGATCGGGGTGTTATCTTTCCTCTTTGGATACTTGCAAAGTATCCTAATTTGAATTCCAAATGGAAGAAGACTCTCCCCTTTAGGGATGTCTTCACCTCTTTGGAATTCAAATTGGATATTCATATCCCAATCTCAAAACATTTTTAAGAAATACAACCTTAAATGAATTAAATTTACATTGATAGAAATAAGAAAATCTAGACTCGATCCTGCAAGGTTATCCTAATAATCAACAGTTGTATATTCAATCCCAAGCAGTTATAATATGAAAATTTAAAATGCATTTTTTTTAGCCACACTTGGCCATGCTCTTTTTATTTAAAGGGGGTCTTAAGCGCGGCAGGTACCTGTGCAAAGAGTATATATTTTTTTATTAACTGCCCCCTTTAATTTTTTTTAGCTCCTTGTATGAGCATGGCCACCTGCATAAGATTGCACAAGTATAAATCGCTCCTAACCTAGGGGTAAATCTAGCGTACAATCAATCACAAAATGCAGGAAGCAAGTAAATAAACACATCAATTCTACTCTAGCAAACAGCATGCAGTAAAAACTCGAAAACTCGGCACATAACTGCAGAAAGTAAAACACCGGCCTATCCTAAAACTAGAGTCGGTGATCCTAGCAAACCATCTAAAGTGTGTGAGGTAAGTCGTGTGGTTTTGATGTATCCTAATTAGGATTATTAGTTAAAGTTATCTAAAGTTTGATTGGTTGGAAGGTTTAAGGGATTTAAGTTTGAATTTAAATATTAATGGCTTGAGGTTAATTTTAAGATTCATTTAATTATTTGTTGGATATCACCTTTGTTTCACACCGAGGCCGTGAAGTTTATTTCACCTTCCTTGGGGCTAAGTTAATAGCCTCGTAGGCCTGGGTTACCCAGTGGTACCCGATATAATTAAGTGAGTTAGATTGATTAAGGCTAAAGAATTAATGAAATTATTAGAAATGTTTGGTTGCTGATTTTTAAGATTGATTTATTTAAATTTGCCATTAATTGATTCGTGGCGTTGTGCCACCAGGCTCGAGGAACCAGCCTCCTTAGGACACTTAGCCCCGCAGCCCGGAGTAGTCCAGCCGATAAACCAAATTAATGTAGTTAAATTAAAAGTTTTAAAAGATTAGATAATTAATAATTAATCTATTTTTAAGGTTTAACACCCCTTGGAATCCATTCGTGGCGTTGTGCCACCAGGCTCGAGGAACCAGCCTCCTTAGGACACTTAGCCCCGCAGCCCGGAGTAGTCCAGCCAATAAACTTCATCTTTAGGATGTTTGTTGTGTTTTGAAAGGTTTGTTGAATGCTTTAAAGATTAAGTTAACATTTTCTGGAATTTTAGAGTAATTTTGAATTTTATGAATTTTTGAATATTTTAATGATTTAATTAAGGGGTCAAAACTTGACTTTTTGATTAAGTTCAAATTCTGGAAAGTTTGTATTTTATTAAAATACTAGACCTTACTACGATCAGTTAGAAGGTAAGTATGTTAAAATCGGATTTTTCTACATTTTATTACGAAGGTTTGAAGTTTTGAACTAGATTTGAACTAGATTTGACCGGTTTGTTGACTTTTTGAAATGTTGCAGATTTCTGGAATTTAACATTTTTAATAAATACTAGAGCTTATTAGGAATTGAATGCAAGTGAGTTTGGGTGATTTCGATTTTTCTGGAATTAGTTATGAAGGTTTAAAGTTTGGGTAATTATTGAATTTTTGAAAATTACTTAATTAGAGGGGTCTTTTTGTGATTTTGCTCCAAATAAGTTCCAAACTCCTTGAAATCAACTCCAAAGGTCAGAAATGACCTAAGGAGAGATTTCCAAGTGTTTTGGAAATTTTTGGAATTTTTAATATTTTTTAATTAATTAAATGAATTAAATATTGATTTTTACTAAAAATTAGATTAAGGTTCCAATTGCTGTCAAATAATTTTGGTTTTAATTTTCATGGGTTAAGGGTTTAATTCTAGTCAGTTAGAGGGGTTAAACATGATTTTTGGATTTAAAATGGATTTATTACATTTTTAGAAGTTTTAATGGCTTAATTAAGATTTAAACTTAGGAAAATTAATTAGGGACCTTAATGACTTCTAAATTCAGTGAAACTTTTCCTAGTGGCTGTACATGTCACTAAGTTTATATATTTGAAGTTCCAAGTCAAATGGAAGTGGATCCTAATTATTGAAAATATTCTAAGTTTTCTAAACATGTCCTTAATTATTGTCCTTAATGTCCCTAAGTTTGATAGGTTTGAATCAAAGTTTCTCTAACCCTTTAACTCAACATGAGCAAAATTCAATCACACCAAGCAAATCCTAAATCTAGGAGAGCCTTAAAACTAGGTGCAAGTGTGTGCACAACCTAATCATGCAAATATTGATGGTAATTAAGAGAATAAAGTTTTGATTAGTGAATGATTAAGACCTAATCACTCACTAATCACTCCCCAAAGACTTCTATTCACATATTCAAACCATGCTTAAAATTTTGACAAACCTCTCAAGATTTAAGGATTTAAAAATATAGATATAATTTCAAAATTAGTTTTCAAAGCAAATGCATATAAATAAGCTTATAAATGCATAGGATATAAGTTTAAAAATAGATAATCAAAATATTTATCAAAAATAAAATTTCAATAACTTGAGAGATTTCTGATTTCAAGGTTATTAAAAAAAAAAAAAACTAATTTTAAAATAATTAATATAATATTTAATTAAATATTAAAGAAATTCAAATAATTCAAGTTAATTGAAATGACTTAAGTTTTGAATAGTGAAAATAATTTTGAATTAAAATTTTCAGCTTTCTCAAAATTTTGAAAGTATTTAAATTTATTTTAATTAAATAATATTTAAAATATCCAAATAATCAATATTTAAAACTGCTCAAAATATATATAATATTTTTAAATGATTCTAATTTTAAATTAATGGTCTCAGAAATCTGAACAGTTTGATATAAAATACTTATTTTTCTGACAAGTATTTATTTTTTAATATTTTTTTGAAGTTTCAGTAATTAAAAATAACTAAAAGACTAATTAATCCTTAATTAATGTAATCTGGCGGCGGGATTAACACGTGGCGCTCGCTGGTTGGCGGGATCAAACCGCGGCCAATGATTGGCATTCAATGCGTGGCAGCGGCTGGGGTCCACGCGGCTTTCACTTAAACCAGTCAGCATAAACGGCAGCCGTTCGATCTCCCGTGGAAATGAAACAACGGCTCAGATGATATCACGCGATCTGAGCTCATAGAGAAGGATCAGACGGCGGGATATCAATCCCGCTGTTTCAAATCAACGGTCCAGAAGCCGTTGGACCAAAAGCCGAGCGCCAAATCAAATACACGGCTGGAACAGAGCGTCGAACGGCTTGATCTGGACCGTTGATCGAGCGATCAACGGTCCAGAAAGCGTGCATGCGTCGGAGACTACTAGTAACGCCCTAGGACTCGTTTTTTCGCTCGTTCTCTCGATCCGATAGACGAAAATAAATGAAATTTTAAACCTAGATAGCCTACGTGAACAGAAACAATGGGGAAATGTTCTCACGGCCTAAGATGCATTAAATAAAAATCTATTTAAACTAGATGTCCTAAGCTAGGGTTAGAGTTTTACAGCGATTCAAAGGACGGTTTGGACCGTTTTTGGATTCTCTGAACTTGTAGACTGTCCACGCTTATTTGTCCTGTTGAATCCACACTCCAATGCTCCACGAATCGCCTTGTAAAAGCCTTGGAAAGATCGGACGTTAGCTCGCCGGAGGATCGCCGGCCACCGCTTTGACCGGCCGGATTTGAATGGGGATGAGTTGGGAAATGTCAGGGGAGCTCAATGGAAGAAGGGGCTGGGCTTGAGAGGGCTTAAGTGGAGAGAGAGGGTTAGGGTTAGAATGAGAGGCATTAGGCCCTCTTTTCCCTATTCAAACGTTCCCCAGCCAAAAGGGACGGCTGGGATTGACTCCTGGGGTCTCCAGATGCTGCCACCTGTCCCTGGGAAAGCTGGGAGGCTGCCCCAAAGGCTGGACATGCCTCCTTCCCATTGGGTGGTCTTGGGTGAGTGGGGGGGGACCATTGCCTCTTAAGGCTAAACCAAGGCCTGATCCTTGTTGGGAGAGCCTTGAGAGGGCTTTAAACCACAAGAGGGTTGGCCTAAGGCAGCCCTAATGGGGGAAAAGGGGTTTAGCACATGACAAACCCCCTTTGAGGAGTTTTAAATGGGGTTTGACAAAGTTGACCAGTCAACCAGTCAAAGGGGGCTGAGGTGGCAGCTGACTTGGCATGGGGAGGAGTTCAAGGGCTGATTGGATGAGTCAATGGGAGTCCAAGTGAGTTGAAAAGGCTTGGGCCAAAGGATTTGACTACTCAAATGCTTGTTTGACTATGAGTTGACTGGTCAATTGACCATGGAAGACTGCTGATGTGGCAGCCTAGAGGTCCTAGGGGTTGAATAGGTTGGGTCACAAACAAAGCCAAGGGAAGGGTTGGAGGTTTGAATTGATTTGGGGTTTGAAATAGATTTGACCAACTCATAGAGTTGACTTAGCCAACTCTAAATGGGTTGGATTGGCCAAAGTTTAAAATATGGTTGGACCACATTTGAAGTTGATTTTGGAGCTAAGAAATGGATTCAATGGATTGAGTGAGCTAAAATAGCCCATTAAAGCCTTAAGGGAATTTTGGGTCAACCTAGGTTGACTGGGTCAACTGGGTTGACTCAAGGGGTGGGTCCAAGCTGGGCAAATTTAAAATGATATTTGAAGTCTGGTAGAGGTGTTTTCGAGGATTGAATTGGTTATTTGAGTCAAAAGGGCTTAATGGGCCCTTAATGGGCCCTTAAGCCAAAATTGGTTGACCTGGTCAACCGACTGGGTTCAGGGTCTGGAAATGGGTTCAACAAATTCAAAATGTCATTCTGAGTCTACTGGATGTGGTCCCAGGGTTTGGAGGGGTCAATTTGGTCAAAATCACTATTTGAACCCTTAAGAGCTTGTTTGGTCAACCTAGGTTGACTTGGTCAACCAGGTTGACCCAGGGTCTGGACTTGGGCTCAACAGGTTTCAAATGACATCCCAAGACTAATGGAAGTGGTTCCATGGCCTAGGGAGGTCATTTGGGTCAAAACACCCGTTTGGACCCTTAAGGGGTCACTTGGGTCAACTAAGTTGACTCGGTCAACCAGGTTGACCCAGGGCTTGGAACTGGGTCCAACAGGTTTCAAATGACGTTTCAAGACCAATGGAAGTGGTTCCATGGCTTGGAGAGGTCATTTGGGTCAAAAGGCCTATTTGGACCCTTAAAGGGTCTCTTAGGTCAACTAGGTTGACTTGGTCAACCAGGTTGACCCAGAGCCTGGAAAGGGGTCCCACAAGTTTGGTTTGATATTTGAAACTTGCTGGAGGTGGTTGCGTTCAAATCGGAGTTCATTTGGTTTGAAAACACCATTTGAGCCCCATAGGGGTATTTTGGTCGTTTTGACCCCTGGTCAACTAGGGGTCAAACTAGGTCAACCAAAATGCAGTTTACTGCTCAGTGAGTCATAATTAAGGGTCTGGAAGTGACTAGAGGCTTTGGTGAAGGCTCTAAGGTCAGAATCTTCAAGGTGACAGGTCCAGTGGCATAGGCTGTAAATATTTGAAGGTTTTACAGCCTATGGATTTTAATTAAGTTTCTGAGGTTAGACACCTCAGAATGGGCTCAAATTTGGAGGGTTGCCTCCAGAGACGTGTTCCATCAGTATGCAACTGACAGATTCTGAATCGGAGGTCAAATGATTGATTTTGAAGTGTTTGAAAATTTGCTGAAAAAGGCTTTTAGGACTTGGCCTTTTAGCATTGGATTGGGTCTGGATTTTTTGAATTTGATCTGGATTTGATTGGAATTTGAATTGAACTAAGGTCTGGACATCTCCTAGGGTCTAGAATAGATCCTAACATCTGGATTGGTCTGGAAGAATCCTAGGGTCTAGAGTAGATCCTAGGGTCTAGAATCTAGATTGATGTAGGGTCAGGATTGATCTGGAGTCTAGATGGATCCCTGGTGACCTCATACAAATATGAGGTCAACACTATGTGGGTGTGGGGAAGTCTCTATTGGGCTTCCTTTATCATTGAATGTGTCATCTGAATATGTGGCTTTGGCCTTTGTTGTCCCTGTTATTTCAGATGTTGGTGTCAATGATTTGGTACTGGATTTATGTAATGACGGTTCTTGTGCTGATAAGGATTTGGCTCTGGTTGTAATGCCCCGAGATCTAACTTGGAAAGAATGTCGATCAATAGCCAAACAATTTACCAAAGTTATCTAAAAACCATCATTAAGCAATCTATCAAACATCTATAAAATTTAAAACATCAATATAACAGTCAATTCATATCTCAAAACATCATGTACAATACTCAGGAACTACACTATCAATGCAAGTAGAGAAATCTATCATGTCCTGAGTACAAAAGAATCATCTATCGATCAAAAGAACTAAAACCTGTCGATCTGAATCAACTCCTATCTCCTGCTCCCGAGCCCTGACCTGAAAATATCAACCACATATAATGAGCTTTACAAATCCCAGCAGGTCACCTAATACCTATAACTGAAAACAAAGCACGGCAATGCTATCAATATGCATGTCAATCTATCAATCCGAATCAGTCAATGGTCAATGAGTCTATGCAGCGGAAATCAATAGTCAATAAAACCAGTCAATGCAGCGGCAGGCAATTCGATAAATCAATTCAATCAATCATTGTCCGTCAATCAAATCAATACGGTCAAATCAGTACGATCTAATCAATGAAGTCAAATGAGAAAAGCGATACGAGACAAGGAATCTATAAAACAGTCAATACGGTGTAGAACAATAGCAACAGTGAATCTATAAAATCTATAGGCATCAATACAATGCAGAAACAGTAGGCAGTAGTACGATGTCCATGTTCATGCTTTCAATGCAATATCTATATCTATCTATGTCCATATCAATGCTCAGTAGTCAATGCTCGGTAATCAATCGATGAAATCAATAGAATCCGTACGATACAGTAAATCCGATCAAATCAATAGAGCAGAAATCGATAAAGCAATAAATCCGTAAATCAATACAATAAACATGCAATTCAATACTATATACTGAACAAGTACAATCTACTGGCTATGTTGCTGTTGTAGAATCCATATTGCTGTTGTAGATATCAATTTACATTGGTTCAATCAATAAGAGTCGTCACTCTTTTCACCCGTCGGCATATCAATAAACTCCTTATATCTCCCTTCAATATATCAATAATCAATATTTAAAGGAAAGCCCGTCGGCCCACCATCCTGTACAGATATCAATATCAATCTCCAACCAATGTTCAACCAGGTTCCACTTGCGATCAGTATCAATAGTCAATTCAATCAATAAGCAATTCAATAGTCAATATTAAAGCAGTCATATCAATAATCATATGCATATCGATTCAATCTATCAATTCCAGACAATTCAGAAATCATACGAAAATCGGGCAGCGTAACGGTAGTCGGTCAAATTTACACAAAAATCCTGCAAAAAGATACAATATCCAAATTCTTCCAAATTACAGTAGAATATCTATAACATCAATACAAGACTATTATCCTATAGAAACCAAATCAAATCACGTCCCGATAATTTTCTATTCGATTAAAATCACGTAGAATCAATTTCGACCGGTAAAATTTTCGTAGAATACAGTCAAATCGTGTACAATAATCATATCTATAACATACTAGAAGTTGTGCGGTGGAAGTTGTGTCAAATCAAAATCATGTCGAAAAGTCGACTACGAAAACACAAAACAGATCCCAACTCGGTCAAAACACAACATCTTTGAAAATAGAAACAGGGTTCGGAGTCCTTACCACGAGATCTACACTTTTCCCAACAGCAGCGTCGGACGAAAAGCGCTCCGCGGTCTCCGAAAACCAGCTTTTCTCTTTTTCCCTTTCTCTTTCTCTCTCCTCAGATATTTTCGTTTTATAAAAATCTTTTCTCTCTCTTCAAAACGAGCTGATTTTCTTATATCTGTGAACTGATCGGCCAGGCCGATATCCACATCGTCCCGGGACGATCAGACAAATTCCAGATCGTCCTGGACCTCACTCAGGGCTATTGTCTGGCCGATAATTTCTACAGTACCGATCGGCCTGGACGATCTCACGATCGGCCCGGACGATCCTGTCCAGAAATCATCCAGAAAACACACCAGAAATCAGCTGTTTTCAATGCACTGATCGGCCTGGACGATCTCAACATCGTCCTGGCCGATTCTGGGAGGAAAATCCAAATCAGAGAGGAACAGTAAGGGAACGAGATATTACAATCTCCCCACCTTAGAAAAATGTCGTCCCGACATTTCCCTACAGGTACGAAGCAAAACAAACAGCTCAAAACAAACCGATCGAAATCCAAATCCAAAACAAAACTCGTCGAAACCCATACAGAACACACAATGCAATCAATCAAATGTCAATATGCAATGTTCATATGTCAATATAAATCGGTTAGTCAAATCAATCTTACCAGTAGAACCTTCCGGTCGTTGCTGATCCTCACGATGCTGTAAACTCTGTAAACTGTATATGCGTGGCACCACTGGAGGTCGTGGCGCAACTGTCTCCCTCTGATCTCTGACAGTCCTATCATCCATCCTGTTCCCTGATCTCTCACTGTAGGCCCTCGAGCCAACAGTCCTCTGCTGTCCTGTTCCCGTGCCAGAATCAGTCCTTCCACCCAGTCCTTTCTGAGGACAATCTGCTGCTCTGTGTCCTTGCTGTCCACAGTGAAAACACTGTCCCGTCAATAGGTAGCACTGACCTGCATGTCGTCTACCACAGTGAATGCACGTGCCAGAACCACCAGATGATACTACCGAGGCTGATCGTGACGCAGATCCCGATGCAGATCCCTTCGAACCCTCATACCTGCTTCTCTTCTCTCTATCTCTGTCTCTACCAGAATCATCTCGTCGTACCTCATCTCTCCTCCTCCTGGTATCATCGTACCTCGATACTGGTGTCGCCAAATCGATCTCTATCAATCGAGCTCGCTCCACCAGCTTAGAAAACTCATGGATCCGGAAAGGTACAAGTGGATGTCTCAGTTCTCTGCTCAATCCGTGCAGAAATCTATAACACTTTTCTTCAGTAGTAGGAATCAAGTGAGCAGCGTACCTCGCAAGTGCAGTAAACTCGGCCTCGTACTGCATCACTTACTTGCGGCCTTGCTCCAATCTCATGAAAGCTTCCTGCATCTGTCGCTGAGCTGACGGTGGTACAAACCACATCCTGAATACTGCAGTGAACTCATCCCAGGTGATCTCAGCATGTGTCTTCCCCTGGAATTTCTCTCTCTGCTGTCCAATCCACCATCTCTCTGCCTCACTCTCCAACATGAATACTGCCAATGGTACTTTTCTATTCCCCAGACACTGCATGCTGTCAAAAATCTTTTCCACCCTCATAATCCAATCCTCAGCAGCCTGTGGTCCTACAGCCCCTTTGAACAACGGAGGCTTCAGCTTGTGGAACATCTGCAAGTGTCTATCAACTTCTTCCTCTTTGCTCCCACTCATCTTGCTCTGGGCATCCCCCATAACATGTGCAATCGCAGTAGCTAACTGCATCATACTCTCTGAAGGTACTGGAGCTGCGCTGTATTGCTCATTCGGTACACTGGATTCTGCTGGAGGATCCATATCTTTTCACCTGCGCAATTCAAAACAAATGATACACACATGCAACGATGTATGCCAATGAAGCTCTTAAAGCTACCCAATCTACCCAATCTCTCAATTCAATCCTACAACTCTGGTAACAATCCATTCTTCCAATAACACTGCTCTGATACTAACTTGTAATGCCCCGAGATCTAACTTGGAAAGAATGTCGATCAATAGCCAAACAATTTACCAGAGTTATCTAAAAATCATCATTAAGCAATCTATCAAACATCTATAAAATTTAAAACATCAATATAACAGTCGATTCATATCTAAAAACATCATGTACAATACTCAGGAACTACACTATCAATGCAAGTAGAGAAATCTATCCTGTCCTGAGTACAAAAGAATCATCTATCGATCAAAAGAACTAAAACCTGTCGATCTGAATCAACTCCTATCTCCTGCTCCCGAGCCCTGACCTGAAAATATCAACCACATATAATGAGCTTTACAAAGCCCAGCAGGTCACCTAATACCTATAACTGAAAACAAAGCACGGCAATGCTATCAATATGCATGTCAATCTATCAATCCGAATCAGTCAATGGTCAATGAGTCTATGCAGCGGAAATCAATAGTCAATAAAACCAGTCAATACAGCGGCAGACAATTCGATAAATCAATTCAATCAATCATTGTCCGTCAATCAAATCAATACGGTCAAATCAATACGATCTAATCAATGAAGTCAAATGAGAAAAGCGATACGAGACAAGGAATCTATAAAACAGTCAATACGGTGTAGAACAATAGCAACAGTGAATCTATAAAATCTATAGGCATCAATACAATGCAGAAACAGTAGGCAGTAGTACGATGTCCATGTTCATGCTTTCAATGCAATATCTATATCTATCTATGTCCATATCAATGCTCAGTAGTCAATGCTCGGTAATCAATCGATGAAATCAATAGAATCCGTACGATACAGTAAATCCGATCAAATCAATAGAGCAGAAATCGATAAAGCAATAAATCCGTAAATCAATACAGTAAACATGCAATTCAATACTATATACTGAACAAGTACAATCTACTGGCTATGTTGCTGTTGTAGAATCCATATTGCTGTTGTAGATATCAATTTATATTGGTTCAATCAATAAGAGTCGTCACTCTTTTCGCCCGTCGGCATATCAATAAACTCCTTATGTCTCCCTTCAATATATCAATAATCAATGTTTAAAGGAAAGCTCGTCGGCCCACCATCATGTACAGGTATCAATATCAATCTCCAACCAATGTTCAACCAGGTTCCACTTGCGATCAATATCAATAGTCAATTCAATCAATAAGCAATTCAATAGTCAATATTAAAGCAGTCATATCAATAATCATATGCATATCGATTCAATCTATCAATTCCAGACAATTCAGAAATCATACGAAAATCGGGCAGCGTAACGGTAGTCGGTCAAATTTACACAAAAATCCTGCAAAAAGATACAATATCCAAATTCTTCCAAATTACAGTAGAATATCTATAACATCAATACAAGACTATTATCCTATAGAAACCAAATCAAATCACGTCCCGATAATTTTCTATTCGATTAAAATCACGTAGAATCAATTCTGACCGGTAAAATCTTCGTAGAATACAGTCAAATTGTGTACAATAATCATATCTATAACATACTAGAAGTTGTGCGGTGGAAGTTGTGTCAAATCAAAATCATGTCGAAAAGTCGACTACGAAAACACAAAACAGATCCCAACTCGGTCAAAACACAACATCTTTGAAAACAGAAACAGGGTTCGGAGTCCTTACCACGAGATCTACACTTTTCCCAACAGCAGCGTCGGACGAAAAGCGCTCCGCGGTCTCCGAAAACAA
The DNA here is from genome assembly GCA_016618105.1 of Dendrobium huoshanense. Lineage (NCBI taxonomy): Eukaryota > Viridiplantae > Streptophyta > Magnoliopsida > Asparagales > Orchidaceae > Dendrobium > Dendrobium huoshanense. The sequence goes on from CM028358.1 coordinate 16,544,808, forward strand.
GCTTTTCTCTTTTTCCCTTTCTCTTTCTCTCTCCTCAGATATTTTCGTTTTATAAAAATCTTTTCTCTCTCTTCAAAATGAGCTGATTTTCTTATATCTGTGAACTGATCGGCCAGGCCGATATCCACATCGTCCCGGGACGATCAGACAAATTCCAGATCGTCCTGGACCTCACTCAGGGCTATTGTCTGGCCGATAATTTCTACAGTACCGATCGGCCTGGACGATCTCACGATCGGCCCGGACGATCCTGTCCAGAAATCATCCAGAAAACACACCAGAAATCAGCTGTTTTCAATGCACTGATCGGCCTGGACGATCTCAACATCGTCCTGGCCAATTCTGGGAGGAAAATCCAAATCAGAGAGGAACAGTAAGGGAACGAGATATTACACTGGTTTTGGATCCTACTGATGCAGTTGTCAGGAATGATGTTGGTCTTTCGGTGGAAGTTGTTGGTCATTTGGTTTCTGTCTTACCCTTAAATGATCTCTTTTATGTTGCTAAGGATGGGGTGCCTTCAGCTTTAGATTGTCCTAACATAGACAGTGTTGAAGGTCTTGATGTCTCCTTGAATGCCAATAATTGTTGCATTAACTTTATTGCTACTCATACTTGTGATAATGATGTGGAGGTGTCAGGTGAAAATTCTATTTCTTTGGTTCATGAAGATGTTGAGCCTTTGGATGAGCAGGTGATTTCAGATGATGTGAGCCCTATGACGTATATTTTACCCATTCATTCTATGGCGCTTCTAGTTGATGTGCCAATTTTCGTTATCTCAAATGTTGATATGTTAGCTCACCTTTATAGGGATAATGTTATGAGGCAAGGTGATTGACCAGAGGATATCAATTGTTCAGCAGAATAGTGCTAAGCATAGAAAATGTAAATCTAAAAAGAAACAAGTTCTCCTTTTGAAAGTTTTTTTTGGTTACTCTTGCTATTGTTTGTTTTGCTGCGATGGATTCGGGCCAAAACAATGATGAAGCAGGTCTCCTGCATGCACCTTGGACGACCATGACTTGGTAGGCAACTTTTGTGGTTCTTTACTTGGAATTTCGACTGTTTCCTTATTTACCTCCTTGGATGGCCCAAGTTTGGGAACCAGGTGGTCTGAGTCCAATTGACTATAGGCATTTTCCTTCTTGATTTCGTTCAACTTGTTTAGCCCTTCCACTTATTATATTTTTTGGTTGTAATCTCGATCTATGAGGCAATCTCTTGGTCTTGTGGTGTATTACTCTTTCTATCTAATATATTTTATTTTGGGTAAAAAAAAACAAAACAAAACAATTTTACATATCTATCAAATGATTAACAATTGAGTTGCAAAATCAATATAAATACATATAAAAAAAGATAAGGTAAAAATATATTATATTACATGATTGTATCATTTATATAAAAAAAGTTTAATATAAATCACTTGAGTTAGAATTGCATAAGCAACAAATCTTGATAAATCATATTTACAGTGGCTACCAAACATTAATATTATATATCATCAATGTTATTATCTAAAAAAGACACTTATACACTTATAGCAAAGCTAAACATAAAGTCTAATACAAATGATTTCATAACCATATCACTCACAAAAATAAAATGTATATTAGGATAAACAAAAAAAGGCATGCATACTCTAGAGACATAATCACCCATCCAAAGGCCCCTTGTCGTTTTCTAAAATCCATGATACATGTGAATACATGTATTCAAAGTTGAACTCACTTTCATTGTACTCACAATCATGTGAATACATGTATTCAAAGTTGAACTCACTTTCATTGTACTCACAAGCTCAATCTCAATACATACACGATTGTCTTTAAATTATCTACGATGGTAACATCACTAATATAACAAATACACTTGGTAATCTAAACCCAGAACTCTCTGATTAGGAATCATCTTGTCAGAATCATATGCTTTTATTCGTCTAACCTATCATAAATACTAAATCTAGGAACACCAACCACCCCATCCATGACCTCTCTTATATATCATATTTGATTAATTATAGCATGTAGTTTATAAAATTTTCATCTACGAGGAACTATATATCAACTCAGTTAATCCTAGCCCAAAGGTTAGATGATGCTTTTAAATCATTGTGTATTAGCCCAATTAACTTTAGTACATGAGTTGAAAATATATTTCTGGACAATACCCCTTGTTTATCTAATTTATCAAGGTATTACTCCTACTTGACATACTTAAGAGTTGACCTAAATTTTTGCTCACTCATGTGATGAGTTTAGTTGATGGGCATTACGGTTAGCTTCATTTATTCTTGGTTTAAACATATTTGACTTTAATTAATCCCTTATATTTCCTCTACATTGGTTCAATTGAATCTTAATCAAATTATTTTTTCCCTTTGGTTTTAGCAAATGGGTTAACATCCTTTCGTAACCTGTTTATTTATAGCTTTCTCCTAGATATGTAAGATAGGCCTCCCACTATTAAGACATTCGATTAACCTAAATCTCCCACTGGTCTACTTCTTCAAAGATCTTAGTCTAATAAGAAATTTCATTCTTGGTGTCTTATTTACACCTTATCAATAGCTTGACACCATAGAGTTATTAACATAATTTTATATCTCTAGTGGGTTTTCCTTCCTGACCATCTGCATAGCTCGACATTTATTTATCTTTTTGGCATTTTTCTGATCAAATTTGTGTTTCTGTTATAAAAAAATATGAATAACTTTATATTGACAAAACTTTCATCACATAACTTTTTTAATATTATAGAGATCATGATTGTGAGCATTTTGAGTATTTATATTTTTTAGTCGGTAATTTGAAAATACAGTGATTTTTATCTATCCCAAAATTTATTTTGACGTCTAAAAATAGTTGTATAGTGTAATAAAATTCTTAAAATGTTGTTTTATATATTTTTTGGTATTTTTGTAATTTTTTTAAAAAATGTGTATTTTTTTCCTAAAAAGATTCTTTGTTGTCTACCGTTATGACATTTTTATATCTTCTTAATTAAGCTTAAGTATGCATTTTTTGCTGCAATGCATTAAAAATTGATGTGGATATGTGCTTCAATAATAGCTGGTCGCCATTACTGCTATAGTATTGTGATAATAATTAGAATGTGTTAAATAAACAAGTGAAGACTGATTGACTCATTGGTTGGAGATTGATTGACATGCATAGGATGGTGGGCCGACGAGCTTTCCTTTAAATACTATGGTTTGATGCTATCATCTACTAATTCATGTTATACATAGATTATGAGTTATAAGGAGATTATTATTATGCCGATGGATAAAGAGTGATGACTCTACTTACTAATCCAATAGTTTATTAACATTAATACTAACATTGAAAAATACTGTGATAGCTAGGTCTTCTTACTTATTTAGTGTGACTATTGAAATATATGTTTTTGAGACATTATTTTTATTATTGTATGAATTTATTATTACTGCATGAATTTATTATTATTGCATTACTTTTTTGCTCCTACCATTGGATTGTTATCTTTATTGATATAGATACTGATATTATTTAATACTACTTATTCACTATACTTATATTAAACATGTGACATACTGAATATATAAAATACTAATTTGATGATAATATAGAATAATTTAATAGCATGTGTATATTCTGATATAATTTTAATGTATTGATTCAATTTGGATGCTTTATATAATTTTATTACTGATTGGTATTACGAATACGATGATTACTTTATAGGTTTGACACTCATAGTGGTATGCTATTTTACTGGCTTTCGTACTGTAGTATTTTACTGCTTACAGATTCTACTACTATTACATGTGAATTTTTTTGTTTCTACACATATTGAGATATGAATATAAATGTTATGATTTGATTGTTGATATGCATATTGTTCATTTATTATGTTTTGAATTCAGTTGTAGGTTTTGGTGACCTGATGGGCTTTTTAAGCTCATTATATGTTGTTAAATAATTTTAAGTCAGGACAGATGAGCAGAAGTGTGATGTTATAATCAGAATTCTTTAGGTTCTATTTTTATTTTTGTTTTATACTCAGGACAAAAAAGTTATGATTTGATTGTGTAGATCATGAGTAGTGTATATAATTTTTTGGAATGAATACAATTGTGTTGATTGATGTTTTAAATTATAAAATATATTGTATTGTTTATGACTTATACATGATATTATATAACTCTGATTGTTGATTATTAAAAGATTAAAAAAAATAATTCTTCCAATATAGATTTTGGGGCATCACATTTCTTATCATGTTCACACAAATATCATATAATATAGATCTATCTAGTATGCCCATTCATATACATGTACTATGCCAAAATTTATGTTATGCCAAATGAAGAATAATCATATGCATGTCATGTATATCCTATCTAGATTTAGCATATTAGTACCTGATTATTTTGCACTCAATATTTTCCTATTTATTTAAAATGTCTTATAAGTTAAATCACCCAATGAAATTGTAATATAAACCAGACAAAAAGTTCAAAATAAAGATATCTATCACATACCAAAAATTACACCATGAAAGTTCACTAAAATGGGAGATATAATATTTTTATTAATTTCAAGAGAGAGAAATATAGTAAAAATCATTGAAGACGTATATAGAATAAAGGTCATTTACTACGATTAGAATAATTTTCTTAACAAAAGGGACGAACGAAAATGCCCCGGAAGATCTTCTTTACCTTTTATCTCCTTTCCTCTCTTCCCTTTCTTCTCCTTCTCCTTTCTTTGCTCCCGGGCAGGGGAAATGAAGTGAGGGGGAGATGACTTAGGTGATGAGGGATATTTATATTAAATATATTAAAATATTATTTGGTACCTAGTGTTGTAGTACCACAAATCACAGTGCTACTGTGTTGCATGTTGAATACATAATTATTATAAAACATAGGCTTTAACATATCACGGTGGCACTTTCCTTGAGTTCTTACGCTCGTAAGCACCACACGTAGCTTTGCTAAATAGTTTTTTATATTTTCAAATAAAATTCATTTAAGAAAGTTTGGGTTATCACATCTTCTCTATATAAAATTTTACTATCACCTTAATCATCACCCTGATCTAAAATATTATGAATATACATGCTATCAGTTGGCATGTGCCATCATGAAAGTAACTATCTCCTTCCCAAAAAAATGATAAAGTCATGATAATTACATCTTTAATCAAGTTGAGAACCTTTAAGTTATAAAAAGAAAGCAATTTATGGCTTAACAGCACCTCAAAATATTGCAAACAACCTCATGTTATATATCTAAGGTTTTTCTTCGATTTAATGGTATTGTTCTACATTATTTACAAGGCTCGTGTTCTACATTATTTAGGAAGGCTCCTTACGGAAAACTATGTAAGGGTTTAGGTGGTTTCCCTTTTCTTGTTGGTTTATGGGTTCTCTTTATCTCAACTGACCTCCTTTCTTCAATCAACTAATTTTGAGTGTTGGATTATGAGTCCCGATTTTGGGTAATTTGGTGATTCTGAGAGTTGGGATCCAAAATGACACAACCATTATATCGGATTGATCACGCCTTGTTAGATTCACAGCACAGATAATGCAAATTATATATTTAGTAGAAATTTCATATATATGCGCGCGCGCACACACACAAAGTAAATAAATTTTAAACAACCGCTCAGTAGGTTACCTGAAACTTACATACTTTTTCAATGTACAAAAAAAAAAGTAAATAAGCATGTTCTATCACCATATCAGAAACAATAAAACATATTATAAATATAGAAATTTTTATAGTAATTGTCATAATAGAGAGATTAAATTCAATATCTTAACATATCATATATTCTATCATATTGAGTCCATTGTCAATAGAGAAATTTAATACTAAAGGTATGTATCATATTGTAATATTTATATCATGAAAGATAATTGAAATAAATCAATACTTTAAACAAATCAAATTAATTTCTCACTAGATCCTTATGCCTCCCAAATACTACATATATACATCTTCAAACTCTTATGCCTCCCAAGTTCTTCACATATATAGTATCAGACTCTTATACATTCCTATGCATGTATTTTCATTCAACTCATCATACAGACCCTTATGCCTTCCTATGCATAGCATAATTGATGATTTAAATTACTCTAGTTCATTTGAATACTAGTTCAACTCTTTCTATGTATTATAAAGTATTTGCGTAAGAAAATATATTAGTGTATAGCAATTTATAATTGTGAGAAATAGTAAAATTTATAGGATTTATCATTATACTCAAATCAATATATATGAAGAATAAAATATGACTACTTACAATATTTATAAATTCCTAATGGTGCTCTCGATGCTCAAAGTAATTTGTGTATCAAAAATTGAAATTTTGACAAAATGCCACAAAATCTGAAATACATGATGAAATCAAAATAATTATACCAATATGTGCAGAGTGGCTAGAGTAACAATATACTAAAGCTAGTGACATGCTTAAAATATCTTGGATATCGAGATATCTCTTTCTTTTTTTTTTTTTTTGTGAAGCTTGTTCAAATTAAATAAAATAACCTTAAAAAATATAAAATTATCAAAACTTTCAGTAGAGTGAAGGTAGTTTATCTTAAGCAAAGCAATTTTCCAAATTGGTCAATGGAAGAAAACAGCTTGAAGACATCTGGAATTATCTCTCTCTCTCTCTCTCTCTCTCTCTAACTTCTCTCACCTCACACTTTCTCTCTCTAGCCTTCCACGAGTTTGGAATGACAAAAATGGCATGAAGAATATGTTATATCGGTGGATTTGGATATTTATATGTTTTTAATTAATTAAATTAAGAACGTAATGGTAATTATTGAAATTATTTACTTTTCAATAAAAAATTCAAATAAATCCTTTTATAACATGTAACGGGGAGTTCTAAAAGTTATGAAAAAATAATTATAAATTAATAAATCTTGTCTATAATACTATGGTAAAAATGATTTATAAATTGGATGTTGGAGGGTTCTAAAAAATCCATTTGTACTGATATATATATCAAATTTTTTAATAGTTTCACTTGAATAAGCAACCTCTTATTTTCTTAGGTAAAATGCCTATAAAAAATAGAAGAAAAATTGCTATGAATAGAATATAACATTCTCTATAATGTTGTGAATACAATTTACAAATATGACTTATAACATCTCCAAAAATATTCTTTGAATATGATAAAACCAATATGCTCATCTAAAATTTCAAGCGAATTATATTATTATTGTTAGGCAATCTTTTTTAATAATTATTTGAATACCAATCATTAAAAATATATTTGAAGAGCTATTTTAGAGCACTTTGTTAGTCAAATATGTGCCTATATTAAAAAATCAATGCATGTAAATCAGTAGAGCATATCATATAAACTTTAGTAGATAAATTTGCACCAGTAAATTTTACATAGGGATTTTTAATTTCATAACTATTTTCATTTCACATTGCCTAACTTAGGCTTGCTAGTTCTAAGAGTGGAATCTTCGAAGCTTTCGACTTTTATACATCACATAATAGGTCTAAGTTCCCTCCCATTGTGTTGCAAGTTAATTCTTTTCTGTTGCTTGGAGCTCCACTTGATGGAAATGCAACAAGGGAGAATGAGCTTCCATGTAGATCAATGTTCAGTACCTTTAAAGAAGATCTTTAATGTATAATTTAATAGAATATATGTATATTCTCTTTTTAATCTAGGCAGTGCTCACCACCATCACAAGTCGTTTGCTCTTTGAGTAAATGGCTCTGCTCAATTGTCATTGCAACTCAACAAGCTCTCTCCCCATTAGATCTCCAACCTGAAAATTCAATTTAGTACTCCTTAAACCACCGACTTCGAGGACTTTAAGACTATCATGAATATCTATAGAAATCGACACGATTGCAAGAATAAAAAAAAGCAAAATATTTAATAAAAACAATCTTAGAAATTAAAAAATATATATTGTACGAAGATAAGCCAACTATGAGAAAGTTCTTCTCATTTCATATTAAAATTTTCTTTAAAAATGTCAAAATTATGTCATAACTAACCACGATAGAAGCAAATATGAAGATTAATGAAGAAGATAAATAATTACCATTATTCACATATGATGAACTCATCACTTCAATCTTCTATATCGTTAAAACTATTCATCAGAACCTTAAAAAAAAAAAAAACACAGAATGAATTATAATTCTGAAATTGCAAATTGCTTCGATTGGTAAAACCGTAAAAGTAAAAAAGTAATGCCGAGTTAAAGAATAAAGGAAAATGTGGAGCATTGGAGGTGGTCTTGTGATTAAAATAAAACGGGGGAGGGATAAGAACAATCGCATTCAGAGCAATAATAATTGCACTTACTGAATCCAGGCGTGGCCGTCTGACAGACTGACACCCTCGCTCTCTCTCGTGGGTGACCTCTCTTCGTTTTCTATGAGGATGTCACATCTCTAGCCATGAAAATATTTTTTTTTTGGGAAATTTTTAGGGCAAAGCCCGTATATAAATGAAAAGAGGTTACAAAAAAAAACTAAACCTAAAGAAAGAGGTTTAGAAACCAAAAATACATGTATAACCCGTGTAACCCAAAAAGAAAGGGACAAAGGACTAAAACAAAATTAGACTCAGGCTTAAAGGAGCTAAACCCTAAAGCAGAAATGCTTAAACATAGGTCTAGAAGTTCCAAAACACGAAACAACTCATCCCTGGTTGCCTGCAGCCACCCAGCAAAACCAGTAAGGAGCAGCAAATTGGTCATCCACTTTTAAACCAAACGGCATCATAAATCTATCAATGCCAGCAGCAAGAAGAACCAGCTCGAAGAGAGAATGCGGCAGTAGCAGGCCGTCCAAAGGAAGAGACCAACCGAGCCCACAAGGTTTAGCTCCACTCATCATCGTCTGAATAGTCCATACAAGTCCCCAAAAACAGAATTGCTGAGCACGCCGAACAAAACCATCAAAAAGCTCAGCCAGCATTAAAACAGGAAGGAAATACCGCAAGAAGCAAATCTAGCTTGTTCCAGTGTAAAGTCTTAAACCGAATAACATGTTTGATTTTCGTAATGAGGCCTTTAAATGAATCATCTTTGCCAGCAAAACGCCTCTCATTCCTCGATCTACAAATATGATATACATCACATGAAGTCACAAAGAAGGAGAAATATTTCTCCACATCAGAGCAGGCCACCTGCTCGTCCAGGAACTCAAAAAGTTGAATAAGGGTGGGCCTTAGCAGGAAATTATGGAGAGAAGGGAGCAAGAAAGAGATCACCTTAAAACTAAATTCACATTGAAAAAAGAGGTGAGAAATGCTCTCTTCACTTGCTATGCAAAAAGGACACAAGATAGGAATAAAAATATTCCTCTTAGCTAAAACATCTGCAGTCTTAAGAGCTCCCACCATGGCTAGCCAAACCAAGGATGAAAATCGTAAAGCATAGTTTCTGTGCCAGACAAAAGTATACCACAAAACCTTGTGACGATCCTCATAAAAATGCTTAACAAAAGATTTAAAACAAGGTTTGAAATTTCCCATCCACGAAATAGGAGCTGGAGGATTATCAGTGATCGGGATGTCCAGAATATATCTGAAAATGGATTGATCCAAGTAGCCAGGTATGAGCCAAGAACCATTGTGAATACATTCCCTAACCTCCAAACTAGAGGAAGTAGTAGGGGGGCTAAAAATTGCAACAGCAGTACCATTACACCATGGGTCCCAAAAGAAAGAAAACTTGCAATCATGGGAAGCAATATGAAATCGAAAGTTTCCTTGAATTTTTGCAGCAGTAAGACAGATGAACTTCCAAAATTTAGAAGCCATGGCAGGGGCCGTCTTCCAAGGGCAAATAAATTTAGCCTTAAACCACGAAGCCAGAAGAGAGGGAGAGGTATAGAAGCGCTAGATAAAAGAGCAGTTAAAACCAAACCGAAGAGCATCAAAAGCAGGTAACCCAAGACCACCATAGCATTTGGGTAGACACGTGTTTTTCCAAGCAACCAGGTGTAACTTTTTTCCATCCACAGAACCATGAAACAAGAATTTGGAACAAAGCTTATCAATGTACTTATAAACGGCTTTCGGTATAACAACACCTCTTATCCAATAAGCAATGGTGTTTGCTATAGTGAATTTAATGAATTGTATTATACCTGCAAAAGACAAGAATTTAATTTTCCATCCAACAAGTAGAGTAGAAAGCCTACTCGATAATGGATGGAAGTGAGAAGTTTTGAGTTTCCTAGGAGAAATAGGAAGACCAAGGTAGGTGAGAACATCCTCAGCATTGAAGAAGCCCAGCAAGGAAGTAATCTGAGTGGCCAAAGGGGTATTCTTGGAGTAGAGAATGGAACATTTAGCATTATTGATACACAGGCCAGTGTGCTCAGCAAATTTAGATAACAGAGATTTAAGGCTGTTAGCATTGGAAAGAGAGGCTTTTCCAATGACCAGAATATCATCAGCGTATAATAGGTGCTTAATCGAGATATTACCAGAAAGAATGCCCTCAAAATTACTATCATCAATCTCACAGGAGAAAGAGTCCATAACAACCGAGAAGAGCAAAGGAGAGAGGGGACATCCTTGTCTCAAACCAGAGGATGAGGGAAAGAAACCTTCTAAAGCACCATTCACATTCACAGAAAAGTGGACATCACTGATACAACCTTTAATCCAGCTGACAAAGATATCAGGGAAACCTTTAAAAGTGAGTCTATGTAAAAGAAAGTCCCTAGAGACAATGTCAAAAGCTTTTCGTAAATCAAGCTTGGCACAAAAGTACTTCTTGTTGGGATTTCCATTAAATTCACTCAGAATCTCAGAGGCCAGAACAATATTATCAGTGGAAATTCTGTTCTTAACGAAGCCCGTTTGACTATTGTGGATAATGAAAGGTAAAACCTCTTTCATACGATTGGCCAAGATTTTAGCAATGATCTTATAAAAGACATTGCAAAGAGAAATAGGCCTATAGTTAGATAAAGAGGAGGCATGCTTACCCTTGGGGATAAGGGTAATAGCAGTGGCCTTGGCACATTTGGAAGAGACCCCTTTGAGAAGAAATGTTTTACAGCTCTGCAGACATGACCCCCAATAATATCCCAAGAAGCTTTGTAGAACTCAAAAGGGAACCCATCAGGTCCCGGGGTGGAGTTAGAAGGTCCAGCAAAAATCACATCCCTAATTTCCAAATCAGTCACCATGGAGGTAAGTGAGACAAAAAGAGGTGTGAGAATAGTAGGACCCACAGGGAAGTGAGAAGCAGACGGGTCAACAGGAGTAGGGGTATTATACAAATTCTGAAAGTAATTAACAGTGGCCAAGGCGATGTCCTCATGAGCAGTTAGAATGCCGTCCTTAGTATGAAGTTCACTGATCCGATTAGAATTAATCCTGGAATTAATTCTAGCATAAAGGAAGCCCAAATCATCCTCCCCCTTAGAAAGCCAGTTGGCCTTAGCCCTTTGGATAACCCACATACTCCAAGACTTCTGGAGAGAAGCAAGAGAGGAATTTGTATTTGTCATTGTAACATTCAGGTTGGGATCCAGAGGAGTCAGTTGTAGCTGTGAAATACATCTATGTTGCAACTCATGGAGCTCTTTAATACTCTTAGAAATATAGGAAGAGTTAGACCAATTCTTCCTCTTGGTAAAACCTTTCAAGTCTCTCAACATAGAGTAGAGAGCAGAAATAAGGTTCCCTTGGTGGTGAGAAGCAAACACAGAAATCAAATTGTTCCAAAAACTTCTTGAGTTAACCAAATAGTTTTTAAACTGAAATCTGGCCTTAGGTTTAAAAGAAGAGCCCGGAAGAAGCACTAAAGGCGAGTGGTCCGAGCAATTAGGGTCCTCAATTCTATAAAAAGAAGCCGGGAAGTGATCAAGCCAGGCAGAATTGACAAGAATCCTGTCAAGTTTGATATGGATCGGGTCCGCAGCCCTTTGATTGAACCAAGTGAAAATTAATCCAGTAGAGGGGAGCTCAGTGGCCCCAGAACTGAAAACCCAGCTATTAAATTCTTCAAGGCGATTGTGTTGCAAGGGTCTCCCACCAGATTTATCTTCAACCCTTCTGCAACAGTTAAAATCCCCAAAAATGGCCCAAGGGGAGGTGATCGAGTCTGCCAGATTATGTAATTTTTGCCATAAGGGAGCTCTGTCAGCAATGGTATTAGCAGCATAAATGACGGAAACCAAAAAAGGAGCCATAGATCCATAGGAGATGACTCCATGAATGAGTTGTGGGGTAATAATCAAAGGACAAAAAGAAATCCGCTGAGGATTCCATTTTATCCAAATTCTGCCAGGGGTAGAACAGTTGAAGTTGTCGCAAGAATTCTCAATGGGAAAAACTTTATGAGAGTTGATAAACCACGGGTCAGCCATCGTATCAACAGAGACTTTAGCTTCAAGGATGCAAATCAAGTCAATACGGAAGTTCGAAACCAGTTTCTTACAAGCCAGAACTTTATCCGGAGAGGAAAAACCCCTGACGTTCCAGCAAGCAATAGGAGAGGGGGTCATTTCGACTTCGAGTTGGATGAGCGCGTCTTCTTAGCACTCTTCCCTTTAGGAGCGTTCTGACTAGTAGGCTTTCCAATGGGAGCCTGCATTCCCTTGGAGGTGGCAATGTCGGTGGCAGGATTGAGGGAAGAGTCATCGGGAGGCTCTTCAGGCTGAAGGATATCAAAACGATTGGGAGAGGTAACCAGGGGGTCAACAGGAAAATTGACTTGAAACAGGGTAGTGGTATTTTGAGTGGAGCTAATGGGGGATGAAGAGACAGAGTTTGTGGGAGGAATAAAAGGTGGGATGTCTGAGGAGGAAGAGGCCTCCTCATTAGGAGAATTTAGATTAGGGATAGAGTTAATTTGTTTTTGGGGCAAAGGCTGTTGAGAAGAAGAGGTAAGCAACATATCAGGTGGAGAGGAATTCGTCGTAGCCAAAAGAACTAGCCATGAAAATATTGATGCAGCTTTCTCAGCTCATCTTAATCTATTCACGAAGAGTTTCGACTATTAATTAAAATCTTAAATTTAATTAATAAATATATGTAATTATCTTAATTAATCTAAATGTTCTGAATAAAACTTCTTCCACCCCTTTGACTTTCTTATTTGATTTTTAGATTAATAAATTGTATGTTTAATATAGCCGATTCCATAATTTGATTCGGATCTGATTGGAAAATTTTGAAATCTTATTAATCTGTTTAATACAAAGGATAATTTTGAGTTCAAAATATTAATCAATTTAATTAATAGATAGGGTTTCAATTGATCCATGAGTTAAATTTCTCATTTACTTATTTTTTATTAAATTCTTTTTGTTTGGTGGTAAGCTTATATTATTTTTTTTTAATTAAATAATCTAAAATTTATAGTTCGCATGTTGTAATTTTTGTTTTTAAATTCAAAAAGGTTTAACGGGTCGGATTCGAATCATCGGATATGCTAGTAGATCAATTTCCTTTTTATTTTTATACGAAGTGTTTATTATTTATCTTCATGCAATGCTATATAAATTTTCTATTAATTGAAAATATTATTTTGTCCAATATATTGATTTAATATAAATTATTTTAAACTCAACTGCACATTTGAAAAAATGAATTATTTGAAAATATAGATTGATAAATTTGATATGCTGTAATGCTAAAAAATCAAATTTAAAATGATTATTCTTTTAGCTTTAATATAATAATAATCAGCGTTATATAATCTCTTTTATCACTAAAAAATCATCAGAAATAAAGCTATTGGTTAAATATCAATATACATCTAAATTTATTACTCTAAAAAATCATATACAATACTCATGAATATAATAATCATAATATGTCATTCTAAGCACAAGTATAAAAGAATTACTTAAAATAAAAAAGAATTTGAACATGAGAAATTCTAATCAATCTCTCATCACTCTTGGTCGCTTAACCTGACCTGAAATCGTTTAAATCACATATAATAAGCTAAAAAGTTCAAAATATCATTAAATCTTACAACTGAATTTAAAGTACGGTAAGAATATAGTATGTATTTTGCCAGTTAATTCATAATAATAGTAATCATTATGATCATGAATCTCTGCATAAACAATAAATCTCACATGCAGTGACAATAAATCCATGAAATAGTAGAACAATACTATACATAAGTCATTAAAGCCATATAGTGTGGAAATGAGTAAACCAATATGAGTGTCTTATCAAACCAATAAAATAGTCATTGTATTTAAATCAATAAGAATATCATATAAATTGGTAGAACCAAAACCTCGACGAAGACTGTGGAACATATTAGACAAATATTATATTACATAAATATTGAAGTCCACGTGTAATAATACAACTGGTCACCGAATGAATAGCTGTCTATAAAAGCAACCTGTACCTAGCTAAACATTAATACAAGATAATATTTTCTGCCTTCTTTCTCTGCATCCTTTTCTTCCTCTTCTTGGCTGATGCTTTCATGGTGTCAGAGCAGGAATTCGTTTAAATCAAGAATCCTCTCCGCCAGCGCTTCTCTCGCCGATATCAATGGCGACCTCTTCTACCTCCACCACCGCCAACACCACATCCGATACTGTCCGAACTTGGGCAGTACTCTGCCAAATATGACTACATCGGAGTCCCGTCAACAACTCAAATTCTTGATGAGCCACATCAAAGGTATCATCTCCCTCACCCTTACAGCTGAAAACTTCCCCCTATGGCGCTCGCAGGTCTTCAAGCTTTTCAAGGCCAACGGGTTCGAAGGTTTTCTTGATGGCAGCTGCACCTGTCCTTCTCCGCTCCATCTCACATCTGCAAATGAGATATCCTTTCAAACATGGAATCTCTTGGATCAAAATCTTGCGGCCGCTCTCTATTCGGTCATCTCACCGAGCATTCTACCCTATGTCTTATCCCTGGATCATTGCGCTGAAATCTGGGAGACGATCACTCGAAGGCTACAATCTAACACTCGATCTCGCACCATCCAGTTGCGAAACGAACTTCATCATCTATCGATGAAAAACCAATCTATGTCCCAATATTTGCTCGCAATCAAATCCATCGTCGATGCTATTGCCGCTACAGGGTCTCCATTGGACCCCGAGGAGGTCATCTTTTACACACTCAATGGCCTCCCTCCTCAATATCAGGCATTCAAGACAGCCATCTGAACGAACCTGCAACCACTCAGCCTTGACGATCTTTACACACTCTTGTGTAGTGAAGAACTGAACATGGCTCAAGAAACCACCACTGCCCTCCAGAATCTCTCCATTTTCGACCCAGCTACTGCTCTCGCTGCCTACCGTGGGCGTGGTCGCGGAAGAACCAACACCGGCCGTGGTAGATCGTCAAATCGATCCCGAACTCGTCCAGATAAGACCGCATCGAGCAGCCTCATTTGCCAAATTTGCTTGAAAGCTGGACATTCCGCTTTAAAATGCTGGTACCGCCACGATCAATCCTACACAGAAGACAATGTCAAGACTGCCCTCTTCACTCCGTCCGAGTCCAACAACACCTCGGATTGGTTTCTTGATAGCGGGGCGTCGAACCATCTGACGTCCGATCACTCTAATCTTCAATCCAGTAAGCCATTCGGGGGTAATCAACAAATCACACTCGGCAACGGCTACCAATTACCCATTCAAAACTCCGGCAAAGGTATATTACCTACACCAACAGGTATCCTCTATCTCCAGAATCTCCTACATGTTCCCAATCTTTCGTTTAATTTGATCTCCATTTATCGTCTAACAAATGACAACAAGTGTACAATCAAGTTTTCGGCTAATGGATTTTGCATTCAGGACTCGACGACGGGTCAACTACTACTTCAGGGCCCTTGTGTTAACGGGCTATACCCCATCCGCTCTACCTCTACTACTTCTAATCTCGCTCTCTTTTCAGCCCAAGATGTACCAAACTTATGGCACAGGCGTCTCGGCCACCCGGCCATCCAGACTCTGCGTGCTACCCGTCACTACATCCCGACAGTGTGTAAAAATGCTTACAATAAAAATTGTAACGCCTGTAATATGGCTAAAAGCCACCGCTTACCATTCCAACCGTCTAATACAACTACCTCTTCCTGCTTCGAAATCGTTCACTCTGATGTCTGGGGGCCCTCGCCGGCCATCTCTACTCAAGGATATAAGTATTATGTTTCTTTTATAGATGACCACTCGAAATTTTGCTGGGTGTTTCCTTTAATTCAAAAATCAGATGCTTTGTCTGCATTTATTGAATTCAACAAAATGATTAACAATCAATTTAATAAATCCATAAAAATATTTCGATCGGACGGAGGAGGAGAATTTATTAACAGCAAATTCCAAATCTTACTCAAGAACCTTGGCATCCTTCACCAGTATACATGTCCTTACACGCCGGCTCAGAATGGTGTTGCAGAACGGAAGCACAGACACATTGTTGAAACAATGCGTACAGTTTTAATTGAAGCAAATCTTCCTGCCTACCTTTGGGTTGAAGCTCTAAACATCTCTGTTTATCTTATAAACAGATTACCGTCCAGAACTCTCAAACACAAAAGCCCCTACCAAATCCTATACAAAAGACAGCCCACCTACAATCACCTAAAGATTTTCGGCTGCCTCTGCTACCCATGGCTTAAACCTTACCGCACTTCCAAACTGTAGCCGCTTTCCCTCCCGTGTGTTTTCATTGGCTATGCCTCGTCACAGAAAGGGTATCGCTGCCTTAACCCGAAAACCAGCAAGGTATATGTCTATAGACACGTTATATTTAACGAGGCTATCTTTCCCTACCATCAATCAGATTCCGGGCTTACTCAAAACTCCCCACACAGCTTTGTTCCTCCCCTTCTCCTTGTACCAACGCACACCACTAAGGCATCTGTCTCTCGCAACCCACTCACTACACAGCCTCGTCAGCCTACTAACACTACAAATATGGCTCATCCTTCCTCCCTTCAAACTACTGACATTCACTCAAGTGTTCCAACTATCAGCTCAGCTCCCATATGCCTGACAATACCCACCGACAAATCTGTCATACCTCTGATCTCATCCAATTCCATGTCCACCCACAGTATGCAAACACGGTCTAAAACAGGGAACTCTAAACCGAAGCAGGTGCTCTCGCTTGTTCACACTATTCAGAACTCTGACCCAACCTCGTACAAAGACGCTGCTCGACATCCTCACTGGAACCAGACTATGCAAGTTGAATTTCAAGCTCTTCAGTCACAACACACATGGGACCTGGTTCCTCCTGACTCAACACCAAACGTGCTCGGCTGCAGATGGACATTCCGCACCAAGTATCTAGCAGATGGATCTATCGCTCGCTACAAGGCAAGACTTGTAGCTCAAGGCTTCAACCAGGAACATGGCCTCGACTACGCAGAAACATTTAGTCCTGTAGCCAAGATGCCTACGGTTCGGATCCTAATTGTCATCGCGATGCATCGTCAATGGCCACTACATCAACTCGACGTGTCCAACGCCTTTTTACATGGTCGCCTTAGTCACACGGTACACATGAAACAACCCGTTGGATTTATTGACAAAAACTTTCCTAATCATGTTTGCAGATTACGCAAGGCTCTGTATGGCCTCAAACAGTCTCCACGCGAGTGGTTCGCTACTCTCTCCGGCCATCTTCAATCTCTCGGGTTCACTTTCAGCCATTCAGACCCTTCCCTCTTGATCTACAATCGCAATGGCATTCAAATGTTCTTTCTTGTGTACGTCAACGACATCTTACTTACAGGGAACAGCTCATCCGAAATTAACAAACTGCTGTGCAATCTCCGCGCGACGTTCACTATGCGAGACCTTGGACCACTTTCACAATTCCTGGGCATACAAACCGTTCCTACCTCATACGGTCTGCATCTCACGCAAAGCCTCTTCGCTCAGTCTATACTCTCCCGCGCAGGTATGCTAAATTGCAAATCAGTTTCTACTCCCTTTCAATGTCTAAAATCTGCTTCCTCAAATTCCTCCTCTGCATTTTCTAACCCAACCCTTTATCGTCAACTCGTCGGTTGCCTCCAATATCTAACTCTTACACATCCGGATATCGCCTACACGGTCAACAAGATCTGTCAACACATGCAAAGCCCAACCAACGCTCACTTTGAAGCTCTCAAAAGACTACTTCGGTACATTCAAGGCTCTATTCATACCGGTCTTCCAGTTTTCAAAGACAAACCGATACTTCAATCCTACGCCGACTCTGACTGGGCCGGTGACGCCGATGATCGCAAGTCAATCTTCGGATATTGCAACTTCCTTGGCTCCTCCCTTATCTCGTGGAGTGCCAAGAAACAGAACGCAGTTGCCCGCTCGTCCACTGAAGCTGAATACCGAGCGCTTGCGTCAGCGGCAGCTGAGATCACTTGGATTCGTCGCCTACTCCAAGAATTCGACTGCCCCCAGCATACCGCTACTCCTCTCTTTTGTGATAACACCTCAGCCATAGCGTTGGCCAACAACCCGGTGTTTCACGCAAGAACGAAGCACATAGAAGTCGATTGCCATTACATCCGGAACTGCATCAAGGACCACACTATTCAACTTCATCACATTCCTACCAAAGAACAACTCACGGACCTATTCACCAAAGCACTGCCATCTCCGCGCTTTAAGTTTCTCACCGGCAAGATGGTTCAGCCTCTGGACTCACCACCTTGAGGGGGGATATTAGACAAATATTATATTACATAAATATTGAAGTCCACGTGTAATAATACAACTGGTCACCGAATGAATAGCTGTCTATAAAAGCAACCTGTACCTAGCTAAACATTAATACAAGATAATATTTTCTGCCTTCTTTCTCTGCATCCTTTTCTTCCTCTTCTTGGCTGATGCTTTCAGAACATATATAAATATAGTAAAAATAAATATTCTTCCTTATATATATATATATATATATATATATATATATATATATATATATATATATATATATATATATATATATATATATATATATATATATATATATGATTTTTGGTGGGTAACACCGCAACACTGCATCAAGAATAACTATAAAACATAGATTATAACACTTCAGCTGTCATTCTAGGGGCCATTGGGCTCCAAAACCTAGCGCCTCGATGCTCAAAAGCATAGCGTCGCTGTGTTGTAGTTTAAATAGGAATTCAAAATTTTTTTAACATATTTCATATTTTCGTATTATTACGTACACATGTTGAACTGTATTAGCTGACAATTATTCTACCTTTTATTTTCAAGGTCTAAGAGAGGGTGCATGCTAGTTGAGTAGCAATTTCAGGATATTATATGAGCTTGTATGTATATTTCTTTCTTTTAGCTTTTGTACGATTCTGATTAGCTATTATTGTGCTTTACTATGTTTTGTATTTCAGTCTCTAGCCATGTACTGTAGTGTAATCCTGGGGTTGGCCTCTTGCAAACCAACAAGATATGACATGTTTCATCTATGGGTTTTATTGGGGAGGGATGTGATATTCTATCCCATAACTATAAGCTTAAAATGTTTATTGGATTGAAGTCCATTCTAATGCATCCCAGTATTTGAACTCATCCTAACATGCTTAAATTATCTCATAAAGTCATGTGACTACATAATACACCCTTCCAACCCTCCCTAAACTGCTTCTAATGATGGGTTTGTTTTGGCCGCCACCTCTAGGAAAGTCAAAATGAAATGAAAAAAAATAAAAATAAATCAAAATACTAAGCCTAAATAGAAAAGTTCCATGTTGGGAAGATAAATTAACAAAATTCCAATACATTATATCTCTTGTGTCAATCACATAATAGGTAAAAGTTCTTTCTCAGCTTTCTACTTATGTTTATGAACTAACTTAAGAGATGTATCATGGAAGTTCCCTTCTACATAATGGTTATTGGGAAAAAACTTCTTCAATTCATTAAATGGTCTCCAATAAGAGTTCTATTTTATTCCTTTTCTTTTCATGATGGATATGTATTATTTTTTCTCATATATTGAATGACTAGGCTTAAAAAGGTATATATTATTTGAGTTATTCTAAAAACTTCAAATTTAGTTATTTGCTTTATGAAGATGTTATTGGTTTAAAGAAAAGCTGAATAAATCACTTTCCGAGCTCTAAATCATTGTCTTGTCTCTTTTGAAAGCCATATGGATCTTTGGGATAACCTTAATACATCTAGATTGTTTTTTTTTTCATCTATTTTTTACTCTATGACCATTTATATAACTTTTTGGGGTTCAAATTAGGCTCATTTCGAATGAACTATCTGTTGCAGATCTATGGTTTATGATTTTGATGATAGCAAACATTCCTTATTTTCCTACGACTGCCTTATGTGCTAACGTTTCAGGTTCACACGATCGGACTATATTTTGGAATCAGCTCAAGATTGGGTAGACTAGGTCTGAGTCAGTTTGTAATCTTTTTCCTTTCTTGAGTCTGTTGTATTTGGTGTGGAACCTGTTGATTTATAACTTGGAAGATTTCTTATTATTCCCTAAAAGATTTCTATTTTTTGGTAATATCGGCCGGGACGATATTTATATCATCCTAGACGATATGTCCAAAAACAGAAACACTATTTAGGTTATCCTCATTAAGGCAGCCGTCATAAACAGATCGGCCTGGACGATACCTGTATCGGCCAGGATGATATTCTCAATTAAAAAAGAACCAACCATCATAATCAGTTTAGATATTCTTTATTTTAGGAAATCGGCCAAGACGATATTCCTATCGTCCAGGACGATCTAACTCAATTATACCTAAATTGATCTGGTATTATTTGGAAATCATTAATGACTGATTGATACGATCACATTGTCCGGGACGATCTTATGATCGGCCAGGATGATGGCCTGGACGATTGACTTTAGCCAGCACCAAATCAGGGCGATGATCAGGACGATTAAAATCAGTTTTAAACTAATCGTCCGGGACGATCGTGAGATCGGCCAGGACGATATAACCAATTTTCTTCTGATCGTCCCAAATCGTCCTAGGTCGTTGAGCAGAATTTGAACTAATCGGCCAGGACGATATACCTATCATCCTGTACGATAATATCGACAACTTGCATTAATGAGCTCGTTTTGAGAGCTTCTATTTAAGCTTTGGCATGACAACTTTTGTAAGTGTCTTTGGCAGCCATTGGAGCTTCGTTCTTGTGAGGGGAAACTTGAAGAGAGAGCTTGAAAGGGAGTGAGGAATGGTTGAAGTATGGGCGGGAGAATATCCTGTGAGCGGGGACTCAAGGGAGTGTGGAGAGGATTCCACACGGTTGCTCCGGCAGACTTGCATCTTAATACCGTCAGATTCAAGGCTCGTCTCGAGGGAAGCTCACCAAAGAAGAAGATCTCTTTGGTGTCAAAAAGACCCGGCGACTCCGCCGCACCGGGGAAGGTGGAAGTAATTTTGTAAGGGCTTCTCCGCCTAACACTGAGGGCTAAAGGAGAGACACTTAGTTTAGTGCAATACTTGGAGGGTGCCTCCAAGGAGTAGACGTAGGTCAAGGTTTGACCGAACCACTATAAATCCGGTGTGTTCTTTTCTTATTATCGCTTCCGCATTTATTTTTCTTCCGCACTTTATTTGTGATGATTTTGGATAGAGTTTTATCTTTGGTTTTAAAGTTTTACAATTCACCTCTCTCTTGTTTAACCTTGGGCCAGTTCTATAGGGCTTAACATCCCTAACGAACTTTTAAGTGGTATCAGAGCCGTATTCATAAAATAAGTTTTTTAAAAGCTTTTGAAATTTTGATCCATGGATAATCGTAATGTTGCGAAAGGTTATTTAATCACCAGACCTCCTTTATTTGAAAATATGTCATTTGATTTTTGAAAAACTCGCATGTCTATTTTCTTGCAATCGATTGATTTTCACATGTGGCATATGATTTTAACTGTTATTCATCACCATCACGTATTATTAATGGAGTTAAAACTGATATTCCTTTTAATTAATGGAATAGGGAAGAACAAGTAAATGCTCAATTGAATGCAAAATTTATAAATTGCTTTTTCTGTGCTTTAAATTCTGATGATTTCATGTTAGTATCCACGTGCACTACCGGTAAGAAAGTTTGGGATAAATTGTACACCATATACGAAGGCACTAGTGAAATCAAGCAATCTAAGTTGAATTTGTTAATGCATGATTTTGAATTATTTTCCATGAAATTTTTTGAAACAATCTTAGACATGTATACCAAATTCATTCAAATTGTAAACTCATTGCATACCAAATTCATTCAAATTTTGAAAAAGTTAACAAATTTCTTCGATGTCTTTTGGATAAATTTGATCTTAAAGTTGTTGCTATTTGTGAATCTAAAGATTTGAATATATATTCTATTGATAATTTGATTGGCTCACTCATTACCTACGAGCAAGGTTTGGGTCAAAGACTTTTGGATGCAGGTGAAACGATCGTTCTAAAAGCTGAAGATAGGAAAGAGGAAGCTTAGTTGGAGACGATAGCAATGACTTGTCAAGCAAATCACAAAGCTCACCAAAGCATAAGCAAAAGTGGAAAAAAGATAAAAATGATAAGGATGTTAATATTTTCTCTGACATTATTTGTTTTCGATGTAAGAAACATGGATATATGAAAAATGAGTGTCATAATTTAAGAATTCTTCCTGTAAAAGAAAAGGGTCAGACGAAGCTAAATTTAAACTGGAGAAATAATGAAAATAAAAAAATCTCATGGGCAGATCGGATCTCAGAAGCATCAGATCAGGAAAGAGATAATGGTTAAACGCCTTATTTGTGTATTTCCTTTTTGTTTTTCATTTTTTTTATTTTTTATTTTTTTTTATTTTTTCTGTGTGTTTTTATTTTCGTTAAATTTTTTCTCTCATCAACACACACATTCACTTTTCTAAAAATAAAAAATATACTTCCTGATTTTTCTTAAAATCCTTGGTAAGTTGTGTTTGACTTTTTTAAAACAATTTGACTTTTTTAAAACAGTCAAAAGAAGGAAACTCATTTATTTTTAACTCCCAATCTCTGTTTTCTAAAAGAGGTTATACTACTTTTGATTTAAAATCTTTTTCATCTTTTAAATTGGTTTTTAAAATAAAATTTTTTATCTCCATACGTTTTATTTATTGCATAGGAATCTTTTACAAGTTTTTGAATCTAACTCATAATTTTCTTAATCAAGCAATTCACTTTGTCACTAAGATGAGTTTTTCTTTGTTTTTAAGATTTAAGAAAGGAAACATATTTAAAAAATTTTCTAATGATGTCAAAAATAAAAGATGCGCAAAGATGCCAAATTGAAAATATAGAATACACAAAGTGTATCAAAAGATGCGCAGTGCGCCAACCAATTGTCAATAGGCATAAAATGAGCCAGCAAAGTCAATACTTACTATTCTTGTACTTCTTAAAAAGCTTAAGAAAACCCTTGATACTTTCGATACTTGAGTTTGAAAATCTTGATTCTTGATTCAAAAATTTGTGCATTGATCTTCTATTAGATATATTTTATGTAAGAAGTTTTTAAAAAATTATTGTTTCTTTCTCTAATTTATTCCTTGATTTAGATCTTGAATCAAAAAGTTTTTTTGCCTTTTTAAAGAACTTGAGTTTGGATTATCAATCTCTGAGTTTCTAACCTTTTCTGGGCTATGCGTTGTCAAATATGATTCTACTATGATTTTGATTAAAACAACCAAGAGGTGACTTTATCATTTTAAGAATATTTTGTTTTCTCACTAGATCAGAAAATATTTTTTGTGTTTTATTTTTCGTTCCTCCTCTCTTTTTGATAATGTCAAAGGGGAAGAATATTTTGTTGAATTTATATCCTTCTTTTAAAAAAATTTAAAACAACAAAAATATTTTTATCTCCCCTATTTTTTAAAGTGTTATTCTAGTAAGGAGGAGATTAGGAGAAAATATTCTTTTTTGAAAATTCAAATTGAAATTGTTTGTCATCATCAAAAATGGGGAGATTGTTGCGGATCTATGGTTTATGATTTTGATGATAGCAAACATTCCTTATTTCCCTACGACTGCCTTATGTGCTAACGTTTCAGGTTCACACGATCAGACTACATTTTGGAATCAGCTCAAGATTGGGTAGACTAAGTCTGAGTTAGTTTGTAATCTTTTTCCTTTCTTGAGTCTGTTGTATTTGGTGTGTGGCCTGTTGATTTGTAACTTGGAAGATTTTCTGTTATTCCCTAAAAGATTTCTATTTTTGGTAATATCGGCCAGGACGATATGTTCAAAAATAGAAACTCTATTTAGGGCATCCTCATTAAGACAGCCGTCATAAACAGATCGGCATGGATGATATCTGTATCGGCCAGGACGATATTCTCAATTCAGAAAGAATCAGCCGCCATAATTAGTTTAGGTATTCTTTATTTTAGGAAATCGGCAAGGACGATATTCCTATCGTCCATGATGATCTAACTCAATTATACCTAAATTGATCTGGTATTATTTGGAAATCATTAATGACTGATTGATACGATCACATCGTCCGGGACGATCTTATGATCGGTCAGGACGATGGCCTGGACGATTGACTTCGGCCATCACCAAATTAGGGCGATGATCAGAACGATTAAAATCGGTTTTAAACTAATCGTCCGGCACGATCGTGAGATCGGTCAGGACGATATAACCAATTTTTTTCTGATCGTCCCAAATCGTCCCAGGCCGTTGAGCTGAATTTAAACTAATCGGCCAGAACGATATACCTATCGTCCTGGACAATAATGTCGGCAACTTGTATTAATGAGCTCATTTTGAGAGCTTCTAATTAAGCTTTGGCACGACAACTTTTGTAAGTGTCTTTGGCAGTAATTGGAGCTTCGTTCTTGTGGGGGAGACTTGAAGAGAGAGCTTGAAAGGGAGTGAGGAACGGGTGAAGTATGGGCGAGAAAAGATTCTATGAACAGGGACTCAAGGGAGTGTGGAGGGGATTCCATACGGTTGCTCCGGCAGGCTTGCATCTTAATACCATCGGATTCAAGGCTCGTCACGAGGGAAGCTCACCAAAGAAGAAGATCTCTTTGGTGTCAAAAAGACCCGGCGACTCCGCCGCACCGGGGAAAGTGGAAGTGATTTTGTAAGGGCTTCTCCGCCTAGCTGTGGGGGCTGGCTTCTCCACCTAGCTGTGGGGGGCTAAAGGAGAGACACTTAGTTTAGTACAATACTTGGAGGGTGCCTCTAAGGAGTGGACGTAGGTCAAGGTTTGACCGAACCACTATAAATCCGGTGTGTTCTTTTCTTATTATCGCTTCCACATTTATTTTTCTTCCGCACTTTGTTTGTGGTGATTTTGGTTGGAGTTTTATCTTTGGTTTTAAAGTTTTCCAATTCATCTCTCTCTTGTTTAGCCTTGGGCCAGTTCTATAGGGCTTAACATCCCCAACGAACTTTCACTATCTTGATATCCCCTTATGACAAGTATAATTATTATTATTTTTCTCTCTAATTCATTTGATAGGCTAAAAAACTCGATAGTTAGTGGAAATATAAGTAATTCTTTCAAGTACTTACTTTTCTACCTTAATTACTTATCCTATTTGCTTAGATATGTTTATCTCCCTCTATATATTTAAAAGAAGATCACATCACTTACTATAGGATATTGCTTTTATATGGATAGTGTTAAAAGGCTCTATTTGATTTCTTGGTAAAAACCAGACTTCGAAGATGTAAGGCCAGAGCTAGTATTAATTCTCTCATCTCTTAACATTTTTGACAAAATGAAAAATATATGGAGAGACATTAACTCTTATAATCTATTTTCAAATTTGTATTTTGCTTCATATGACTCTATTTGGAGTACGAATGAGAATAGGATGTCAACCCTTCTGAAAGAATTAGAAACACTTGTATTTTTATATCACTTGGGTTAACTTTCTCAAAAGAGAATGGTTCTACCATTTATCTTTCTAATGACTTCCATTAATGGTAACTCATTTCTTAATGTTTTGGAGAATAATATACGTACTCTTTTATACATGCCTTATTATTAATGGTTATTGGTGCTTATTACTTGAGGCTCTTCATTACCTTCTCTCTCTCTCTCTCTCTCTCTCTCTCTCTCTCTCTCTCTCTCTCTCTCTACTATTTTAATACAACCACTAACATTCCAGTTAATACTATTTTTGATAGTATTTTATAGAAATGCAAGAATTAATTTTCCCATTATGACGCTAAGTTGGTCATTTTCTTTATATTATTGAGTGTATATTTGGGTAAGCTCATTTGGCTAAAAAAGAGCAAATGTATGACCTTCTTTGGCTTTTTTGGTGGTCAACTTTCTATGGGTTTATGAGAAAATTGGTGCCTAATGGGAATTCTAGATTATGTTATATCAACATGCCTTCTAAATAGTCTCTTGCTTGCTTGTTATAGTTCATGCTAAAATACAAAATGCTTTTTAAAGATTCTCTTATATGCTCATAGAAAGTTGGGTTGCTAATTTTATGTATATTTTTGCTTTTTTTTTCTCAGTTGGCTATTTGGTGGCACATAGTTATTAATGAAATGATGCACTCTTTATAGAAAATATTGAGCTTTTTATTAGATCTTATCATAGTTCTATAATAAGGTTATTATGTTATGCTTTATTCTCTAAATTTATTCTTTGTAATGTCACTTTCATACAAAATCTAATGCAATCTCGATGCTTTGACTCTTCACAAATTTTTTTTATTACAAATATAACAGTTTAAAAATTAAATATTAAAATAATTAAAAAAACCAATTTAAGAAATTAAAAAATCATTATTATTATTATTTCTTTGGGGGGGGGGGACTAATTTGAATCATATTATTAAAAAATGGCATTTATTTAATTAAGAGGAGAGAAAAGCCATGTGATGTGTCTTATAGTGTATCTTGAAGCATCTGAATGTCCTACTATCTGATGTAATGATAGACATTTTATAAGATATTTTTTAGAGGGCTCCTTAGTTATAATAATTTTTTTTAAAAAAAAAGTTATAATAAAATTTTATTTTTCAAAAAAAAAAAAAAGACAGAATGTGTGAGATTTGAGATCTATATTATTATTTAATAATATTAATGAACTTAAAATTTGATTTAAAACATCGAGCAATCAAATGAGTCCTAACTTCTAATCGAAATTGCTCAACAATTTGATTTTGTCTCGTTAATATTATAAAAAAATTTATGTATAACTCTGATTTTGATCCAAAACATACGTAATTAGGCCCAAACATTTTATTTATTTAAAATTATGATTTAAATAAATGTTTATGTGTGTTATAACAGAAGTTCACAAAAGGGTGTAAATGAGTCAAGTCAAATATCTGCCTAATCAAACCGACCTCATTTAATTTTTATTAGGCAAGAATTCAAGTTCGAACTTGACTCGAGCTCATTTGTTTATCCCGAACTCGAACCATTAAAACTTTTTAGGATAGAGCTTAGCTCGATTGCCCAAGCTCATTTGGAAAGGTTTGTTTGTCTCGATTGTTGAGCTGGATTTATTTGTTTTAAAATAATTTTGTTGGTTTTTAGAATTTCTATTTTTAATATAGAAATAATTTAAAGAGATTGAAATGCATTATATAATATTAATTTTTAAATATTTTTTAAATTATTCGAACAATTCGGTTGTGCTTGAGCTCCATAAAATATGAGCTCGAGTATAAACTCGAGCTTATAAATCATTAAACACAATTCATAATCATTAATGAATAAAGGTAGAGCCTACTCGGCTCTGTTATTATGTAAAAATTAACTCTTATTTTATTTTTATTAAATATATATTTTTAAAAAATATTTTATAATATTTAATTATGAAAGTAGTCAAAATAAATCGCAACCCAACGGATCACAATTTGAAATTTTTGCTGTGACAATGAAATAAAATCTTAACGGAAACTTTCTGATGGCACAAATATGAAAGTAAAAAAATTGAAGTATATACTGATTTTTAGCGATGTTTTACAGTGAATGGAGCTATCAAAGGGTAACGTAGATGCTAGCACAAGGAAAGTTTTCTTAGGGTGTGAAATGAAAATAAGGAAATTGCATTATCAACGCTCACTTAAAATCCTTATAATTAATTATTTTATATAATTGTAAATATCTATTATTTTTTTACAGAGGGTTTCTATGTAAAAGCCAAATTATCGGGGAAAACCGGAAAAGAACTAATAAAGGGCAAGGATGCAGCTAACAGAGCTTGTCTCTGCGATTTGGAATCGTCAATCGTCATATCTCTCTCTCTCTTTCTCTCGTGCTTGGAGTGGGAGAGTCCGGACTGATGAGCGCACAGGACTAAAAACACATTCTTTTGCTTTCCAATCTTCTCCATCCTTGGCCTACTGTTGATGCTTATTTCTCTACCTGAAGGAACCTCCAAAGGATAATAGTATTTTGTTGGCTTTTCCTTTGCCTGCTTCTTCTCTCCTCTTTCTTCTTCGTCTTTCAGATCTGAAAGTTATCTGAAGTAGTTTTATAAGCTTGGCCTAAGATCTCGCTTGTTGTGAACAATGAGCAAGGAAGATGACATCAAGTTCCTCAAAATACAGGTGATCTTTGTAACTCTTCATACCGATCTACTATCTCTCATGTCGAATATGTTGTGTATTATGCAAGATCTTCACCTTTTGTTCTTCTTTTCACTCGCGGGCTCTGTTAATTCCCTGATCTGTGATTTTGTTGTTCAATCATTTTATGTTTGTGATGTTTCTTTGTTGCAGACGTGTGTGCTGAAGGTAAACATACACTGTGATGGCTGCAAGCAGAAGGTGAAGAAGCTGCTTCAGAAAGTTGATGGTAGTGTACAAGTTGAAAACTTTCGTTTGCTTGAATGGCTACGGTGGTTGATCTTTGATGGAAAAATTTTACAATTAAAAAACTAGTTCTTGCTACTATTCCAGTGGCCGCGCGCGTCTTATATGGCTAACAAGTTGTCTCTTTTCGCTTTCACAGGAGTTTTCCAGACTAACATTGACGCTGAGCAGGGGAGAGTAACAGTCTCCGGCAATGTAGATCCGGTCACACTAGTAAAGAAGCTCAACAAAGCCGGAAAGCACGCAGAGATTCTTCTTCCCAAGGGCGTCAACATCACTCAGCTGCAAAAACATCAACAGGACAACCAAAAAGCTCAGCAGAATAAGGACAACGGCAAGCCCCCTAAATCCAGCGCCGGCGCCGGAAACGGCGGTGGCGGAGGAAAAGACCAGAAGGGCCAGGCAACACAGGTGCAGCCGATGAAAGGGCTCAAAGATCTGAAGTTTCCCCAGCTAAAGGACTTGAAGTTTCCCTTCCATAAAGATCCAAAATCGGTGAAGTTCGCTCTTCCACCAGAAGTCGGCGAAGATTGCAGCGATTACGACGACTACGACGATGAAGATGACGACGACTTCGATGATGAGGAGATGGACGAGTTCGACAGTTTCGACGCCGACTTCGATGACGACTTCCGGAACCTCAAACTCAAGCCTGGTTCTGCTCCGCCTAACCACCCTAATGCGGCCATGGTGATCCCCGACAAGAAGAACGGGAAGAAAGGGGGAGCTGTTGAAATCCCGGTGCAGGTCAAGGGGATGAACGGAAACAACGATGGTAAGAGCGGGAAGAAGGGTGGGGTCAGCCAGAATCAGGCCGGCGGCGGCGGGGGCGGAAAAAACGCCGGCAAGGTCCCGGGCGGTGGTGGCGTGGCGCAGGACGTCAAGAATGCTGGAAACAATGGCGCCCCCAAGCCCAACGCTAATTCTGGGAAGAAAGGCGGCGGCGGTGCAGGCGGAGGCGGTGGCGGAGGTGGTGGCTTAAAGAACGAGGCTGCTGGAGGTGCACCCAACACCGCCAAAGGCGGCATGATGGGCCCTCCTGCCGGTTTTCCAGTTGGCATGAACGCCGGGCAAATGGGCTTCATCCCGCCTATGGGTCAGGCAGCAGGAGCCGTGCAGGGTCTACCCCCTGGCATGGCGCCGCAGGGTTACTTTCCCGCCGGCGGGATGCCAGCGATGAGCCCCGAAATGATGGCGGCCGCTGCCGCCGCTGGCGGCGTAAATCCGTACCAACAGCAATACATGGCGGCGATGATGCAGCAACAGCAGAGAATGATGATGAACGGCCAGGATCGCGGATACCCACCGATGATGGGTTATCCTCGGCCTCCACCGCCCCCGGCCATGTACATGTCGCAGCCCCCTCCCTATGCCGAACCCTACACCAACTACTTCAGCGATGAAAACGCCAATAGCTGCTCGATTATGTGATGGAAGAAATGGCTAATTCGAAACATGGAGAATATAAATGGGTTAATTAGACAATTTCTTAGAAAAAAATTTTAATTTTGTTTTGGTCTCACTAAGTTGCAGGTTGTCGTTCTAAGTTTTCAAGTTATAATTATAATCTTATATATATGTGTAACTCTCTCTCTCTCTCCACCTCTTCATATATATATAGAATAATAGTTAAGCTTCTTTCTTAAGGATAGGTTGTTTTAGCTGTTGCTGGTTAAAGGTATCATCTTGCAGGTTCTTTTGCTTCTTTACTTTCTCTCTTTGAAGGGAATTTGGTTATATGTGTTTAATGGTGGGGAAAAGCAGAGCGAACTGTGTAAAATGGTTAAAAAAAAAAAGGTTCCCCTTTGTTTTTGATTGAGTTTTGTTGGATCTGTAAATAAGGATGTTGAGAGTATTTTCTGGCAATACAAGATGTGGAATTGGTTTGCTGTGTGGTAGAAATTTAGCCTGAGACTGTATTTTCTGTTTATGTAAGGTTAAAGGATATAGATTCTGTCTTAACTCAGGAATTGTTTTAGATTTTGTGGGTAGATTGTTATGATTGAAGTTATTTTAGCATAAAAAAGCAAAATCATAATCAAACAAACAGATTCTTTTTGCTAATTTGAGAGACTTCTTGTCTAAAAATGTATGACTAGAATACATATTTTTTTTTATAGTTAACACAATGTGTGAATTTAATTTAAATGGCCTAAATGTTCAAAAAATAAAGTTATATATAACTTTTTTTAAAATAATAAGAAATTATAATAAAATAAAATTATGTAGATTTGTTAAAATTAAAATATTATAAAAACTTGAACAATAACTTTTTATAATACTTCTAACAATTTACATAAAAAGCAGGGAGGCTAAATTTTTGCCAAACACAACAAATCAAATTCACGATTCGTATTGCCTGAAAAGTGCTTTGAACGCCTTAAACACATTTATATAAATTTTTTTTTTGCTGTGATAGAAATGAAATTCAGTTGAAGATTAATTATTATTTAATATGGTTGTTATTATATTTTGAAGTGAAAAATAAAATTTTCAGTCTGAGATGCCCTCATAGCCAAACATTACTCAAACAAGAATAATGGAGAACTTTCTTTTAACCATTTTTCATTGGGGTGTCAATTCGGGTTGATGGGTCGAGTTCGAGTGGAACCCGAGCTGACCCGGATCTAAACTGGTCAACCCGAACCTGACCCATTTTTGTAAGCGGGGCAGACATTTCAACTCGGATTCGACCCGCGCTGGTTACTCGGTTGACCCGACTCGGATTTGGCTGAACCGCTGAAGTAGTGCGTGCCTGGGCCAGTCTTAGTAGCGAGCGCACCTGCGACTGCGAGCGGCAACGGCAAGCCCACGAGTGCGGGATCGCGAGCACAGGCGGACTCGACGGAGTCCAAGTCGCGAGCGTGCGGCAGCGGGTTCGTGTGGTCGTTCGAGTCCGCGAGTGCGGGGCTTGCGCCTTGCGGGCGGAGTCGTCCGCAGTCCGGACCTCGATCCACGAGTCAGCGACAACGAGTGCGGGTTGTGAGGCTGCAGCCTTGCAAGCGGAGTCCGGTTTCCCGACTCGCGAGCACGCGACAGGGTGGCCACGAAGTCCAAGTCTGACTTTCGGGTCATTGTCGGTTTGATTTTGGGTTTCTGGGTCAACCCGAACTCGACCCGTTTTTAAAAATGGGTCAAAAATCTGAACTCGAACCTGACCCGTTTGCTAAATTGGTCAAACCGAACCCAAATGTTTTCGAGTCGGGTCAAAAAATGACACGCTTAATTTTTCTTTCATATAATTTACTCTACTTTTCCCCGCCATTAAACACTTATAACCACATTACCATATATGATAGAGAGTAAAATGAGTATGTTTGGATAATATCATGGGTGCAAATGAGTTGAGCTCGAGCCAAGGGGTGTTCGATCTTGATTCGACTGCCAAATACTAAGCTCGAACTCGTTGAGTCTGAACTCCGATCCTTCGCCCAGCTTCCACGGATTCATTCTCTCATGTGGATTCGTTTTCCTGCCCGCATTCTGCATTCCCGTCTCTCGTTCGCCCGCAGTTTTGTTTTGCCAACTAGTCTGAGCTTCGATCCCGCATTGAGTCCAACTTCTGTTGTTCCACCTTCATGACCGAGGTCTGCGAGCTGCCCGGTCGGTGAGCGGATGGACGTTCAAAGTTGAGCTCGATAAGCCTGTTAAGCTCAAAAATTGTTCGAGTTCGACTTGTTGACAATGGCAGAGAGAGTGGGGGCCTAGAGGGGCACGATTTAAGGTTTTTTTTTTTAAACTAAGGTTTCGTTTGGGTCAATTTTTTTGTTGCTTCTTAAAACATTCTTTTAGTACAAAAAATTTAATGTTTTACATAAAAAATTGTTTTAAGAAGCAATAAAAAAGCCATCTTAAACAAAGCCTAAAAGATCGGCATAAATGTCAATTCCAAAGGGTTATTGATCAAGTTTTATCGTTGTCATTCCTTCGGTAAGCCATATCTTCTTGAAATGTATCATAAATATTATTGCGGGCTAAAATATACGCAGCAATAGAGTTAGAATTTTTCATCTCAGCATTATACGTATATCCAACACATAAACAGAAGAGAAATAAAACACCAGGATTTTTACGTGGAAACCGTAGAAAGGGAAAAACACGGGGCCACGCCCAGTTGAAAGAATTCCACTAGTGTTTGCTTTAGATACAATAGGTTGACTCGTCCTTAAAATTTAGGACGATCAGATTACAATAATCCACTCCCTGATTGAAATTCAGTTACAAATAAGAATTTGAGATTCGACGATATTGGGTATTCGGTCTGAATTCTAGAGTCACTTAGAGATTGGACATAATTCCAGCGTCACATCAAGATCATGTGGAGTTTCGGCGTCACTTGGAGATCGAACAGAATTTCAGTGTCACTTAGAGATCGGGCGGAGTTTCAACATCACTTGGAGATCAGGCAAAGTTTTTGCGTCACCTTAAAGTTGGGCGGAACTTCGGTGTCACTTGAAAGTCAGGCGGAACTCCGGCGTCACTTTAAAGTCGAGCGGAACTCCGATGTCACCTGAAAGTCGAGCGGAACTCCGACGGTGGTCGAGGAGGAGTTTCTTCCCTCATTCTCTTCTTCTCTTCTCTTCTTCTTACTTGGGTCCCCTCTTAAGAGAAATGAGGTGCAATTTATAGTTTTCTGAGAGCAGCATGATTAGTGGTTTGGATGGACGACCGATATTGATCCTTTGATCGTGGACCGTTCATCAGATATTCGAAGGTCTTAATGATATCGAAATTTAGTGATCTTGGGCTCGTTGGATTCGTCTCGTCGAGCTGCTCGATTCGACCATAATCAAGTCATGTTTGGAAACCGTTTGATAATCCAAATTGTGGTTTGAATCTTCAAACAATGCTTCGGGTCTTCGATTCGGACCCATTTGTGCTCGAATTGAGTTGAATTTGGTGTCGTTGAGTTCGTATTTTTGAGACCCTCAGTTCGACAGTAATTTGTTGAAATCAGAGTTCGGATGGTCCTTGATTTAATTTTTAAAGCTTCTAACATGATTTTGCCTTGAGATTCGTGCCTGATCAAGATAATTTTTTTGATCATATATCAAATATAATGTTCGCACAAAGGCCTGTAAAGAATGAATGTGTTATTTTATATGGATGATTGAATAAGTCTAAAATTACATGTGATTGCAGACGTGCTGCATACCCTTCAAACGAGTACATCAAACAATTTGGATCAGAACTGTAGCTCTTTCATTATATGGTAATTGAATTGTCAAGCGATCAATTGAATAAAAAACATACGGCGAAAAACTTCTATTTAATGTGCACAAGATTATCGCTATATCATTCACACTATGTAATAAAGAATCCTTCCTCAAAGTTATCAAGCATAAATCCTTAAAAAACTAATTGAATTTAACATACCCGTCGCCTCCCCTGCCTGTGGCCTCAGTACCTCACCTACTCCTCCGTCCCTCCATCCACTTCGCACATCTCTCATGAGCTGCAAAGTGCAAACAGCAAATCGGCAAACCCTCCGTCTCCGCAATATTTTTGCGACAACTGAAGCGGGTAGCTGATGCCCTGTTCAAAAGGAAGAAATTGTTTATAAAAACCAGTCTAACTAATATTTCTTCCATATTTCAATGTATTGGCTTTTGAGAAGATAAGCTAAGTTTTCCATTGTACTTCATGTAGGCAGCATGTCATAAGCAGGAAAATATCCAATTTTCCACTATAGAACTGCTTTGATAAGAATATTCTATTTCTTATATGTGTCATATGTCATCACCCAATCTTCCCAAAAATATTAACTCATCAATACAAGTAAATATCAATTTTGCTCTTCAAATTATGATGTCGCATAATTATGATTCTTATCAGAAACATACATGGAGTTGTGAGACACATCTCATTAAGAATGTTATATGGCACAACAAGAACTAGCCAAGATGTATATAGAGTTAGCAATTGGATATATAGGTATCCTAAGTATAAAATTTCTTGCCTCTATTGTAAATTCAAGTTTGATTTGGGACAACTTTCTTAATGCTTCTTAATGCAGCTTTCTAATGCAGAAAATTTAATTTTTGTACCAAAAAGACTGCTTTAAGAAGCAGTAAAAAAGCCGTCCCAAATGAAGCCTAAATTTGATCAAAATGTCTCAATGGTTCGCCATCAAAGGGGTGAAAAATCACACCTTTTTCTTATCTATGATATATATGCTATCTCATATGTTTGATAGAATTAAGTGAAGTAAATAACTTTTCAAACTTTGGCATCAAAGCAAATAGCACATACTATTTTGAGAAAACTCTTTAAATTTTCTCTTATTTTTATTTTATATTTATCAAAATAAGAAAATTTATAGGTTCTTAATATGCCATCCTCTTTGAAATAAATTATACATCCATTATAGCAACAATCAATTTCATTAATATAATTCTAAATTGGAAACCATTTCTTTTCATTCAAGAAAATCCTTAAGAACTAAATTCTGAGGAGACTCAAATCTTTTATTAATCGAACAATCTGATTGAAACAATGTTTCATAACATAATATTTTGACTTTATATTTGACATCTGCATTGCAATGGGCAATTCATAGTGATTATTACATCTCAATCATCTAGGTAGGGGTGTCAATTTCGGGTTATGGGTCAGGTTCGGGTCGAACCTGGAAATGACCCAACACTATTCGGGTCAACTCGAACCCGATCCGTTTTTACAAACGGGTCCATTTACCGGACCCGAACCCGACCCGACCTGCAGACACGGCAAGGCGAGCCTTTAGCGTGGCAGCAGCGACGTCCGGTGTCCAGCGGCAGCGGGACATGGGATGCAACGTGATTAAGATTCACGAGGCGGGCTGCAACGCAAGGCCAATAGAAATGACGCGAAGCGACAGTGGGGGGGGGGGGGGGGGGCGGGCAGGTGAGTCAGCGGGCCAGCTCGGTCACGCGGGGGAGGGCAGTCGTCAGGCGGTAAGGGCAGCGGGGCAGCTCAGTTAGCAGATCGAACCGGGTCATTTTTGGGTTTCCAGGTCAACCCGACCCGATTTTTAAAATGGGTCGAAAATTTTAACCCGAATTAGTTTGGGTTCGGGTTGACACGAACCCGAAATTTTCATGTCAAGTTCAAGTCGGATTTTCGGGTCGTGTCTAATATTGACACCCCTAATCTAAGTTGTGGCATGGTATCTATAAAAATTATAATATTTTTGAGCTTTATTGTTTGGAATCTCTTCAACAACATTAATTGAAGGGTGTTCTATACTCATATCAACATCTACATTTTCATCCATTTGTTTGCCAACATCATTCAAATTCGTCTTTTCATATTAACAACTTTGAGTATTATATATATATATATAATCTAATTTTCAAGCTTAAGGTGATATTTGTCTATTTCTGCAGCACATATTTCGAAAAACATACCGCACTTACTCCAAATGCCAAATGCTCAAGTGGGAAAATCACTTCCTCATTTACCATTATGGCGTCCACTGCCTCATTTACTTTATAATTCTTGTATTTATTTGTTTTCTTATATCATATTGATCAATCTTTTTATTTACAAAGATCATTAAATTTACAGGTGATTTTTTTTTTCTTTTGCATATTAGGGGATTTGAGCATTGGCGAAATTGGTGGGATTTTTTTTTTCTGTCGACCGATCGGCCTATAACCCGATCTCAAAATATTAAATTAGAAGAGCTCATATTTATTTTAAAAGAAACTAAATTTTTCAAAAAGACTAATCAAATTTGATGCATCATAATCATCTGTAAGATCCTTCACTTGAGGAAGAAGCACTTCCTCTTGATCTTGAGAGAGGAGGAGAGAGAGAGAGGAGAGGGAGGAGAGCCAAATGCACAGAACATTATTTCTTTGCCACCCCCTTTGCCTATTATAAACTAGCCTATTTATAGGCAAACACAAGCTACACTAATGGCTTTACAAGCCATACAAGAACCTATACAAAAAAACAATAATAAATCTAGGAACAATACCCAGCAATCTCCACCTTAGTCCTAGATTTACACAACAAAGGATACCCACTGTTCATAAAGAATAGCCAAAGAACAACCCTGCCGGTCTCCCCTGCCAAAAGCGTTCACCGAAAGTTAATAAATTTCTCAAGAACTGCTCCACCATCTTCTTTAGTTTCCTGCTCCACCTCCCGACAGATCCTCACTTCTTCTTTATAATTTGCACATGAACTAGCCGCTCGCCTCCCATCCGCACCGGTCAAGTCGCCCTCATAAGTCCAGCGTCCGAATCCGGCTTCAGGCTCGACTCCCGAGTGCCTTGCTTGCTCCGGCCCGCAGCGCGTAGCAACGCTGCCTCACGCGCCCACCGGCACTGCCTGCTGAAGTCGCCTCCCGCTTCAGTCGAGTGATCAAGCCAGGCTCCACCTTCTTGTATGAACTCAAACCGAGTCCATACTGGTCCTTCCTTCAAGAACCTCTCTGATTTCGCATGTCCGCCTGGTGCTCTTCCGCGCGAACAGACCTTCCAACCTGGATCAGCTGCCGCCTCCGCCAACTTGCCGCCGCTTTGCCTCACGCGAAAAAAATTACGTCACCAGGCCATTTTCGCGAACGCACGGCAAATGCTCGACTGAAACGCTGCCGAGACCGCCTCCTACAGTTTCTTTAGACAAGAAATATTCTCTCCTCCACCTCGAGATCACCACCACCGTGGCTCTGATACTAGATGTAAGATCCTTCACTTGAGGAAGAATCACTTCCTCTTGATCTTGAGAGAGGAGGAGGAGGGAGAGAGGAGAGGAAGGAGAGCCAAATACACAGAACTTTATTTCTTTGCCATTCCCTTTGCCTACTACAAACTAGCCTATTTATAGGCAAAAACAAGCTACACTAATGACTTTACAAGCCATACAAGAAACCTATACAAAAAATAATCCTAAATCTATGGACAATACCCAACATCATCTCTTAAATTCAACTTAAATTTGAAATGTTTGTTATGTGTGGAAACTGATTGTGTTGATCAATTGAGTTGTTTTGTTGTCTCAAATCTCAAAATTTGTTGTGTACAGTGGGTGGTGTTGGGGGTTTACCCCTTGCTTGGATTTGGGTGCTCTGCAACAAAATTTTTTTTCCTTACGAAGCCCTAGGGCTGTGTACCTGAATGCCCCGGCGCCGTCTATCCGGCGCTCTGGTACCATGTTCACGAGTGCCTCATTGCTACACAATAGAGAGCAAAGCGTCGCAGCGGTATAGATATGGAGACGCATCAGATCAAGGTAGAGGTTTGAGCACCGCATCGCTGCAAGAAGGACTTAATTGTTTTCTTTCTCGTTTTCTGAAGGGTTGCATCCCTTGGAGCTATTTTATTTGGCTTTCTCCAGTATTTTTAGTTATGACAAGTGAGAATGGTGCATGTGAGAAGAGAATCAAGGAGAGAGTGCGAGAGGAGAGATATGTATTTATTTCTCCCAATTTTCATAGTGGATTTCATAGTGTAGCATGACTCCGCAATTTTTTTCTCTAGTTTGGGGTTTTCAGCGTTAAATCCCGATGTCTTTTACTTTTATGCAGCTTTGACTTTCTTGCTTATTTCATTATTGTGGTGTTTACTCCTCATCTCCCCGATAATGCCATTTCAAACTTATTGTAATAAGCAGTTTTCTACGATTCAAATTCTTACTGTAATATTTTATAGATTTATTTCTTAGCCTAGGGAACCTTCATAGTTCTCATATTTATTTCTCCAATTCGAATTCAACTATTTTGAGTTTTGTAACTTCCCATGTTGCTTGAGGTCGCTTGCCTAAGGCTTCATTTGGGATGACTTAAAATATTAAATTTTTGTATTAAAAAACTGCTTCAAGAAACAGTAAGAAAACCGTTTCAAACGAAAACTAAATGAGGGTGCAACAAAATGACGGCTCACGTTAGCACTTGAATGTATGTTATGCTCACATATCTAACGAACTTGCAATTGGCTTGTCAATGAGCAGTCTATAAGCAGGCCATCATAGCTCTAGAGGGCAAGCATGCTGAGGGAGGTTTGAACTAGCAAGAACGTCCAATCCTATAACTATATTGGTGTAAAAGCTTGTTTATATCATGAAAATTTTCTTATACGAGTAAATATTTATATTTAGCTTTATATAATTTTTAGAAAATGCAATCAGCATGACAGCGTAATTAATCCGTTACCATCTGTCATTAATCTGTTACCATCTTCTTTAAGAGGCGCATGACAGCGTAACTAATCCCTTTGCGAGCCTATTAGCAACCAGCCCCATATATGCAGGACCTGCAGTTATTTTCTTCCCACTTAAAGGGTCGCGCCGCATGACAGGGGATTCAAACATAGGTTTGGGGATTCCCAACCATGTTCACCCACCAATCCAGTTAAGCCAAATAGGATTTAAGGAAAACTATCATCAAGGCCAAGTCAACGTAGTATGATTTCCGCTCTTTCTCTCTCTATACATTCAAAAAGGATTAGACTAGCTAAGATAATGCAACCAGCACAAATTTGCTAGCATTAAACAATTCAGCTGATTACACTAATCATGCATCATGCCAAATCCTTTTTGTTTGGTTCAATGAAGGGTTGTGATCCTATTGCTTCTTAGGACTTCGCTCCATCACTGGGAATCAATGCTTCTTTTGGGATGACTTTCTTACTATTTAAAACAGTTTTCTATATAAAATTTTCTAGTTCAATAAATTTGTACTAAAATGCTGCTTTAGAAAGTAATAAAAAAGAAGTTCCAAACCAAGTCTAAGGCCTCATTTAGGATGACTTTCTTACTATTTCTTAAAATAATTTTTTAGTAAACAAATTAAAAAGCCACTTTAAGAAGCAAAAAAATAAAATCGTCCCACACAAAGCCTATGTATAATAGAATGAATTGAGCGCAACAAATTTCATATTTTTACATACATAAAAACAAGTGCTTTCGATGCTCTTCTCAAAGCATTGGAAGAAATAATTGTGAGACACGATAAGAAGTGAGCTTTAAGCTTGCTAGCAAAATTTCTTCCCATCAGAAATCGATGAGAGGCCTACACGCAGCATTTTTTATGTGGGTTAACACCACCATGCCCAGCCCCTTATTTTTTTCCATCAAGATTAATGGACCAACTAATCATGCCCATCCCCACAGCCTTGCATTTTGGTACCACCATTAATATTATTGAGAAAGATATATCAAAATATTCTAATAAAAAATTAGTCATGATAGATTTGGAAGTCTTTAGATCTATTTTGAAATTAGTGTATTATTAATAAATTATGCTTTATATTAATATTAAAGTATATTAAAAAAAAACTTTAAAGTTTATCTCAATCAATTTGTATTGCATATTGATATATAAATAAAAATTGTCTTTATCGGGCACGAATTGCAAGGCATATTCATGCATGAAATTTTCAAAATTAAAATAAGAATCATCCGAGCTCTGCTTTCAACAAACTTATAGTTGAATTGAATATCTCGATGAGACGAACCCAACGATATCAAAACTAGTCAAATATGAGCTCAAATGAGCTCAAATCAAGGGTCCAAGACATATTTGGAAGGTTCAAAGCATTAATTAGGTAACCAAATGATCTTCGAATATGACATGCTTATAGCCAAATTGAGCGGTTCAACGAGACGATTCCAACGATAAGATACTTAAATGCTCAATCAATATTCTATGATCAAGGGGTTTGATATCAACCATCCATCTTAATACTCTCAACTTAATCTTCATCTCTATCATATTTACTAGCCATGTTATTGTATATATATATATATATATATATATATATATATATATATATATATATATATATATATATATATATATATATATATATATATATATATATATATATATATATACAATAACATGGCTAGTAAATATGGGCTCCCATTCTTCACATAAGAGAGAGAGGAAGAAAGAAGAGAAGGAAGAGAAGAAAAGGGAAGATTTGGAGAGCTACGATCTTCCCGACCATCGACGATCTTCTCGACCACTAACATTCTTCCCGACCACTGACATTTTTCCTAACTATCGAGGTTCTTTCCGGCCGAGGTTCTTTCCGACAGCCGGATTTCTTCCCAACCGCCGGATTTCTTTTCGACCGCAGTCAAAAAATCTTCTCGACCACCGATGAAATTCTTCTCAACCCCCATCGAAGTTCTTCTCAATCGTTATTAGACTTTTGCTCCAGAAAAACCCATCTGAAGATTGGCAAAAAATTTTCAATACATTGTATTCTCCCTATCCTTGGGATAAAGAATATATTGATTTTTGTAATTTATTAAAATAATAGTGGAACTATTTCAACTGGACAAGACCCCGTGATTTTTTTCTTTTCTCATATTTCCAACGCAAAATTCCCGATGTTCTTTTTATCATCTATTTATGTGCTGAGATTTCGTACATCGTTAAGACAAAATATTTTCAATCTATTACTATGAATTTTTCAGCCTGTAGCACATGTATATTTTTCCTATTATGATCCCTTAGTTGAGTATAATTAGTGATGAAGGTGGAGTGACAGATCGACAAGCAATTTAGTTATTATGGAATAATCTGATGAAAAGAATTACTTTAAGATGCAGAGGAAGTTTCATGCGATCATGAGAGAAACGCCTTTCACAACACTACTTTCGCTTTCTTAATGTTTCTTAGAGGAGCTTATTAATATAAAAATTAAAATTTACTTTTAAGTTTAAACTGATGGGCCATTTACTTACAAATTTCTACTTTTAATTATTAAATGTATGGCGCTCACTTTTAGAGCCTTACAATAGTCAATAAATAAAAAATTTTGTATTAAAAAAATGTTTTAAGAAGCAGTAATAAAAATATCCCAAGCGAAGCCTTAAATTTTGTTAAGATTGAACTCTAAAAGTATCTTCACTTGACAACTCTATATTTCTTCTCAAGAATGCTTCATCTTTATCACTCATCATCCATTGAATGG
Source organism: Dendrobium huoshanense (assembly GCA_016618105.1). Lineage (NCBI taxonomy): Eukaryota > Viridiplantae > Streptophyta > Magnoliopsida > Asparagales > Orchidaceae > Dendrobium > Dendrobium huoshanense. The sequence goes on from CM028358.1 coordinate 16,586,523, forward strand.
TAAGGGTACATTGCCTACTGTTGTTGGTTTGGTGAAGAAGATGGATGGTAGGATTGTGGGTGGATTTGATGCTATTTTGGATACTACTGTTTTTTTTTTTTTTTGTGCTTTTTCAGATGGCGATGTTCCCTTATCTAAAAGTTTTGAAGAGTTACTTTTTAATGTGCCTTTAACCCTTATTTTCAAGGATGATCTGCAGTCTCACATTTCGAGGGATAGTGAGGTGATGCGGGGTGACTGGTTACATGCTGATAATTCCTCAGCTGATGGTGCAGATTTTTATGAGGATGATTTGGCTTCTAGAACGGAATTTATTAAAAGAAGTGGAAAACGTAAAGCTCGTAATTCTAGAAAGAAGTGATGCTCTTTTTGCTTTGTGTTTCTGTTTTTAAGCTTTCTGTCTTTAGTTTGAATCTTTGGCTCATAGGTTTTCCTTTAAATGATGTATTTCTAGATGGCTTTTGATTATTTAAGGACATGTACCTTTTATTTAGTTTTAAGTTGTATGCCCCTTCTGCGGGTTTTTTGGAAAAAAAAATCATCCATTGACTGCCCAATCGAAAATTGGCGTTCACAATATAGAAAATGATTAAAAGTCTAGATTTATGTATGCATTTCATCAAATTCTTAGTATTTATTTATTAACATCATTGTAATCTACGCATAAATTATAACATTCCTAATACAAGGGATGATGATTGCACTGTGCGATTAATGCATATTTGCATTCCTTTTTTAAAGGGCGTAATCAGCCTATTTTTGAGGAAGAGCAAGAGAGAATTCTTAAATACATAATTTTATATATGAATTTGAAAAAGACTTTTTTTTTCTTAGAATTTAGATAAATGCATTTATTCAATGTGAGCAAAATAGTTAAAATATTTATTCGTCAAAGAAAACGAGATTTCATGTTGGACAATTGCTTAACCTACGGATGCAAATAAGTCGAGTCTAGCTCGAGTCAGGCCTAACTCGAGCTTGACTTGCGAGCCAAATTTGAGTTCGGGCTCAGCACGAACTCGAGTCGATCTCAAAAGCCGATGTCAAGCTCAACTCGTTCAACCAAAAACAGCTCGTCTAGTTGCTTGATTATCTGGTTCGAGCTCCAATTCCGACGCACGACTTCTCAATTATGTCATCCGAGTTCCGTGTCCGAGTTCCGACGTTTTATATCTATATATTTTTAAAAAATATTCCTCACAACTCAAGAGAAATATCTTTTAATTTTAAAATTTACAAACGTTTTATAACTAAATTTATTTCAAGATATTTGGAGCCAAATATTAATTTTAAGTAGAATAAAATTCATGTCTTTTAGCAGATCTGATCTCCTTTTTTTGTTCTAATTCAATAATATTAGGTTATTCATTAACTATTTAGTTGAGTGGTTATCTTTAATCTTTGAAATTAAACTTAAATATTAATGTATACGCATATGACTTGTCTAAGTATTTAGCATGTAGTTGACGGGTTATAATAGATGGACTTATACTTTGTGGTTCTACAAGAAAGCTCGCACATTGAACATAAGGACCGAGTCGATCAAGCACTCCGGAGGGGAGTACTTAGGGCTGCAAGCGAACCAAACGTTCGACGAACTACTCGTTGTTCGGTTCGATTAAAGCTCGTTCGTGATCGTTTAATTAACTAACAAACAAACTTGAACAATATTTTAAATACTCGATTCTTAAATAAACAAGCTTAAACACTAATGCGTTCAACTCGTTTATATTCCCGAACAACATTAGTTGATGTTCATGAACAAGCTCGATAAAAAGCTTGATTCGGGTTCGATTAAAATCACTCGATAAAAACTTAAATAATATGTTATTATAAAATTGATAAATATACATAATATAAAAACTTTAATTATAACATAATAATATAATTATTTTTTATTAATAACAAGAAACATTTCATATTTGTCCATGTTTGTTAGATTGTTTGTTTAGGATGTTCATGAACAAATTTAAGATTTGCTTGTTCAACAGATTGTTTGCGAAATATGTTCACGAACATAACTTGTTTAAAGCTCGATAAGCAATAAACAAACAAACATGAACCAAACATGAACCAAACATGAACACTCTTAAATTAAATGAACCAAATATGAACACAAATAATAAAGCTAGAATCAAACACGAACCAAACTTGAACAGGCTAATGTTAAACAAACACAAACATGAACACTCACATACTTTGCTCGGCTCGGTTCGTTTGTAGCCCTAGGAGTGTTCACCCTTAGGGATTTCAGAAAAGGACCCATTTAAATCATTATTTAATTTTTTTGTAATCTGTTGGTGCAATTGTCTATTTTTTTAATTAATTTAAAATCTATTGTTGAAAGTTATAATTATTTTTAAATCTAAATGGGTTATCGATTTGGGTTCGGGTTGCTAATAGGACTGATTTGAGTCTGTATTTTTTACCCATTTATTAAACTAGTTGGGTTTGAGTTAACTAGATTTGAGTCGGATGCGAACCCGACCTGTTGACCCGTTATGGAACCCCTAGTCACCCCTCATAAAGACAATTAAGGATCATTGAGAATTACTCAAGCCGTCACTCATCATCCACCAAGATTTAGTAACTCGTTGCTATTTCTAATGAAATGCCACCAACTATACTCGGTATGTCAACTACATGGAAGCATCCCTCCAAATGGGAAAATTATTACGTCCGGACACCAATTCAGATGCGCCATGTCACCCAGTTACAGTCGGGGCCCAATGTATCCGGGTGACGTGGTGCGTCTGGATTGTTGTCCGGACAGGTAATAATTCACCCTCCAAATGGGTTTCAACAGTGTTCTAGTGAATATGTACTGTTAATTAAATGAACCAAACATGAACAAAAATAATAAAGCTCAAACAAACATGAACCAAACTTGAACAAGCTGATATAAAATGAACACAAACATGAACACTCACATACTCGACTCGGCTCGATTCGTTTGCAGCCATAAGAGAGAGAGAGATTTAGACTTCATTTGAGATAATTTTCTTACTGATTGTAAAATTGATTTTCGAAAAATAATTTTTTAAACATAAAGAATCTTTCTAGTATAAACTTTTTTTAAAACCAGCGAAAAAATATTGACCAAACATAAATGTCCACACATTGTGTATTGTATTCTTCATTGAATCACTTGATTATATTTGTATAATAACTGTTGGGCCTAATGATATTATTATTATTATTTTTAATTCGTCAGTTCACATACAATATTTAACACACGTGTTTACCGATATTTATTAATTTTGCATAAAAAATGCTCCTGCACTAAGTGAGCTGGGCCTCGAAGGTCTACAAATTCAGTAACGAAAGCCTTTGTCTCATAGAGTGGGCCCATGCAGCCCATGCTTCCTACTACTTCACTAAAAAGGTTCCGATCATCTTAAGATAAAATTGGTTGTTGAACTATTTATTTATGGCATATATTGTAAGTCTTTGTATTGAGACAGTTGCGGTGCAAAGGAATTTGTGATGCAAGCTTTGAAGAAGAGTTGTGATAGAAGTGAGGTTATAATGAAGTCTTTGTGGGGTGACAAACTTTACGCAAATGAGATTGTGGGAAATTCTTGACATAGTTGGCAATGCAATGCAAGTCTATGGCATTAGTCTTAATGTGGTCCTAAATGAAATGCAAATAAGGTTGTGATGCAAGTTTGGGAGAGATGGCTATAACATAAGCAAGGTTGATGCATGTCTTGTTGCATCGATAGATGCTATGTTACTAGGGCTACAAATGAATGGAACCGAGCTTTAGCATGTTCAAGATCAAGCTTGTTTGACAGCATCTTGTTTGAGCTCGGCTGGATAATCTCGAGCTCATTTAAATATCCATGCTCAAGCTCGGCTTGTGTTCAATTAGAGCTCGATTGTTCAGACTTATCAAGCCGCTCGTTACCAAGCCTCATCAAACCGCATGTTGACCTGGTGGTTCAGCTTGTCTAGAAAAATGAAATCGTAAGTAAAGCCAACTAGCATGCTGAAGCCAACAACGTGCAACTTTGTTCAGCAAATGGCCATCACATATTTTTTTTTTATAAAGCAAAATCACTTATGTCCGGGCGATGTAGAACTAAACCCCAACAATATTTTTTAGGTTTGCTGATGCCACGAAGGAGCGAGAGAGAGGCATGCGGGAATTTTTTCACGAGCGGGAGAAAGAAAAAAACGAAAAGGAGGAGAGAGAGAGAGAGAGAGAGGGTAGGCGAGTCCGATGGGAGTTTGAAAAATAGTTATACACACACGAGACTTAATTATCTTATTAGTCAAAAAAGATATAATATTTAGTTTTAATTAAATAAGGCATAATAGAGCTTCTGAATTGAGCTTCTGAACGAGCATGTTCACGAGGTCCAAACAATACTGTTCGTGAACATAAACGATGCATGTTTTGCTGCAGTGATGGATACTATGTTAGAGACATATATATGATGTAGACAACTGAATCAAACTGATGTTATAATGTTGATCTTAGTGCGATGATAATTTTGGTATACAGTAATATTTATAAATATGATTGTAAAACTATTTCAAGGAAAAATAACTTTTGATACGTCATTACAAAATTAGCTTGATTGGGCACGAATCTCGAAGCAAAAGCTAGTTGAAAACTTCAAAAATTAAATCCGGAAGCATATGAACTCCGATTTCAGCAAGTTTACTGTCGAACTGAGCGTCTCGGAAATACGAACCTAACGACACCAAGATCAACCCAATCGGAGCCCAAATGAGTCCGAATCAAGAGCTCAAAGCGCTGTTGGAAGGTTCAAACTGCAATTTGAGTTACCAAACGGTCTCCGATTTTGACGAGCTTATACTCGAATCGAACGGCTCGACGAGACGAATCCAACGAGCCCAAGATCACTAAATTCCGACATCATTAAGGCCTCCAAATGTCCAATGAACGGTGCACGATCATAGGATTCAATATCGGCCGTCCATTTGATCACTCCCTATTCGCCCTTGATCTCACACCTATTTACGGACCATGCCACTCCAGAAAATCTATAAATAGAGCCCTCATTCTTCACAAGAGAGGATCTAAGCAAGAGAGAGAAGAAGAGAAGAGAAGGAGAGAGAGAAGGAAGAAGTTCCTCCTCGACAGCCGCCGGACCACCGCCGGACCACCGCAGAACCTCGCCGGACCACCGCCGGACCACCGCAGGAAGCTCGTCGGACCACCGCCGGACCACCGTAGGAAGCTCGTCGGACCACCGCCGGACCACCGCAGGAACCTCGCCGGACCACCACAGGACCTCGCCGGACCACCACCTTAAGGCCCGACGTTCAGTCCCTACGTCCTGCCTAAGACCCGACGTCTTGTTCAAGGTCCGACGTTCAGTCCTACGTCCTGCCAAAGACCCGACGTCTTGTTCAAGACCCTATACTCAGTCTCAACTTCCTGCCAAACACCCGACGTCCAACTCAGGACCCGACGTTCAGTCCTTACGTCCTGCCGAAGACTCAACATCTTACTTAAGCCATTGTAATCTGTTCACCCCTGGAGGTGATTCAGTCCTTTGTAACAAACTCAAAATCTAGTGGAACCATTTTTCAACTGGGCTAGGCCTCGTGGTTTTTTCCCTTTTAAGGATTTTCCACGTAAAAAATCTTGTGTTCTCTGTGTGTGCTAGTTATACGTACAACGCTAAGACGTAGAATAAAATCTCTATCGCCGCGTAATTTCTAGCCCGCAACAGATTGGCGCCGTCTGTGGGAAAGTCAATCCCACTACACTAAAGAATCTTCCAATGGTCAACAGGCGTAGCCATCGCATCATGGGAACCTCCCGCTCTAATTCACACCAATCCAGGAATCAGTCCCTGAATCAAGGACGACAGGCATCTGCCTCCTTTCACCCCGGTAACCGACACCCTGCCGGAGAAGGAACTTCAGGGCCATCCCTAGAAGAGCGTATCAGAAAAATGGAGGGATCTCAAAATGAGATCCTTCAGCTCTTAAGGGGAGCTCAAGGACCAGCGCCAGTACCCCAAGAAGATACTCTTCTCCCTCGAGACCAGCCAGGATTCGAAGACATTCTTCATGTCGAAGTCCCCCTTCCTCCGCCAAGGATGCGCCCTCCTACACGTCCGGAGAATGAGCTTGCCGATACAGCAAGCTCTACCCATCCTTCGCGCACGGGTCACCGACAGCATATGCCGCCAGACGTCCCCGAGGACTTAGACCAACAGCGCGTTACTGAACTCCCCCGTAATACTCTACGGCATGAGTTACGAAGATTAGTCCGAGAAGAGTTCCCCACAGGGGGTATCAGGCAGTCCCTTCACCAACGGGACATTCAGGAGTCATCACCTTTCACCGAAGCTGTCCTTCGATATCCCGTTCCGGCAAGATTCAAACTCCCAAATATTGATTCTTATGATGGGACTTCAGACCCCTATGAACATATCGATCACTACCGCACTATTATGCATATCCAGCAGGCCCCAGACGCTCTGCTCTGTCAAGTTTTTCCGGCTACCCTTAAAGGGCAGGCCCGGACATGGTTCTACTCCCTACCCCCTCGGTCCATTCCCCTATTCGTTAAACTGGCCAAATTGTTTGTCGAACAATTTGTCGCCAACCGAAGGATGATTAAAGACTCCTCCCACCTTTCGGGGATACGACAGAACGAGGGTGAATCTCTCAAAGAATATTTTCAAAGGTTTTCTGCAGAAGCCCGACAAATTCCAGGGGTAGATCCCGAATTGCTACGAGGTGTATTTCTTGGAGGGCTTCGTCCAGGCCCTTTCTACTCGGCACTTATGCGAGAAACGGTCCATTCCTATGCGGATTTAATCCACCGAATAGAGGCCCAAATTACTGCCGACGAAGCCATCAATGCTCATAGGAAGCAATTCGAGCAAACAACCGGAAAGCGAAAAAATCCCCCAGGGACGGAGAATCCCCCCTCACAAAGGAAGAAGCAAGGAAACTACAATCTTCCTCCTCGACCCTCACAGCCACGACGGGAGCCCCGACAAGAAAAAGAGTACACGCCACTTAATACCTCCCGAGCAAATGTATTAATGGCTATCCGAGACCAAGAGAGTGTAAAGTGGCCGTACCCTTTAAAGCCTAATACCGGAAACCAAGAACAGTATTGTCATTTCCACCGCAGTCGTGGACACACCACTGAAGCATGCAGGCAGCTCAAGGAGGAAATTGAGAGACTGATCCGACAAGGATATCTCCGACAGTTCATCAAGAATCCAACAGCTCGAGAAGAAACCGTTCCGACTGGGGGGCAAGATCAACAAAAACAGTCGACAAACAACCGCCAGATGGTCGGTGAGATTGAAACTATTGCTGGAGGCCCTTCAACGCCTTGCCAAATTCTAATCGCAGAGAACAAGGAGCCACCAACAAAAAAGCTTCATGTCGATCACTCCATCACCTTCAAGGAGTCTGATCTAGAAGGTGTAAAGACTCCTCATCAAGACCCGCTGGTGATTAGCGCAGGAATCGGCGACCCATGTTACAATGTTAAAAGGATCTTGGTAGACAATGGAAGCTCAGTAGATGTTTTATTCTACTCCACTTTTCTTAGCATGGGCCTATCTAGAGAGAAACTCCAGCCTGCTGCCGGTCCACTGTATGGATTTGACAACCGGCCTGTAAGAGTTGAAGGAACCATTACTCTTCCGGTTGTACTTGGAGAATTCCCCCGTCAAGTTGAGCACCCCATTCTATTCATTGTAGTGAAGTCCGAATCAGCCTACAATGCGATCTTTGGAAGACCACTTCAAATAATTTTCGGGGCTGTTGCTTCAATTCCCCACTTAAAGCTCAAGTTTCCTACCCCATCAGGGATCGGAACAGTACGAGGAGATCAACAAGTAGCACAGTCATGCTATCTTAGGCAGGCTCAACCACACTCATCAGTTACTCTAAGCATCGAAGACTTCGATCTTCGGAATGAAGATACCCCTCAAAGGGCCTCCCCTGTAGAAGATCTTACCTGTGTCTCCCTATCAGAAGAACATCCATCGAGAACAGTACAGATCGGATCACTCCTCTCAGATACAGAGAAAAAAGAATATGTAGACTTTCTACGTACAAACCAAGACGTATTCGCATGGAGTTCAGCAGATATGCCCGGTATTAATCCTGAAATAATTATGCACTCCCTGAAGATCAACCCAGCATGTAAGCCAGTGATTCAAAAGAAACGAAATTTCGCCCTAGAACGTCAGCTGGCAATCGAACAGGAGGTTGATAAGCTTTTAAAAGCAAGATTCATAAGGGAAGTACACTACCCATCTTGGTTAGCCAACGTCGTGATGGTTCGGAAAACAAATGGGGCTTGGAGAATGTGCGTGGACTATACGGATCTCAATAAAGCTTGCCCCAAGGATAGTTTCCCGCTCCCCCGAATAGATCAGCTAGTCGACGCCACATCCGGACATCAGATGTTAAGCTTTATGGATGCCTACTCCGGATACAACCAAATACAAATGGATCCCGCCGATGAGGAGGCAACATCTTTTCAAACGGACAAAGGGTTATATTGTTACCTGGTAATGCCATTCGGGCTCAAAAATGCAGGGGCAACTTACCAACGACTTATGAATAAGGTTTTTAAGAACCTTATTGGGCGTACCATGGAAGTCTATGTGGACGATATGCTGGTGAAGAGCCTCGAGAAATCTCAGCATATCTCAGATTTGGAAGAATGTTTTAACCTTCTCCGATCTTACAACATGCGCCTCAACCACTCCAAATGTGCATTTGGAGTCACCTCAGGAAAGTTTTTGGGATTCATGGTTACCCACCGAGGGATTGAGGCCAACCCGGAAAAGATCAAGGCCCTAAGGGACATGCTACCCCCCAGAAACATCAAAGAAGTTCAGAGACTGAATGGAAGGATCGCAGCACTCTCTCGATTTCTAGCTCGTTCGGGAGATAAATATTTGCCTTTCTTCAAGATCCTCAGGGGGGCTCGTAGCTCAGGATTCCAATGGACTGATAAATGCCAAGAAGCTTTTGAACAACTCCGAACTTATCTAGCCTCACCACCGCTTCTCTCAAAGCCAATTCCAGGGGAAATTTTGTATATGTACATGGCCGTCTCTTCTCAAGCTATAAGTTCGGTCTTGGTTCGGATGGATGATTCGACTCAACGCCCAGTCTATTACATCAGCAAGGTACTTTCAGATGTTGAAATGCGTTATCCATTGGCAGACAAAACAGCCTTAGCATTGGTCTTCTCAGCCAGGAAGTTACGACCTTATTTTCAGGCACATGCGATCAGGGTTTATACAAACCTGCCGCTGAAAAATATTCTTCAAAAACCCGAAGCCTCCGGAAGATTGATCAAATGGTCAGTAGAACTTGGAGAGTTCGATATACAGTTCTTACCTAGACCCGACATCAAGTCACAGGTGCTTGCCGATTTTGTAGTCGAATGTACTAGCTACACCTCCGAGGAATTGCCTGATGTATCCCCTTCTTCCTCCTGCTGGACATTATATGTAGACGGAGCTTCTGGGAGTTCTGGTGCTGGTGCTGGAATCCTATTAATCTCCCCGCAGAAAGCTACACTTGAATACGGGCTTAGACTGAAGTTTCCGGCAACAAACAATGTTGCTGAATATGAAGCTCTAATCGCTGGATTAAGATTGGCAATTGATTGCGAAGTCCAAGACTTAGTAGTTCACACTGATTCCCAACTGGTTGCTTCTCAAGTAGAAGGGGAATTCGATACTCACAACCCACTTTTGGCTCAATACTGCCAGATAGTTAAAACCTTATTGGCTCAAATAGCAAGGCATCAGGTCATCCATATCCTTCGAGAGAAAAACACAAGGGCAGACTCACTCTCCAAGTTAGCTACCTCTACAACGGGAGATGTTTTTAAAAGAAAATTCATTGAGGAGATCCACTTCCCTAGCATTCAAGGCTCATGGGTACTTCAATCAATAGAGGAATCAAAAGAAGTTTCTTGGATCGACCCCATTCTTGCTCTCCTACAAGAAGGCTCTCTCCCTGAAGACCCAGTTATGGCAGTACGACTTCGGAGGAAAGCAGCCAACTTCACCATTATTAACGGAGAGTTATACAAACGATCTTTCACGGGGCCATACCTCAAATGCCTTCCTCCTTCGGAGGCAAATTATGCACTTCGCGAAGTACATTCGGGCATTTGTGGGGAACATTTGGGTGGAAGGGCGCTAGCCCAAAAGGTCCTGAGACAAGGGTTCTACTGGCCGACGATAAAACAGGACGCATTAGAACTTGTACGGAAATGTAACAGTTGCCAGTTGCATGCCAACCTCACTCATCTACCCGCCGTAGAGATATCGACATTACAGAGTCCCTGGCCTTTTGCCCAATGGGGGATCGACATAATGGGACCATTTCCTATGGCCACGGGACAGCGAAAATTCATCATATTAGCTGTCGACTATTTCACGAAGTGGGTAGAAGCAGAACCACTAGCGAAGATCACTGAAGCAAATGCCAAACAGTTTTTGTGGAAGAGCATAATATGTCGCTTTGGCATTCCTGCAAAAGTTATTACTGATAACGGGACACAGTTCACCGGAAGGGTCTTTACCACATTTTGTAAAGATCTCCACATTCATCTAGTACACACAGCTGTGGCTCATCCTCAGACTAATGGACAGACAGAAGTCACTAATCGGACCATTCTGAGAGGTCTGAAAACACGGCTGGAGAAGGCTGGGGGGCAATGGGCTGACGAGCTCCCAAACGTCCTTTGGGCCTATCGTACGACAGCAAGGACTCCAACAGGAGAGACACCGTACAACCTCTGCTTTGGTACAGAGGCTGTCATTCCAGTCGACATTGGAGTCCCCAGTCATAGAGTGCAAACTTTCGACTCCAATACCAACGACGAAAAACTCAGGCACAACCTAGACCTCCTTCCAGAAGTAAGAAACGGGACAATACTTAAGGTTGCTGCCTACCACCAGAGAGTTGCCCGTCACTATAACAGAAGGATGAAGCCACGACAAATATCGGTAGGAGATCTGGTCCTACGTAGTATTGAGGCGGCAGGCAAAGGCCCTCAACGAAATAAACTCTCCCCCCTCTGGGAAGGTCCGTACCTAGTAGCAGCTATGGTGAAGCCAGGGACTTTCAAATTAAAGGATGCTGAAGGGAAGATGCTTCCTCGAACTTGGAATATCGAGAACCTCCGCAAATACTATCAGTAGAGCGTAATCGTGCCGTTTGTTTTAGAATGTTGTATGTCTTTTGCTTACTGTATATGTCTTTAATTTCGGACTTTATTTGTGGTGTTTTCTAGTTTCCTTCTCCCTTAAACTGTTTTTCGGGAGCAATGTTCTTCGTTTAATAGCAGTAAAGACTTTGTTAAGTTTTGAACTTTAATTTTGAGCAGTTGATGATGATTGTTCAATCGTTAGTTGATCAATCCCGGGGGGATTCGATCCGACCTCTTCCACACAGGTTAACGTCATCGAGCAAGGCTCTGACTCACAACCTCGGATAGGTCTTATATCCTTGGTGGATTCTCCCGACCTCTTCCACACAGGTTAACGTCATCGAGCAGGGCTCTGACTCACCAACCTCGGATAGGTCTTATATCCTTGGTGGATTCTCCCGACCTCTTCCACACAGGTTAACGTCATCGAGCAGGGCTCTGACTCACCAACCTCGGATAGGTCTTATATCCTTGGTGGATTCTCCCGACCTCTTCCACACAGGTTAACGTCATCGAGCAGGGCTCTGACTCACAACCTCGGATAGGTCTTACATCTCTTATAGATTCTTTTAACCTCTTTCATACAGGTTGGCGTCATCAAGCAAGGCTCTGGCGTACAACTTAAAGTAAACAGTACATCCTTAGAGGATCCTTTTAAACTTTCAAGCACAGGTTGGAAGATAAATACCTTAAACAAATATAAAAGAAATTCACTCAGAATAAATAGATACACTGGAATATCTAAGTCATATAGCAACAGAACAATAATCCACTACTAAGTCAAAGTAGATATCACACAACGGTACAAAACATCAGGTACATCACAATAACTAAAAAGACAAACTAATACAAACAACAGGAACTAGAAAGCCTACTCAACATCTACTATCTCATCATCTGCATCAAGATCGAGGACCTTCCGAAGATCACTCTCTACCTCATCACCATCAGAGCCTGAAGGAAAGTCAGCTGAAGCCTGGCTAGGGGTCACCTCTTCGGCTGGAACTCCGGTCTTTCGCTGCATCAGGCGAACCCCCTTTAAGAAGCCTCTAATAAATCCATCCTCAGTGCACTGCTGCTCCAAACCCTTCACCTCTATAGCATAGATGTGATCTCGGGCCTCCTCAACACGATCCTGGACGATAGTCTTGAATGCTATGGACTTCTTGAAGTCTTCAATAACTCTTGAAGGTTCTGAACTAGACAAGGCAGCCTCCTTCTCAGCTATAATGGCCTGAGACTCCTTATCCTTCATCTCCAGCGACGCAATCTTCTTCTCCGAAACTTTCTGCTCCCTCAAAAGTCTGGTGATCGTCGCGTGAGCCTCCTCAAGATCTATCTGATGCCGATCTGCCTGCTGATTCCGGAGAGTTACAGAGCGCATTGTGTTGGCAAGCTCAGTCCTGCAATCGCTCAACTCATCTTCAAGCACCTTCACCTCCTTAACCTTCTGCTCATACTTCCGCTTGAACTCCCCCTGAAGATACTTGATCTTAACAAACTCATTATTCCAGTCATTAATCTCGATCCCAATGCGCGACAGCTGAAATAAAAAGAAAAATTTATTATAAGTCACCTCAGAAGCAAATGAGATAAAAAATATTGAGATATGTTACTCACCAAATTACTGGTCTTGTTATGTCCGAGGCATTGATGATTCATGACATCCTCAGGGATATGCAGCTTGGCTGGGGAAGAGTCAGTTTGGGTCTTGTCAGTGGTTATCTCTTCCAACCTCTTCCTCTTCGAAACCTGGGGGTCGTCGCCTCTAGCCGGTCGTTTGGGAGCCGCTTTTGAAGCAGGGGCAGGAGGCTCAGGAATCCTGGATGTCGGCTTCAACTTTCTTGCATCAGACCTCCCAGTATGAAATGAAATTCCAACCTTGAATAAGAACTCTTCTTCAGTGTATTTGCTCATATGACGAACCTCAAATAGAAGATGTTCAAGATCGGGAACTTTCAAGATCCTCATTATGTCTTCCTCGCTGACATGTAGAGGGGATGGTAAATCCCTCATCTTTCCCCACTTCTCTATCAAGCCCCAATCATTCTTCACAAAAAAGAAAGCATTGACCCAATTCTTTGAAGGATCGCGGGTACGTACATCCAACCATTTGGATCTGAAAGTCACACGCCCAGACGTATCACTGGTAAGCTTGCCCATCCGTGAAAGATGCTCCGGGGTCATAGTGGCTCCCCGATCCCGAAAGAGAGCAATCAATCCCATAGCCACTGATATTGCTCTAAATGAAAGTTGGAATAGGTTCACACCGCACCTTTGTAAGACTTCGATCAGCTCAGTAGGAGGTGGAAAGCGTAAACCAGCCCGCAAGTGGGCCTCAGAAACGGTCACGTACCCAGGAGGAGGAAGATTCGCCCGATCAGACATCCTCGGGACCATCGTCTTCACATCATTCGAGAAGTAATAATTCTTGCGAAAAAGGAATAGGAAGTCATTTGTAACAGTCGACGTTGTCTCATCCAACTCCCTATTTGGCCTCCGCTCGCCATCATGCGGTGCGACGGGGTCTCCCCGGATCACAGGATCTCTCGGTGGGGGGTGATCACCTGACATTTCTAGGGGGAGGGGGAAAGAAGAAGATCTCCGAACTTCCTTGCCAAGAGAGGGGCCTCAGAAGACTGAGGGAAGGCCTCAATAGAAAGGACAGAGGGAGAAGATCTCCGAACTTCCTTGCCAAGAGAGGGGCCTCAGAAAACTGAGGGAAGGCCTCAATAGAAAGGACAGAGGGAGAAGATCTCCGAACTTCCTTGCCAAGAGAGGGGCCTCAGAAAACTGAGGGAATGCCTCAATAGAAAGGACAGAGGGAGAAGAGAAGAAAAGAGAAGAGGAAGAGGAGTGGAGTGATTTTCTAAAGGGTTTAAGGCCCTATTTATAGGTTTTTGGGAGAAAGGAGAGAAGTTTCTAGAATTTTCAATTTCCCAAAATTTTCTAAATTTTTCTGAATTTTTTCGGAATTTTTTGGGATTTTTTAGGATTTTTTAGGCATTTTTTCGGCCTAAAAAGGCTTAAAAATGCCTAAAAAACCCCTTTTTCTGCACAGGTGGGGCCCACTAGGTCGGTGGGCTGAACAGACCCGCCCGTTCGTTCAAATGAGGCGGTGGGAAGCTTCCAGGCGGGCTGACCGCGCGGGCCCAGGCGGGCCTAGGCGGCCCAGGCGGGCCGCCGCGCGGGCCAGGAGGCGGCCCAGCAGCCCGCCGCGCGGGCTGCAGCGCGGGCCGCAGGCGCGGCCCAGGCGGCCCAGGCGGGCCACCGCGCGGGCTGCAGCGCGGGCCGCGCAAGCGGGCCGCCGCGCAGCGCGCAGCGCGGGCCCGCGAGCGCGGGCCCAGGCGGGTCGGGCGGCCCAGGCGGGCCGCCGCGCGTTCCAGCGCAGGCCGGCGGTGCCGCCGCCGGCGGCGGCGGCCGGCCGGCCGGTCCGGCCGCCTAGCCCATTTTGGGCCCGATTTTCGTCCCGGAAACTCCGTTTTCGACATTTTTGGGGTCCCCGGACACATTTTTCGACGTTCCGGACTCAATTTTGACACTTTCAGAGCTCATCGAGGCCTCCTTGACTTGTTTTTTGCAAAATTTCAACTTATGGGAAACGATTTTTGCTATTCGTCCAACGCAAAATTTTGACCCTTATATTTTCGGACTCTTAGGGCTTCGACGTCCGAAAATAGGGGGGCAACTGATACGTCATTACAAAATTAGCTTGATTGGGCACGAATCTCGAAGCAAAAGCTAGTTGAAAACTTCAAAAATTAAATCCGGAAGCATATGAACTCCGATTTCAGTAAGTTTACTGTCGAACTGAGCGTCTCGGAAATACGAACCTAACGACACCAAGATCAACCCAATCGGAGCCCAAATGAGTCCGAATCAAGAGCTCAAAGCGCTGTTGGAAGGTTCAAACTGCAATTTGAGTTACCAAACGGTCTCCGATTTTGACGAGCTTATACTCGAATCGAACGGCTCGACGAGACGAATCCAACGAGCCCAAGATCACTAAATTCCGACATCATTAAGGCCTCCAAATGTCCAATGAACGGTGCACGATCATAGGATTCAATATCGGCCGTCCATTTGATCACTCCCTATTCGCCCTTGATCTCACACCTATTTACGGACCATGCCACTCCAGAAAATCTATAAATAGAGCCCTCATTCTTCACAAGAGAGGATCTAAGCAAGAGAGAGAAGAAGAGAAGAGAAGGAGAGAGAGAAGGAAGAAGTTCCTCCTCGACAGCCGCCGGACCACCGCCGGACCACCGCAGAACCTCGCCGGACCACCGCCGGACCACCGCAGGAAGCTCGTCGGACCACCGCCGGACCACCGTAGGAAGCTCGTCGGACCACCGCCGGACCACCGCAGGAACCTCGCCGGACCACCACAGGACCTCGCCGGACCACCACCTTAAGGCCCGACGTTCAGTCCCTACGTCCTGCCTAAGACCCGACGTCTTGTTCAAGGTCCGACGTTCAGTCCTACGTCCTGCCAAAGACCCGACGTCTTGTTCAAGACCCTATACTCAGTCTCAACTTCCTGCCAAACACCCGACGTCCAACTCAGGACCCGACGTTCAGTCCTTACGTCCTGCCGAAGACTCAACATCTTACTTAAGCCATTGTAATCTGTTCACCCCTGGAGGTGATTCAGTCCTTTGTAACAAACTCAAAATCTAGTGGAACCATTTTTCAACTGGGCTAGGCCTCGTGGTTTTTTCCCTTTTAAGGGTTTTCCACGTAAAAAATCTTGTGTTCTCTGTGTGTGCTAGTTATACGTACAACGCTAAGACGTAGAATAAAATCTCTATCGCCGCGTAATTTCTAGCCCGCAACAACTTTAATATTTTTTTTTGAACGAGATGAACGCTTGAATTTGACCCATTAAAATTTTTAAAATATTTTCCAACCAATGCGTACTACGTTTGAATGCAGCTTTAAAATTGATACTGAGCAAATATTTTATGCGAATAGTTGACTGACTTGAAATATCTTAAAGATCTGTTTAGGCCTACAGTAATATTTATAAATATGGTTGTGAAACTATTTCAAGGAAAAATAACCTTTGTTTTAATTATTGTGCAAATTATAAATATTATTTTTGTTTAAAAGTCCAACATTGTTTTTCTTACCGCCACACATTAGACAATCTCGAGCCGAACTACATATTACCGTATGCAGTCCATCATTTGCTACATTCGAACTTCAAATCTCACGCCAAAATTTGATAGATGAACAGTGCGATACCAATATTGATGTCGGACTATTCACCTACATCAAAAAATTGGATTGCCGAATTTGCCGAAGACGAGCGCGAAAGAGGAGAAAAACGCGCGAAAGATGAGAGAGATTGTTACCTTCGTAGGAAGCACGAAAGAAGAAAGAAATAAAGTTCAATTGGAGATGAATTGCGGCATTTTGAAGTTTTACTGCATTGTAATGTGAAAAATGGATTTTTCAGTTGGAGATGCCCCTAGTAGATCATACTACAAAAAATAGCTTCTAAACCCTAAAAAACATGACAAAACAAAAATATGTTTGTAGTCTAGATTGAAAAGTAGTAAGAACAAATCTCATCTTGATCAGTTCGTTGGAAGCTTTGACCATCTTAGGTTCGAAATCTTGCGTATGCAACGTATGTATAAATTTACCTTAATTTACTTAAATGTTCTAAAAAAAATTAGTCTTTAGCATGTGTATCTCACTAATTATGTTGGTATATATATATAGTCTTGTTTTTGGCTGGGATTGAATTCATGTAAATCAAACTAAACTGACAAGCCTGAGTAGAATCTACATCTAAACAAACCATCTTACTTTCAGCTTGAGCTGAATTGAATCGAGTGGATCTAATATGACATTGAAGAAAAATCAGTTGCCTTATTGTATATGATATATAGATTCATCGACTAAGTTTTTATTTTAGAAGCATTTTCTTCTTCGAGCATGTTGAAATTATTGATGGCATCGTAGATAGCCATTACCTGCAGATCGTGTCGTGGCCTAAGGGCAATCTGACAGAAGAGTTAATGGCAGGCTGACAGAAGAGTTATGTTTCTGGGCCTGCAGGCATATGCGCATGTCAGCAGCCACAATCAAGACGACACATCATTTTCCTTTGGAAGTTTGACTAAATGTTTCATTTATCCTCTTAGGAGTATGTATCTCTACTCTTTCATTTTTCTTAAGAGAAATATTCATCATTTTGATGAGATTTTTTTTTGTTATAATAATATTATGTTATATAAGAGAGAGAAAATACTTTACTTCTTTTACTTTGATTTTCTTCATTACTTTCACTATCATCAAATGAAAGAATATGTTTTTATATTTTATTAAAATATCTAATCATATGAAAGTAGGGGGTGCCAATTTTTGACATGACCCGAACCCGACCCGGAAAAATCCGGGTTCGGGTCGACCCGGTTAACAAACGGATCGGGTTCGGGTTCGGGTTCGAAAAACTGACACGATTTGCGTTACGGGTCGGGTTCGGGTTGACCCAGAAACCCGATAATAACCCGGAAATGAGTATGCCCGTTTTTGTTGCCCGGCTTGCCCACCCTGCATGTAAAATGACCCGACGCGTCGCGAGTCGCAGTTCCAATTGCGTTGTCTGGCTCTGGCGACTGGAGCTGCGTTGCTTCGCGAATCATGAATCTCGACGTTCGCGTGCTGCCGCTGCTGCCGGTCGCGCCTCCGGGACCGACTGGCGCTACCGCTGTAACGCTGATGCTGTGAGGCTGCGCCACCTGCCGCTGTGCCGTGTTGCCGCTACTGCCACCTGTCGCTGTGTTGCTGCTGCCTGTGGCTGTGCTGCCGCTACTTCGCAACCGGAATCTGCGCCTTTGAGATTTATTTTCAAAATTCCGTGTTGGGTCGTGTTGACCCGAACCCAATCCGGGTCGGGTTCAGGTCATAGAGAATTGACCCGAAACTTGTTTCGGGTCGTGTCTGGGTCGGGTCCAATACAATTGGGTCAAATTCGGGTCTGACCCGAACACGACCCGCCGACACAAATTGACAGCCCTATATGAAAGAGTATGTTTTTATATTTATTAAAATATCTAATCTTATTTGAGTCATATATTATGTAGAGGAGAATGAAAAATAGATATGCAAGCAAGATGGATAGTCACTGAAAGTTTGAGCAAATGTTTGAAGATAACATAGAAATATTTTTCTTACAATCTCATTCATCTTAAACTAAAGTAACATATGTTGATATGGTAATGCACCATATATCAATTCCTACAACTATGCTACTTGCGGATGATCATCTTGATTTTTCTTGGATACTTATTCGTTAAATATTTGACTTCCATATGTGTGATTAGTAGTCCTAGGAAGATTTTAACTATAGTTTCTTGTCCAAAATGAAGACAATATTAGTAAGTTTACCATCTTCTATTGGTGTAGGTGATAATGTGGACATTTCACATGCAGAAATATATAGTATTATGAACGTACATATCGTAGGTGGTTGTGATTCAATGGATACTTCAAAACTTAAGTGCACTTTAGTGATATTAGTCTCAAATTATTGTTGCGACACCATGACCTTCTTAAGGGAGCGTTGCAACATACAAGATTGAGCGTCACAGCATTGGGTCCTAATTTAAAAATAAAATTATTATTCTTCAATATTTATTTCATATTAATATTTTATTATAAATATCTAAATGCACCACATAATCAATTAATAAGACATTAATCCTTCCTAATTCGGCTAACAGAGAGAAAAACAATTTATAAGAAGAGAGGGAGGGATACGAGGAAAAAAAGCTTGGGTTTGTAGGCCATAGCGTGATTTTTGATTGTCGATGCTGTTGAGAAATTTGCACGACTCATTAAAAGGAGCCATTATTCAATTTCTGATTTCAATAATTTTGTAGTTTTAGAATTTTTTTGAACAAATTTGTATTTTTGTTAAAAAATAATAATAATTTTGTATTGGTAAAATTTTTTGGGCAATAATTGGTGTATTACATGCAGTATGCACATTTTATTCTGGTACTCGATAATGAAAATCATAATGACCTATTTTCTAATATGTCATCATGAGACACTATAGGAAAATCATCCATTACCAGCGAAACTTTCCAGCGGCTTTCCGGCAGTCAATTTTCCGGCAGCTTTCCAACAGCTTTGCAATGATTTATTTCATGCATAATTTTTCGACAGCTTTTCAGACAGCTTTTCTAGCTTTCCGAAAGCTTTTAAATAATTTAAATAAAATGGTTAAAAATTTATTTATTTATATGATTTAAAAAAAAATTAAAAATTATATTAACTAATTTAAGTTAACTTTTCCTTAATTAAAGATTAAAATTTAAAATTATTATTTAAATTTTATTTTATTTTAAAATTTTATTTTCATTTATTAGTAATTTTAATAGTATTTCAATAAATTATTAAGTTATTAATTTGTTTTAATTAAATTTTAATGATAATACTTTAATTTAATTAATTTCCATTTTAAATTAATTAGTAATTACTAATTTTAATTTTAACATTTCTTATTAATTTTAATTTAATATAATTTCAGTTTTTAAAATGATTATTAATTTTATGAAATAATATAGTTTAAATATAAAATAGTAAGCAATAAAACATATTTTGTATTGTAGCATAATGATTGAGTGTTTGATTTAATTTGAATTGAACAAAGTTTGAATCCCGCATGATGCGCACTGCCAGGCGGGCAGAGCAGCGGGTAGTTGGGCAGCAGGTGGGGTAGGGCGTCCGGGCAGTCGATTAACACGGCGGGAAGGCAGCGGGCAGCGTGCGAATGAGTATGGGCAAGCGAGCAGCTCGGAGGGAAGAGTGCGGGCAGTCGGGCAGCTTGGCAGTCAGTGGGCACTCGGGCATCCGGGCGGTCAGCGGCAAGGTTGAGCGGTCGGGCACAATATTTTTTGATTTTTTTTAATTTTCTGGTAGCTAAAGAGCGTCGGACAGCCGCCGGAATGTTTTACTTACGCGTGTTTTATCGGCCGAAATTTTTTCGCTGAAAAATCGCCAGAACATTATCACTTTTCGTCAGAAAAAGCCACCAGTAATAGGTGATTTTGATGTAGTGAGATTCATAAAGGCTAGAATTCTCTAAATTATATTTGGAAGTAAGGTGTAAGTGCATGAGAAAAATTTATTTATTTTTGCTCTGATATATGAAGTGTGTGTTTATTTACTATCACTGTATAGTTTATTTTAATTCAGATATCTGTAAGTAATATCATTATTTATATGTTACATTTCTTATAAACTATTTTTAAATTCAATTAAATGTATCATAAATGAATTATTTGAAAGTTTAGATTAGTGAGGGTGGCTTGCTAAGTTATATTGACTCATAGTTTATCTGTATTACATTTCAGGGTTTAGAAAAGGGAAGGAGCAAGTTGAGTAGCTGAGTTAGGATCTAATCTGTCTGAGTCTGTATAATATTCTTTTCTAATTTTTATACAATCACTGATAGTTATTAAATTGCTTTATTTTGTATTTATTATGTAGTCATGTATTGTAGTGTAAGCATTGTTTATACATTTTGATGAAAAATGAAAAGAATAGGGTGGATGAGTTATTTTTTGTATACTAGAAGTTAAAACATTTGTACTATCTTGTTCATTTTAAGTTTAATTAAAAGAAGAAAGAAGAAAGTCTGAATAGTCTTCAAAAACTCTGATTTTGGGTTTGGTTATTATAAGACAACCCAATAAGACATAATTGATTTGTAAGAATTATCAGATTAGGTTGTGACAATACATGCACTTTAGAAATGTGCCCATGGAGCTTGCAAGTAAAAAATAATTAGCAAATTTAAGTTTATTTGAGATAATAAGCCTTAGATCGGAATGCACTTGTACATTAGATATAAGATATAAAGATCGTAAATAAGCCTAATTGTGGGTCATTATACATATGATCAAAGATAAGCTCATTGCTGGAAGTTCAAACATGAAGCCAAAGATGAACATATCAGTCATAAAGAGAGACTATGAGAAAGCTTGCGATGTCTTGAGCTAGCTATCACCTATGTGAGAGACTCTCATCCATTTAGAAGCTACCATCATATCTACTTATTTTACAAGATAATTTTCAAGGATTTATTGATCTCCAACAAGACAGTGTGGATGTTTTAAATATATATATATATATATATATATATATATATATATATATATATATATATATATATATATATTTCTCTTCGGTGCATATATAGAAGAATTTGAAAGTGCATGATTCCAAACATTAAGTATGGATGGAGGAGTCTTGAATAAATATAATGGAGATACTTGCTTATGGCAATAGCACAATATACCAATACTTACATTTATCCCAAGGCTTATATAATTATATTATTTACTCAAAACAAATGATTCATTGCTATATTTTATAATTAGGCTGAGGGAGTAAATAGGCAAAATGAGAAACTTAGTTTTTGTCTCTGATAGATATAATGACATCACCACTCACAATTTTCTTTTAAAGACACACTATCAAGCTTGTACACACTACATGTATGAATGTTATAGTAGAGTTTAAAATTGATAGTTATCATGACTCTCACTTTACTTTCAAGGCTTATAAAAGAGTTGAATTCTTTAGGAACTTTCATAAAATACATATTAAGAACCTAGTCATAGCATCTTATTTTGATAAAGAAGTTGTCTCTAAGAGGTGGCTTCATGCTTTCTTTCATAAATAGTTGATATAAAATTTTGTCGTGATAGTTTTGGTGTACATGTACATTCTAAGATTTATACCTTTCGAGGATTTTTCGATAATCATGTGTCTTATGAGGTTGAAGACATTTTTATGTGCATACATACCTTCTAAGGCATTTTTTCCTTATGAGATTTTACATTTTACTTTTGAGGCCTTTGCCTTTAAATGTTTTTAGATTTTCTTTAACCTTCTAAGGATTTTACTTTATGAGGTTTTATATAAGTGGAGATCTTGTCAACCGTTTTCTGTTATGGAGTCTTTCTAGTGATGATCCTATCTACTACTAGCTTCTCATCGAGGTCACCTCATGGCGTACCTTAATGGGGTTTTAAATAGAGATTATCTCTACCACTTTCCCTTATAGAGTCTTTCAAGTAAGGATCATATCCACTATTAGCTTTCCTTTCATGTTACCTCATGGGTGTTATTTTGTAGAGTAAATCTTCATACCATTGATCGATTACATTAACTCAAATACATATGGTTGGGATAAATTCACCACGAATGTTTATCATATCTGAGGTTGTTTGTTAAAGCATTGCTCGATAAAATTAAATTTTGTGGAAGAGTTCAGAAGAAATCCACTAAGGATGTTTGACCTTTTCTAGGTTATTCATTAGAGTATTACTCCAAGATGTTAATCTATGTGAAAGAGATCGAAAGAAATCCACCAAGGATGTTTATCTTATATGAGATTATTTTTTAGAGTATTTCTTGATGATATTAACATATGTGGAATTAAGAGGTCGAATCAAATCCCTTTGATCGATTATACGTTAATTGGGAGTGGACGAATGCTATGTGGATCCCAATTTGACGGTGAATATTGGTTTATCTTTATACATTTACTATCTTTTTTAGGTTGAGACTATGGTCTTGTCCAAGGAGTATAATTCTAGCAGAGGATTGTGTAGAATTTAAAATTCACTTAAAGTTTTCTTGTATTTATTGGAAGCTTTATGAAAGGTGGTTGCTATAAAGGCTATCATGGAAGCACAAATTATTGGAGGGACTTACTCGACCACAACCATGCTCAAGATTTCAACATAAATATGATTTTAAGCTTGCATCCAAGGTCCCCCCTCCAACCCAAATCTTCTTTCCACAAAATTGATGCTACAATGTATGATGATTGAAAGGAGAAATAATAATGTCTCTTTGCTATTATAGTGGGTTGCCCTCAATATTAAAAGACTTCTTTTAGACCTTATAATGGTTACTGGTAAAGGGACTACCTAGCTACAATAATACCCAACACATTAATGTGAACGAACGACCCCTCAAGGTTGTAGCAAAGTTAATTTTGCCCTTAGCCAATCATTTCCCATAGATGTAGCCAAATTAAAGCATGTTAAAAATTTTGAGGTGTTAGAGTATGTATTTTACGTCTCAGTATTATACAATATTTAGTACGCATAAATAAAAGTAGCAAGATAAAAAAATTTTATGTAAAAAATCCTAGAAGGGGAAAAATTATTAAGTCTAACCAAGATAAAAGAACCATTGTACATTAAAAGATGTAATAATCATTCTTTTCTTGTAGTTGAAGAAGAATACTATTTGATAAAAAAGATATCTAAATTGTCTTATGGGGCTTAACAACAATTAATTGTTCATTCATAAACAATTAATACCCCACAAAATGACATAATTTTCAAAATATGAATATAAAAAGTAGATGACCACATGCAGAAACTTTTATTACGTCCTCTGACCGGACGTAACTCTACGTTCGGTCAGAGGATTGTTACTCAGTTTTTGCTTGGTATTTGGTCGGTATTGTTTGGTAATAACGAGGAATACCGCTCTGTGAAAATCAATACCGAGTAATAACGAGCAATACCGAGTAATCCCAAAAAAATACCGAGTTTTTTTCTTAAAACTCGGTATTTTTTGGGATTACTCGGTATTGCTCGGTATTACTCGGTATTTTGTCTTCACATAATGATATTTCTCATTATTGTTGGTATTGCTCGGTATTTGCTCGGTATTTCTCATTTTGTGCCTGCGATCTTAATGCCGACCGAACGTAGCTCTACGTACGTTCAGGACATAATAAAAGTTCCCACAGGCAGACATTTAATTCGGCGATATTTAAAAAATGCAAGAGAGACTACGAATCAGATGAGACTATATTGTGCCGTTATCGATCATAAATAGGCGCGTGGCCATCCCGTGGGCTTTCAGAATGAGATCGACTACGAATCAGATGTACAGATGGATGTAACAGAGAAGAAAGCGAGAAGTAATTGTACTTTGCGCGCATGTGCAGTGAGCTTTGGCTTAGTTATTTGTGCGTGCAATTATCATTAAGTAATATATGTCAGCGACAAGTCTTCGCTATAATATTTGTAGCCATTGTAATATTTGTAGAAGAAGTATCGCTTGGGTTCAGCCACATACGATGAATTTGCAGCAGGTACATGCACTGATAATGTGGAGTTATTGCTAATATTTTTTTATTATTACATAACTTACGATAACTTTATATTTTTTTAATATTTCTGTCAAAGGATCTGATTGGAATAGCTTTCTAATTATTTTATTACTTAGATAATAATTATAAATTATTATTATTATTATTATTATTTTAAAATTGTGATGAATAATTAACTTTTACAATTAAAGTTGCTAAAATTACGATAACTTTATATAACTAATTTTATAAAAAAAAATTAGCTGTTCAAATAAACTCTAAATATTTAGTTGATATTAGAGATGTGAACTAATCTAGTTTAAGTTTGTTGCGGGCAGTAATACAACAATATACATAGCAGTAGAGTAAGAGAATAAAGCATCTTAGCAATGTATGTATATCTCAAACACCAACGATAGTTGAGAGAGAGAGAAAAATAATAGAAGATTTTTTTACCTGGAAAGTTCGAAAAGGGGAAATACCATGGGTCTTGGCCCAAATGAGAAATTTCCACTAAGTTTGAATGAATTACAAAGCTTAATTTGCCCATTTACTTGGAAACGATGGAATAGATTGGAGAATCGGGAAGAAGCATGGTGATGGTCGACGAACGGGCAGAAATTTGGCGATGGGCGACAAACGAGTGGAAGTTCGACAGTGGTTAGGAAGAGCTCTGGTGGTCGTCGACAAACGCGTGGAAGTCCAATGGTGTTCGATGAAAAGGCGGAAATTCGACGGTGGATGATGAATAAGAGCAAGTCCGTCAGTGCTAGGGAAGAAGTCTTGTGGTGGTCGACGAGTGGGCGAAAGTTTGACAGTAGTCAGAAAGAGCTCCGATGGTGATTGTTGAATGGGAGAAAGTCCGGCAGTGATTGACAAATAGGAGGAAGTTCAAACGTAGCCGAGAAGAGCTCCGGTGGTGGTTGACGATTGGGTGGAAGTTCAATGGTGATCGATAAATAGGCGGAAGTCTGGCGGTGGTCGATGAAATGGCGAAAGTTCGACATTAGTCGTCGAGAAGAGCTCTGATGGTGATCGACAAACGGGTAGAAGTCCAATGGTGGTAAAGAATAACTTCGATGGTGTTCGACAAACAGGAGGAGTTCAACCGAAGTAGGGGAAGAGCCTCGGTAGTGGATGATGAATGGGTGGAAGTATGGTGGTGATCAACAAACAGGTGGAGATCCGTTGGTGGTCGGGAAGAACTTCGACGGTGGTCGATGAACGGGCAAAAGTCTGACGGTGGTCGGGAAGAACTATGGTGATGGTCAACGACAAAGAAGCTCTCAAATTCTTTCATTCTCCTCCTCTTTTCTTCCTCTCTTTCATGTGAAGTATGTGGGCCTATTTATAGTTTTTTTTTTTTTTTGAGTGACATGACTTGCAAATATGGGGAGAATCAAATTCACTATGGAAGTGGTTTGAATGGACGGTTGATATTTGTCCCTTTGATCGTGGATCATTTATTGATCATTTGAATGTCTTCAAAATTTGTCAATCTTGGGCTCGTTGAATTCATCACGTCGAGTCGCTCGATTTGACTAGAAGCATGTCACGTTTGGAATTCGTTTGGTAATCCAAATTATGTTTTGAGCTCTCCAAATATGCTTTAGACCCTTGATTTGAGATAATTTGAACTTGGATTTGACTTATTTTGGTGTCATTGTGTTTGTGTTTCTAAGAAGTTCTGTTTGATTATAAGTTTGTTGAAATCGGAGTTTAGATGTCAACATATTTAACTTTGTAAGCTTTCAATTAAATATTATCTCGAGTTTTGTGCCTGATGAAGATAATTTTTTGATGATATATCAAAGTTTGAGCCACTTTTAATTTAAGGCTTCGGTTGGTATATATTTTTTTACTATTTTCTATAACAATTTTCTAGTATAAAAATTTATAAAAATGCTGCTACCAAAAGCAGTCTCAGATGAAACCTAAACTTGATCTTAATTAATTAAATAAATTTGAGCCCTTGAGCTTGGGCTCAAATTTAATTCTATAATTTCGAGTCATCTTACTTGCCACTCATTTATTATGATGAAAGAGAAAAGATAATTATGTTTCAAAGAATTAATATTATCTAATAATAAAAAAATAGAATAAAATAATAAATAATCATGCCATATAATGAGATATAATTTTTAAATATTTTTAATCGTTTTAAACATAAATTCTTGAATTTTAATACATTTTAAGTATATTATATGTTAATATTTTTTTAAATAAGTCGGCTCGGGAGCTAACGAGTTGATTATAGACTTGCTCAAACTTAGCTTGTCAACTCTTCGAATTAAACTCATGAGCCATTTATTAAGCCCAGGCTCGAGCCAATTCACGAGTCAATTTGATTCACTTACAAGTTTGATTCAGTTGCAGCCCTACTCAAAAGTAATAGAAAAATTAATCTGATAGCTTAAGCTTTTAAAAAAAAAATATTGCTCTAAACTCAGTTATCATCATTTAATTTATAAAAAATGACAATTAAACTTGTCCTTAAATTGTAATTATTAATTGGTAAGACAATGACTTAGTGGACTAATAGCTCATTTCAAATATTTATAAATGGACAGCGGGAACCTATTAGTACCGTTTGTCTTTTGGTCTCTTACACGATATCGACCCATCGAGGGCGGAAGAGAACAAGACAAATCTCCTCAAATCATCCATCCGTTTTCATCTCCTCCAAATCACGGCAGCTCGGTGAGCGAGAAGGAGAGGAAGAGCAGAGAGGGGGGGATGGACGTTCGTCAGCTTCAGCGCCAGTGGATCGATCTCATCTCCGCCCTCTTTCGCGAGGTCTCTCTCTCTCTCTCTCTCTCTCTCTCTCTCTCTCTCTCTCTCTCTCTCTCTCTCTCTCTCTCTCTCTCTCTCTCTGAGTTCATCTCTTTCGATTTCTGTACTGATTTTTTGATATGTTCTTCATTTTGAAGGGTTTTCTGGACGCGCAATTTACACAGCTTCAGCAGCTGCAGGACGAGAGCAACCCCGATTTCGTGGTCGAGGTTGTGACCCTCTTCTTCGAGGACTCAGAGAGGCTTCTCAATGATCTCTGCAACGTTTTGTGAGTGGATTGTTTCTCTTAATTCTCCATTGTTTTTTTTTTTTTTCTCTTTTTCTCTTGTACTGAATCTTGGGTTTCTTTTCATTGCTGACTTCTGTTTTTCCATCGGTGCCTGCAAAAAGGAGCCAGCAGGTAGTGGACTTTAACAGGGTTGACGCCCATGTTCACCAGTTGAAGGGGAGCAGCGCAAGGTTTCAAATTTTTCTTCACCTTTGAGCTCCTTCTTCAAATTATATTGCTCAAATCAAAAAGCAGAAGCTCCCTCTGTAGGCGTTTGTTGACCTGAATCTCTGAGCTTTTGATACTTTGTTTTGGAACAGCATAGGAGCACAGAGAGTGAAGAACGTGTGCATATCCTTCAGAAACTGCTGTGAGGAAAGAAACCTTGAAGGGTGAGTTATAGAACGATGGAAATTGGAAACAAAGCCCTTGCCGTTGTTATGTTTGATTAAAAGCCTTAAAGAACAGTTATTATGTAAATTACTTTTCTACAGATGTTTTGGATGCTTGCAGCAAGTAAAGCAGGAGTACTCTCTTGTGAAGGGCAAGCTTGAAGCTCTATTTGGGGTAATTAATCATCTTTCCTTAAAAAAATCAGTTTTTTCTAAAGCCATTTGTCCTCCTCTATGAAATTAGACTTATTTGGATCAGATTATTCTATCCTTGAAATTCTATAGCTAGAGCAACAGATTGTGGCAGCTGGTGGGTCACTCCCAATGATGTAAAATTGGTACTTTTCAAGCTTGGATTTGGTGGACGGAGGAGAACAGAAAAACTGAAAAAGGTCACACTCTATTTTTCTTTTCTTTTTTTTTTCTTTTTTTTTTCTTTTTTTTTAATTTAGCTTGAGCTGTCCATGTTTTAATCCCTTCTGGCCCACTTGGCTTGGGAGGAAGCATCTCTTCTGTAATTTTTTTCCTTTTTATCCACCACTCAGCTATCTTTATTCCTCAATTATGAAGTTCAAGTTGGTCTATGAAACCTTTTTTCTTGTAACTTTGTCTGCTGGAGCATGATCTGGATGTACTATTATCAATTGTTTAATATTATGTGGTCACTAATTAGTGTGATTTGCTGTAATTATCTGTATTATGTTGTCACTAACTGTTGTGATTTGTTTCTAACTGTTGTGATTTGTTTGTAACTATCAAGGCTGGGAATTTGAGTGAATGGAAATAAAAAAAGTGATCAAAACTTCAAATCAATGACTAATTTGGCTATAGATTCTTAATTAATCCACAATGGACTTTTCTTTTCTTTTCTTTTATTTTCTTTTCTTTTCCTTCATCTTCTCTTGTATACAAATAAAAACTATGAAATGTTGTAGTGGTTGTCATATTCGTGGCTCTTTAGCATTGCTGCAATGACTAATTTTGTCAATAAATGTGTGTGAATAGAGGAAGCCTATGTCTTGATCAGCACCACTTTGATTATTGGTTATTTAATCATGTTTGTGTATGTAAAGTTTTCTATTTTTTATGTAATATTGGATTTGTAAATGTATTTATCTTCAAATCATTTATATATTTTTTTGAATTATTTAAATATTTATGAAAATATAATATTCTCTTAAAAGATACAATAGTAAAAGCATGTAATACATACTATTTAAGTAAATGTCATATGATAATTACCATTAAGGAAGTGGACAAGGAGAAGGGAGACAAGTTCTTCAATACACAGGGATGAAGCGGGTTCAAATTCATTTCTATGTAATCATTCCTTCAAGAATCTAAAGCCTTTGAATTCAAATATTCCTCCATATGAACAAATTAAGTTTTATATGAAATTTCATAGAGATCTTGCAACTCCTCTATGCTCTGTATTTAGATTTTATAGAAAGTAAAAAAGTTTGGCTCTCTATTGTTTGTATCTATGCCATAAAAATTAGTAAAACTATATAAATGTCTTGGAAGTCATGTGCTTCTGATCCTTAAGATATTTCAAGTACAGATTGAGGATTTTTATTAGCTTTTGACCAAGATCTTCAATGATAAGAGTATTCACCAATTCACTTTAGTTAATGTATATTATGAGCGTAGGAAGGATCTAGGATTACAACCCATGTTCTCTTTGATTTATACTTTTTTCTCAAGCTGAACAGGGAAGCATATTTGTTATGAAATAGGGAACATTGAGGAACACTTGAAGGTGCTTAGATATCTACTGAAAGAACTGCTTCTGCCCTAAAAGGAAATTTAGGTTTTGTTTGGGAGGACTTTCTTATTGCTTCTTAAAGCAGTTTTTTAATAAAAAAGAAAAAAAATTTGTACTAAAAAGCTGTTTGAAGAAGCAGAAAAAAAAAGTTGTCCCAAACGAAACTTTAGTTTCCGTTCGACCAAAGCTTTTAAAATATATTCTCCTGTCCAATTTGATTTGACAAGAGGTGCTTGATTCCATTATCAACAAACATAGCTTGCACCTAGAATGGCATCCTCTATCTCCCCTTTTTTTTTTGGCTATAGCTTTTTGTATTGATGAAGGGATGGGCTCCAATACAGTAAGCCAGGCTTGAGCTAAAACATCAATAATAGAAAAAACAATACACTAGACTCTAAGAAAGGGCAACCCATAGCATTTTAAAGATTCAGTGACCTATCCACCTCAGCTTCCTTGTATGTCCTATGTTGCACCAATCATCCTAAGGAGCACTCCAAAATTCAATATCTTCCTGAAGAGCAATCAGCTCTTTTATCAGATCTCAAATTTATCTAATGGCATAGCTTTTGTTTCTTCTAAATAACAAAAATTTATTGTCAGTAAAAAACTTCAATCACTATCTACATGGTCATTAGAAGAAAAGTTAGCATAAGAAATAGGATGGTGAAACATTCAGGATTTAGTTCAAAATAGTGATTCATTGGTTTTAACTCCACTGGGTTTTTCAAATTCCCAATCTTAATTGAAAATTATTAATCATTGTTATTTGAGACGTTTGGGACGGATTTAGCTTTTTATAAAAGTGATTATGAAAACGTTGCGGTGAAAGTATTTTTTTTTAACCGTTATAAAGAAAGCAACTTCGTTACACAAAAATGTATTGAAAATAATGAAAAAGTAGGGACCAAATAAAAATTATGATTATGATCTGAAAAATAAAGCAGTAAGAAAACTATCATCATGAGATTGATATTCTACTCTATCACTATATTATTTGATTCAGCACGTATAATTGTGTATATTAAGTGAGGTTTTTATATTTTTATATCAAAGAAAATCTAATCATTGTTTAGGGATTGATAGAACCCTAAATTATTTTCATAATTCTTTAGGTTACTTCACCGCCCCGCTCACGATCCTACCAACCAAACGAGCAGGTCAATGTCCTCTTGAGAATAGATCTCATATTATTGAATTATTCCAACCACAACTATAAAATATGCTGTATTTTTTCTACATTTAGCCAATGCCTTCCTTTTAACAAAAGGCATAATTTTTAATCAACAACAAACAATAATGGATTTATTTCAACGAGTCAAGGCCCCGTGATTTTTCTCTCTTTTAATGATTTTCTATGGAAAAATTATGGTGTCTCTTTTTATATGTATGTGTGCTAGATCTTTGTTCAAAGGTAGAATACTAAGTTCTTTATCTCTTTACCGCCATGAATATTTCAAGATGCAACAATTATGAACATTACATTAAGGACCCGTAGAATCCTTATATTCTTGATTGAGAAGTTTCTTGCCAATAATGTTGCAGAGGAAAATTAAGAGGAAACAACTATAAGGCCCCCCACCCTTATTATAAGGGTGGGAACTATTCAAATCATTGGTATTATGCATGTGATCATTAGGGGATTGGGTGTTGATGCTCCCTTTAGTGAAGTTTGAAGTTTTATACTTTGAATGGTTTGTTTAGTCTTAAACTTTTTTCCGATGTTAATGATTTGAAGTCAGATTACTTAGGCAGATTATAATATAAAATTTTCTATTAAAAAAAATAGTTTGAAACTTGTAAATAAAAAGAGAAATTATATTTGAGTCAAATGATAAGAAAAGTGAAATCATGAAGTTGAAAGCTTTGAGAATAAGGTTTTGTTTGGGACAGTTTTTTTACTGCTTTCTAAAATTATTTTCTAGTATAAAAATATCTAGTTTAAGAAAATTTTGTACCAAAAAATTGTTTTAAAAAGCTAGTAAGAAAGTTGTCCCAAACAAAGCGTAAGAAAAAAAATCACTAAATAAAAAAAAATAAACACAATACTAAGAAAATAGTATTTGATAGTGATTTAGATCTTATTTGGGACGGCTTTCTTACTACTTCTTAAAATAATTTTTTAATACAAAGATTTAAATTTTTGTACTAAAAACTACTTAAACAAGCAATAAGAAATCGTCCCTAATGAAGCTTTAACCTCGATCAATAGTACTACAAAATGTTAGAATAAACGATTTAACAAGTGAAGCGAGCAAGAGATTTTGGTGGTTCACAATGATACTTAGTCTTCATTTGGGGTGGCTTTTTTACTGCTTTCTAAAATGAAGTTTTAGTACAAATTTTTTTATTTTTGTACTAAAACTCTGTTTTAGAAAGCAATAAAAAAGTATTCCCAAACGAAGCCTTAGTCTTCGTTTGGGGTGGCTTTTTTATTGCTTCTTAAAGTAACTTTTTAGTATAATAAAAAAAAGCTACTTTAAGAAACGGTAAAAAAGTCGTCTCAAACCAAATCTTAATGACTATAGAATACATAATCAACCAAATGTATAAGCGACAAACCCATTTTCAAACCAATATATAAAAAAGACTTATGATTGAGTTTCATCCACTTCACACCTAAAATTATATTATATTTTTACTTATATTAGATTTTGATCCACATCTCATATCATATGACTTCTAACAAAGCAAATAATCATATTTTAAAATAAATTATTATATTTTTATATCTAATAAATAATAGTAACATTTACTAACATTATAATCTTAATAGCATTAACAATATAATAAGATTGAGCCGATTATTCCCTTAATCATATCAAAGCTATAAATTAAAAAAAAAAAGCTTTTTTACATAAAAATTAAAGAAGATATTGTAATCTCTATCTTTAACAATCTTCCCACCGACCTCAAATACATTGATTCGAGACCAAAAAAACTGCTGCTGATATTTAAATTATGATAATATCAGGCTTCGTTTGGGACGGCTTTTTTACTGCTTTCTAAAATGGATTTTTAATACAAAATTTTTTATTTTTGTATTAAAACTCCGTTTTAGAAAGCAATAAAAAAGGCGTCCCAAACGAAGCCTCAGTTTGTTTTCAAGCAGTTAATAGAAAATAATTAGGTGCAAATGCAACAAGTTGTTAAGGCTTCATTTGTGATAATTTTTATCACTATTTTTTATTGCTTTTAATAAATTTTTGTTGCAAAAATTTGATTTAAAAAGTTGGAAAAAATTATCTAAAATGAAACCTATGGGCCCATTTAAGACTATGTAATTTGTTATACAGTTGATTGTAAAGCTGCTATACAAAATGTAACTTTTTTTTAAAGTTGATGTAGAAAATATAAAAATTTATTGAAAGTAGTAAAAAAGTAGTTAACAAAATGAAAATTATAGTTGCGATATAAAAAGAAAATGCAATAAAAAAATATCCCAAATGATGGATTAGGCATAAATAAAGGCTTTCTTTTATAAATCTGCTTCAAAAAATAGCAACTAAACAAAGTCTTAAGGTTCGTTTGGGACGGCTTTTTTACTGCTTCTTAAATCAGCTTTCTAGTACAAAAATTAAAACTTTTGTACTGAAAAGCTGCTTTATGTAGTAAGAAAGCCGTCCCAAACGAAGCCTTAGGTTTCTTTTGGGGCATATTTTTTATTGCTTTTAAAAAAATCCATTTTAATATAAATATTTCTTCAAATAAAATTTTTTTGTATTTAAAAATCAATAAAAAAACTGTAACATACGAAACATAAGTCTAGCTGGCTAACGGTTCCTTCCCCTTATTTATGGTTTAGATCAACGGAAAAAGAGAGATGATTCGAAGAACATGTGAGGCCATACGAGAAATTATAGTTTATTTGATAATATCTATACTGTATCATTTAATATAAAATAAAGTAATAATAGTACTAATAATATTTTTATTTCATAAGCTATTGAGGAGATTTAGGTGCATGCAATCAATTACGTTTGTTATGGATGATGATGGATTTGTTTAAGCGGGTCATGATTTGGATTTGAATCTTTTGATGAATTCTAGGCTAAGTTCGAGATGATTAAGAGAAGGTAAATGACTAAAAATTAATAAATTTTGAGCTTGATTTTTAAGATTTAGGCTTGTTTGAGACAACTCTTTTACTGCTTTCTAAAATAGCTTTTTAGTACAAAAATTTTTCATTCAAGAAATTTTTGTACTAGAAAACCGTTTTAGAAAACAGTAAAAAAGTTGTCCTAAAAGAAACCCTAATGAATCAAATTCAATTGTATGATTACTTGCTGGAAAATTTATTAGATATATTTTTTAATATTTTATCTTTACATTATAGTCTAGTTAGCATGGATAAAATTTATAAAAGTGATCACAATCTTTTAATTGAAAATCGAAAATAGAGAAAAATCACGAGGTCTAACTCGATTGAATTGATTTATTATATAATTGCGAATATAAGAATTTTTTTTTTTCACAATTGAAATAAAATATGATTAAACAATCATGAATCACTGTTTGATTGACATTTTAGGGATTATAGATGTCAGAAGTCCATAGGTGAATAACTGAAGTTCAATAATTAGGTTTGATGCCGGTAGTAAAGCAACAATCGTCGAATGACTCAATTCAAGCGGTACTTGTGGCATTTTTTAATTGTGGTCATCAAAGGTGATTGCTTGGAACACAACAAAGCTTTTTAACAGCTCTTAATACATTTTTTTTTTACTCAAAACTAATTTTTTATTCAAAAAAAAAAAAAAAAACAAACGTTACAACATAAGAAGACGCAAGAAAAAAATAAATGGAAAATACAATAATGCGAGAGCTCAGTAAGTGGTTGAGGCTTCCAGCGTCGCGAAAACCACACAAGGACCGTCCAAGGAGGTTGCCACCAGCATAGTGTCAACAACGCGAGCTCCAACCCATCATCGCTCAACACCCACCAACCAACATGTCTCTCAGCAAAATAGAAAAAAAAATCGAACAAGTAAACAAGGGGGAATCCAAAAATAATAAACTATCTCCTGCTCCAACCCCTACCACGTCCACGAAATCTACCCCGATAGCCAACATTGAAAGTAGTTCTAGCATTAACCAGAGTAAAATCATTTCCCGGGTCGGAACCCCCACAGAAATCCGTAACAGCCAAATCACCACCGTCAGAGAATTCTGATTCAAGATCACCATCTGAAGAATCTAACCAATTCATATGGTTCCTAATATCCATACCAAAACTGTCGCCTAATGTGGTGCCTACGTTTCGCGAATCAACCAAAGTAACAGGAATCTCGATAAAATTATTGGCAACTGAAATGCATTCCAAATTCACAGCCACCCCAGACTGAGGGTCCACAGCCTCAACAAATCCATCGGCACAACCTTCCGCAGTCTCAAGCAATATACCATTTCCATTAGATGTCACCGCAGCCTGAACAGGCAAAACATCAGAAATTTCAACATTCACAACACTATGATCTTCCACCAGCACCAAAGGAGTAACCGAGGAATCCAAAATCACTTCCTGCCGAACGCACCTATCTAGCAACTCGGGAACAAACGGTAATGCATTAGGAGATAATACAAAATCATCCACAACAACAATAGTATCTTTACAATTACTCACACCCACTGAATCAACTAAAATACCAGGCGAAGTTTCAACAACAGGAGGACAACCCATAGGAACTACAGAGGGCAAAAACACCTCCATAGCCTCAACAACCTCTTCAGTAATAGTAACCTCATTTTCCTTAACATTATTATCGCCATTAACAACACCTAAAGGAGCAGAATTTTCAACAGCCACAACAGCAGTAGGAGAAACAGATAAAGCCACATAATTACACTTCCCAGCAATATGCCCTAAACTTTTACAAACACCACAAAAATGAGGGAATTCATCTAAAATCACCTCTTGAACATACCCTAACGAATCCGAGCCCAACCACACTTGCTTAGGGTAAGTTTTAGTAATATCTAATTCAACTAAAACTCTAGCATTCGACGGACGAGAGCCAACCGACGTAGCTTCGTCAATTTTCAATGGTTTGCCAAATAACTCCCCCAGTCCAAACAAGATCCTCGGAGCAAAGAAATGGGGACGAAGGTTAGGAAAAGAGATCCAGATAGGGATAATCGGCGACTCGATACCGATATCCAACGACGGTGTCCATTTCGTAAGTTTCATAAAACAGTTGAGAACCATGTAAGAACGGTGGCAAAAAATTCTACAATAATCTAAATCATTGGCCAATTTAATCAGAATGTGAGTAGAATCAAGAACAGTCACAGAAACCTCTCCAATCAACTTCAGATTAAAAAAAAAATTTTGTAAGCGGAGGTCGCTTCGAAGGGAAAAATCCAACTAACGAAAACCGAAAAGGTTCCGCTAAAACCCCAATTTCTTCATCTGAAACCCACAGAGCAGGAAGGCTCCGGAATGTAGACGACTTCAAATCAGGAAAAGAAGAAGAAGAGCCAGCAAGAGCTTGAAGAAAAGACTTAGATTGAGAGATCAAAAAAAAAAAAAACAGGATCTCTCAACTTAGACGGAGGCATACCGACAAAAAATGAAAAAACGAAAGTAAAATCACTCACAAAACCAAGATAACCAGAAAGAAATACTTTCCTTAATCAGAGGAACGAGAACAACCCCCGCCCAGCGGGGGGAAGGAGGCGCGGGCCGCCCCAAACCCTAACCTCGGGCGAGAGAATAGATGATACTCTTGAGACGAATGAATCGTATAAGGAGAAAAATAATAGATGTTATTAACAGCTCTTAATACATTTCTAATATGTATATGTTAGAAATGTGACCGTAAAATCAGACATGGTAGAAATATCAAATATATCTAATTAAAATAATATTAAAAATAAAATGACATGCGTGCAATGTGAGTGTCCTAAATAACTGAAAATTTGATTGATAAAAAACACTTATTTTTTAATGAATTATTAGCTGAATAATAAATACATTCGGTGTGCGCCCCATACGGTGACATATTAAAGGCCCAGCCCGTTATTTAAATTGGCCGGCTTTCTGAAATCGGCCTAAAGAATCACACTATAGGAGTGCTTTTTATGAATGTCGTTATTCCCACTCATAATCATTAATCAACTAAATGGCTTAGGTTTCATTTGGGACGGCTTTTTTTTTTATTTCTTAAAATAATTTTTTAGTATAAAATTTTAATTTTTTA
The DNA here is from genome assembly GCA_016618105.1 of Dendrobium huoshanense. Classification (NCBI taxonomy): domain Eukaryota; kingdom Viridiplantae; phylum Streptophyta; class Magnoliopsida; order Asparagales; family Orchidaceae; genus Dendrobium; species Dendrobium huoshanense. The sequence goes on from CM028358.1 coordinate 16,623,287, forward strand.
TACTAGGAAGCTGCTTTAAAAAGCAATAAGAAAGTCATCCCAAAGCTTCGTTTGGGATAGCTTTGTAGTTGCTTCTTAAAGCAACTTTTAGTAAAAAAATAAAATTTTATACTATAAAACTGCATTAAGAAGCAACAACAAAGTCTTCCCAAACGAAATCTTAGACTTCGTTTGAGACGGCTTTCTTATTGCTTCTTAAAGCAGTTTTTTAGCACAAAATATTAATTTTGTGCTAGAAAGCTACTTTAAAAAGCAATAAAAAAGCCGTCCCAAATGAAGCCTTAGTTTCATTTAAAACTTATCTATTGTGTTATCATTATTTATTCTAGAATAAAAAGTGTAAGCATATATTAAACCTTAACCAAAGAGTATAATTTGTAAAGCTATATATAGTTTACAAGATACATATTCTAAGAGTTTAGTGTTGAGCATTTTGTGGATTAAGTTCTTGCATTTTGATTATTAAATTATTTTTCAATTATCTGCAAATTTATTAAATATTTTAAGAATCAACAGAAATTAAAAGAAGTTTGTTGGGCTATTTTTCTTCATTTACTTTCAATTTTTTTTAAAAAAAAGGATATAAGCTGAATTTTAAAAAGGATTAATTTAAATTTTTGCAAAGGCAAAGTCCTCACATGGAGAGATTATTGGGTTTGGACACTGGACACAGCTTACGTTCGGTACTTCACAGTACCGAGCAGTACTGAGCTCGGTACTCATGAGCAATACCGAGTTCAGTACTTCACAGTACCAAGTAGTACTGAGCTCGGATTACCGAGCTCATATCGAGCTCAGTACCGAATAGGGGTGATGTGGCGCATTTTTATTGGGCTCGAGACGCCGTCCGGTGTCCGAACCCAATAATTTCCCCCTCACATGGGCGGTGATTTGCCTGCCACAATTAGAACTCACGAGGATAGTAAATTTTTTATTATTTTTATGTTAAAACATTTTTATTTTAATAAAATGATCTTAGATTTTTTTTAATATTTTAACAAAAACAAATAAGATTTTTTTTTTTAGTTTCAAACTTCCTTTTAAATTTTTAAAATATTTTAATATTTTGGATAAATTTTTCGAACTTATAATTTTTTTTAAATAAAATTTTTAATTATATCTTCCCATACAAAACTACAACTTCAAAGAAATATATTTGATTTACTTTTTAAAACAAACTAAAAGAAAAAACTTTGATATTTTCAATTAATATGCTATTAAAATAGTTTTTTTTTTTTTAATTTTGTCAGTTATATAGATGAACAATTACTCTAATCCAATTGTTTCACATATAAACTTCTTTTTAAAGTTTTTTTTCTAAAATATTTTAATGGGAAGGAGGCCAAGAAAAGAAGGTATATTAATTGGCATTATGGAATAGTGGACAAAAATCAAGCTTTGTCATTTGCTTTTATGAGAGAGTGTAAGACTTTCAAATTTGATAAAACATTTTGTATATTCCATATGTAAATGAGATGATACTATAAATTAGGTAGTTGATTTGGTAGAAAGAGCTAAAACAATGAGAGAGTGGCTTAGGGAGGGATACTAAAAAGAAGAAAATTATTGCCGCTTCCATCGCTTTTGTTTTTAACTCTATTGCTTTGCAATTTACTTGATTGATGATAGGGTTAGTCATTCGATTGATATTTTTTACTATTTATGATGATAGAGAGTATGAACTCTAAACAGAGAAAGATGTCAATAAATTTTGGATGTGTTTGCAAAGATTGTAGTTATCAAATTAGTGAAGGAAGTTGTATTGTAGCATACTCTACTAATGATGCTTGCAGAATGGAAGACCGACAACAACAACATCAAGCATTTATCCCACTACATGGGGTCAAGTAAATATGTAGAGAGATACCATGTCATAAGTATATGAGTATTTCAAGAAATATTTATGTCACCCTTTGTATATTCCATCCAAATATATGATGGTTCAGTTAAATAGCATCATACATTACAGAATAATATATGTGGGCTCTATCAGTAAAAAAAATTGTTGGATTTTCTAGGACTTTTGGCTTGAAATCTCACTTGATCAAAGTGATAGATTTTCTAACGGATAATTCATTATAAAATATACTAGAACTTCGCTATATTTTCTTCTAAATGGTATTCTCTTCCGCAATTTTTTCCTAGCCATTGTGCTAGCTCTCAGGTGTCTCCGTGCTCTTATTGATGCATCTCCATCATAGATTAGAAGCTTGAGCAAGTCCTTGTCCATTGACAAAAATTCCCCTGATATTCTTATCGATCATGTTGAGGGTGATTACTCTTCTTTTTGTCAAATGATAATTTTATAGTTATACAAATAAGCATATGATAGACGCACTTAATTTGTAGTGTTGAGGCACATTGGAATGCTCCTCTCGATGATTGCATGCATTATTCTAATATGGACGATGATGAATTGTTTGAGAAATTTTAATGTATATGATGAAGCATAACCTTTATATGGGTCATTTCTATTATTTCTCTTACTACTTAGTTGTTTAGGCTAGGTATTCTTATTGTAGAATCTCTTAATGAAATAAAATATAAATAGAAATTAAGTTTGAATTATGAATAATATCCTCAAATAAGATATTACCTGTTTGATTTTATAAGTGGTGGTAAACCTATATAAGCTATGCATAAATATGCAAACTTTTTCATTTGAGAAGCAAAGTATGTTTATCCCTATGATATTGGAATTACATAATTGCAAATGAAGAAAGTGATGACTTGCTGAACTTCACACAAGTTGTTTATTTGAAATTCACCTAGAACGAGTGAATGCCATATACATTGAAAATGCCCCAAGTAGGAAATTCCAATTACATCAGAAAATTACTTTGCATTTGATTGTTTCAAGCAAAGCACTTGAAAATTCTAATCCCTGGCATTTGATTTACTCAACTCTACTAATACTTAGAACAAAACAATCCTTAAAACTAACACGCTTTTCTATTTTTTTTTAACCTTTTTTTTTTCTATCATATGTACGCTACAGAAAAGCAATATTTTATGGCGGTCATTTTCGTTGGAAAATGACAAAAATCCATCGGTAATTACTATTTATGACAAGTTTTTATTGAAAATTTTTTTGCTAGTAAAACATACGTCGAAAAATAAGCACTGGTGAAAAAAATTGGGCGGAAGCATTTCTGGCAAATATAGCCCACGGGAAACATTTTCGGCGAGGGGAAATTGCTGCTCGCCCTCGAATGTTGCCCGCATAGTGCACAATGATAGCTGACCCGTGCCAACGCGAGATTCAACCATGCTCCTTCGAGGAGATAATTGAGCACCCATCCATTAAGTTGCGAAACAAGAATTGTTATTGAAGTTAGTCCTTTTTTTTAAAAATTATAACATATAGAATATATAGTGGTTTATAAAACATAAAATATATTCTTTGCTAATATTTTTTAATACTCATTAAATATTAATTTTTATTAAATACTATTCGTTAAAGATTATTTTTTAATATTTTAAATAAATAATAAGACTATTTTATTAAAGCTTAATAAATAATAAGATTTTAAATTCAAAAATCTTAAATTTTCTGCCATAATTAAATTATTTAACAATACTTATTAAATTAGTTAATTAGTCAATTTAAACTAATTAATTTAACTTAACAATAATTATTAAACTATGTATTTAATTTATAAATATTTATTATAATTATTATATAGAAAATTTTAAATTCTGTTGAAAAAGTTCCATCAGAAAGTCCGCTAGAATGTCTGAAGAAAAATTCCTACGAAAAATAACCGTTGGTAATTTACATTTTTTTAGTGGTAGATATTATATATATATATATATATATATATTTGTTCAGGATTATCTTTAAATTTATAGGAAAAGATGATTAAGTATTCTGTTTTAGCTTATTCAAGACATTTTAGGTTTCGTTTGGGACGGCTTTTTTATTGCTTTCTAAAACGGAGTTTTAGTTAAAAAATAAAAAAATTTGTACTAAAACTCCGTTTTAGAAAGCAATAAAAAAGTCGTCCCAAACAAAGCCTTAATTAAATAGAAGAGTGCCTAGTTCAAATTCATAGCTATATTAATTGGTTCACTTTCTTGAGTAGTTAGTAGTTGAAAGATGCTCTATAGACTTTTGTAAGCCTGCGCATGATCATGATTCAAATATCACTCATATAGAAAATCCCCTATGACTAGCAATTTCAATGTAGAATGTATCAGACACTATTTATAAACTATTTATTTAAAAATGTCTTCTATTTCATAATAGGTGCATTTGTAGGCATGCCATTTTACTAAAGTTCATTACTCTTGCTCTTGTTCTTCCCCTCGAAATATAATATTACCTATATATAATTTCTAAATATTAAAAAAAATCATTATTTTTTACCGACTAATATGATTTTAATACCTCGTATTTTAACAAATAAATTTAGACGTCACATATGATACACAACATAACACTTAAAATATATTGAAGTTATTATTTTTCTTTTTGTTATTTCATCATATTATCAAATCATTGTAGTGAGAAAATGTTTGATGTGTCAAGTGGAAGGTTTTTACTTCAAGATGATAGGAGAATACCCTAAAATTTGTAAGACCCCGTTGTTCAAATTCAAGCGCATCATAGTTCTTACCTATATTAATAAGTCCATTTTGAGGACACTTTAGATATACTAACTAAGGCTTCCTTTGGGACAGTTTTCTTACTACTTCTTAAGGCGACTTTTTAGTACAAAAATTTTAATTTTTGTACTAGAAAGCCGCTTCAAGAAGCAGTAAGAAAGCCGTCCCAAACGAAACCTAAGACTTTATTTGAGGTTGCTTTCTTGCTGCTTCTTAAAACAACTTTCTAAGCTATTTTAAGAAGCAGTAAGAAAGCCGTCCCAAACGAGACTTAAGCCAAGTAGGAGGGTATCATCTTAGAGTAGTGGGTACGTGGACATCATCATCTCATGTTAACATAATGACTCGGACATCATCATCTCATGTTAACATAATGACTCGTCAATCTAGTTTATGTCTAATTCAAATGAACCATGAACCACATCAAGTCCAATCATAGGTTGGTGAATTTATTCACATCTAATGTTTCGTCATATGTTATTTAGTTATTCCTCAAGTTTATCTTGCTTAGAGCATGGCCATTCTTCAAAAAAAAAATACAAAAATAAAGCCAACATCTTCACATCATCATAAAATGATAAAGCAAGCCAAGCAACGACATATGAAATTGCATAAATATGACTATATAATAATCATTCTCCATTATATCATCAGATCCTTGTCACTATACATGTCAAACCTTTTATAAGATAAAGGAAGTACATGATTCACAAATATGCTCGACCATCAATAAATAGGACAATCATTTGCCCTAAAACATGAATATAATAGTATTTCTCAATCTAAGTTATAAGCAACCTACCTCAAAACATTTTCCTTCTCCTTGCCTTCTCTTCAAGGCGCCCACTCGTTTTTCTCTAGTTTTTCCTTATCTTTTTCACTATCAAAAAGCTAACGGTTACTCCCTCTCATATTCAATAAGTAATAAAAGCCAAATGGTTTCCTCTCTTAAAATTTGTGCATGTAACCATTGAACTTAAGCTTGAGAACTTCCTTTTAATTTCCTCTTCAGCCTTCCAAGTTATCACATATTTATTTTGATATTTCTCCTTATAACTCAAAACATTTGGCATCCAACTTGATATATTAATAATTTCTGTAAGGTGATGAACATTTCATCAAAGAAGTGACATATGGATTTAATAAATTGTGCACACTAGCAAGTTGGGAAGTTACTGTAGTTGATAGGCAATGGCCCAATTCTTTCAAGGATATCAAATAAGCCAAAGAATTGAGGCTTCAGCTTGTCTGATTCAACAAATGGGAGTCGGGGCTTTCACGGAAGAGAGAAAATCATTCTTTTTCAAACTATAAGTATAATATCATGATAAAAGGAATAAAAAATTAAATAAAAATAATGATAAATTATTTAAAATAAAGAAGAGGAAAATAATTTTTAGATAATTTTAATATTTTATACCGAATTTATTGAATTTTTATGTATTTTAAATATATTTACTATTTAATTTTTAGATATTCTTAAAGTAAAAAAAATTTGTATTAGAAAGCAGTAAAAAGCCATCCGAAATAAAGTCTTAGTTTAAGCACTAAATGATTCTTCTCTTAGGTTTTCATTAAACAAAATGCATATGATCATAACTCCTCTATTTTTTTTCGTCACAAATAACTAAGTTCTTGAAAAATATTGACTTTAATAAATTTTTTTTCTTTATGATTCAAATTAATGATGTCAATAAATGACCTGACTTGTTAATTCTCCTAAAATCCGATAAAAAAATCAAATTCAAGTTGACCCGCTTACTTAACTGGTCAAATCTGACTTACGTGCCCCCCAGCGTAAAAAAAATTGTTTTTGATACAGGATTTATGTTAAATTTCAGAGAATTAAATGCTTTGTTTCCCTCTTTTTGCTATATATCCCAATTTACTAAATAGGGGAGCAGTGGATTTATGGGACTTGGCTGAAGAAGCGTGTGAAAGAAAAAACCATCGCAATGAGCAAGCTCTCATCGTCGTCGTTCCTTCCGATCCAATAGAAGAATGGTGAGGATGTGTGACTTCTAATCCGACATGAAGGAACATCATTGAAGGAGGCAAAGAAGCTATTTAGTGACCGTTCAAAACTACCTCTCGTGCGGAAGTCAAGTAGCAAAGAATAGCCAGAGAAAAGGAAAAGCAAACATGCAGCCAAAGAGCCCCTTTAGGGTTTTAAGGGATAACTTTTTTTCATCAATATTATATATTCTGTTTATTATCAAGATATAGTTTATTTTATTACTCTTAATCAACTAAACTTTACACCTCTATTGCTTGAAATGCATTTGTTTTTTATTTCTTACTTAATCATTCTATCTTGTGTTTTTCTGTTTCAAGCATTTTAACCCGCTGAATACTCTTAAGCGCTTCACGTTCATTTAATACTTGCAATCTTTACAATTCTACTTACAGCCAAAACAATCCTTAGTAAGTATCAATTTTTTGACTTTGTTTCTTTCCATTTCTTGTTCTATTAAAAAATTCTGACTCTGCCACGGTCTCAAATAAAAACTTTTATTTGGTCCGGTGACCGGACGTAGCTCTACGTTCGGTCACCACTGAGATCGCGCCACGTAACAGGTACAAAACCGCGGACCCGACCCGACGAATAGTGGTTATGTCGCTCGTGCGTATTTTAAATCCATGATAACCCGGTATTGCTAGGTATTGCTAGGTATTGATCGATTTTGCTCAACAATAACGAGAAATACCATTATGTGAAGACAAATACCGAGTAATATCGAGCAATACCGAGTTTTTCTAGAAAAACACGGTATTGCTTGGTATTGCTCTTCACAGAGCGGTATTTCTCGTTATTGCCAAGCAATACCGAGCAATACCTAGCAATACCGAGCAAATACTTAGTAATACCTAGCAATACGCGAACATAGCAATCCCGGGTTCCGGTCCGGGTCAAGTCATCTGTCCGCGCGATAAAGAATGAGAGCACGTTGCGACATGTTATTGGCGGCCGAACGTAGAGCTACGTCAGGTCAGAGAACCTAATAATTGTTCCTCAAATAGGACATTAATTCTAAGAAGATGATATTTAATATTGATGATCATTTTATTCAATTCTTGATAATCATTAAGCAAATGCATTGATATATAAATACATATGCTATCATTTTTTAAATAATATTTTAAATAGAAGTAATAAAAGGATCTTGCTGATGTTCTATTTTTCCTTGGTTATTAAATTATTTTCATAATTAATAACAACATAATACTTTATTCCTAATCCCTAAAATTAAATTATTTATTATTAAATAATAATAATAATATTAAATACAAAATTATCATTTCAAAATAAAAAACCAACTAAATAATAGCTTTACCAAATGAAAAAAATTACCCTTAGTTATTTTCTATAGAACATCAGCGCCACGTCTTCTCCAAACAGTCCATGCAGTTGAATCTATTTTCACTAACGTAACGTTAGTTTAATTCAGGCTGCTATTTTCTGACAATATTTTCCTAGCTGTTTTATCAATAATAAATAACTGGAAGCACTTACAAACAAAGGCCCTTTTATTTTTTAAAGCGAATTTCTAAATTATAATACATATTTATAAATAAAAAATTAAATAACTAAATTATTGCTTTTGCAATGATATGACCAATCATTACAAAATATTAGCAATAAGTAATTTATAATATTTGTGAGTAAAGTATGTCATTTCCTTTGTAAGGATTTTTTTTTTAACAGTATATCCACCTGATGCCACTTTTGAAAGGGAGCTATATTATTATGTACAGATATCAGACGGTTCTCCCGTCCTATTATGCTTAGGTGTCGAGCTCGGTACTGAGCGGTACCTAGCGTGGTACCGAATTCGGTACCGAGCGCGATACATTTTTAAGATGACGTGGAGTATTTTTATTGAACTTCGGATGTCATTCGGACTCCGCACAGAATAATAAATCCTTAAAAGGGCCCTTGGCGGCGTGACTAATCCTCAACTGACCTAGAAGAGGCACCCACCCAGAAACCTCCTGACCCACACTTAATTGGGCCTCACTTAAGAGGTGTTATCGCTTGAGGGAAATAGAGCACGGATTGGGAGTTTCTCAACCATACTCAGTCCAACAAGTAATGTAAAGAACGATGATTATTTGTAAGGTTTTTTTTTAACATATTTGCACGGATAATTTTAAAATGTTTCAGCGGTCATAGTTAGACGACACAGTACTCGACAAAAAAACAAATTTTAGTAAATTATAATTATTTTGATTTGTAAAGAAAATGACAGGGCAACTGCAATTTGTGATTTTTAAAGTGTTTTTTTGTCATAAAAGAAGAGGAAATAGGAGTTTCGGGGATGTTAACCGATACAAGACAGAGAAGCGACAGCTATGTATGTGCTTGGACGAGAAGCAATAAGTAAATACGCAAAAGTTAAGCTCCACCTCTCATGTTGAGCAATGAGATGGCAGCACGCTCTCCAGCTCTTCACGGGAAAAGATTATAGAAGAAAGACTGGCTTTGAAATCTTCTCTACCTGCGCAATTTAATGTTCCTTCCTTCTTTGATATTTATTTGGAAAAATGTTATTTTTTTTATTATAAACGGTATTAAATTCAAATAATATTTGTTACATACTAAAATATTTATAATAACATGGATCATTCTTATAGGCGAAGGCGTATATCAAAGGCAAGCATCGGCTTTATAGATAATGGCGCTATATATCATCACATATGTAAGCTTCGAATCTAAGGCAACTTAGTTGATAACCAAAGCTCCAAACTAATATATCAAGATGAGCTTTGTTGTGAAAGATTGTCAAACCAGTTTACATTTTGCTCTATTTATATTCTATTTTCTTCATCAATCTAGTGCTCATCTTTCAATAACTTAAAATAATCTTACTAGAAGTCTCATTTTTCAAGTTTTTTTTTTGGCTAGTTTCAACAATTTAATAACATGAAAACAATGAAGAAACTATCATAATCAATTCACATCCACATTGTACCGTCCTTTTTTCTTCACAAATAGAACAAATGCACTTCATAGAGCATAGAGACGCACTAGAGAGGATGAATCCCCGTCAACTAACTCATGAAGCCAAACCTTCAACTCAAGAAGCTCCTTATATTTCATTCTATTCAGAGCTTTAGAGATTGGAGTAGTACCCGAAAAAAGATTGATACAGAATTATATCTCTTTGTAAAGTGCTATTGCCCTCGGCCTGCCCACGGTCGACTGCGGAGAGCCTTTGAAATCAGAACGTCTATCAAAACCACCTTGGAGACACTCTGCAATCCTATGTCTAAACTAACCATAGCGAAAACACCTGCCTCATGCTCTGTAATACTGACCATTGTGCCTTATACCACACTGTTGACATAATGGGGCCTCACTCACTGAACCCCCATAACTAACAACACTGTCTCTATCTGATTAAGAAAAAATTGTTATTAGTTGTCCCCTTATTCTGAACTCAACAGGTCCAAACATGTTCTTCTTCCCAGAATGGTTACTGCTAGCTGTCTCACTACCAAATCTCTTCTTGCTTGTATTTCATCGGTTCTGCACTACTACCAAATCAGTCTCTATCCTCTTGGCCCTCTGGATTAACTGAGTAAAGTTTGTGATATCTTGAGCCAATAGTGCTGCCTCAAATCATCTTGGAGTCCCTTCATAAATCGGTAACACTTTTCCTCAGAAGAGTTAACTAACTATGGAGCATACCTGGAAAGAGCTGTAAACTCTGTCTCGTACAACATCACTGACATGCTTCCCTGAATCAACTTCAGAAAAGAGCTATGTAAATGTCTCCTAGAAGGCAAAGGCATAAACTATGTTCTGAATGTCTCGGCAAACTCCTCCAAAGTAATCAAGGTATTTGCATGATCCTAAAAGTTCTCTTTCTGTTGGCCCAACCACTAGCATTATGCCATTAAATAAAAATACAACTAATGCAACTCTCCTCACATAATCATAATATATCACATCCAGAGTTTTTTTTATCCTCATCAACCAATCCTCAGCTGCTCTAGGCTTGATAACACATGAAAGTCCATGAGGCTATAATCTCATAAAATTTTATAAATATATATCCATGTCATCAGATTGGGTACCAACAACTAATGTGTGAGCCTCACTAACTAACTATGTTATTATACATGCAATTTGAGAAATAATGTCAGAACTAATCATAAGGATTCTGCCCTGAACTCGAGCAGCCTGACTAAAACTCTGATCATTAGTCATATTTGGATCTAGCTGATGTCAATAAGCTATCTTAAAATGCACAACTGAATGCAACACATGTATATGAAAAAAATAAATAAAATGAGCACCCAAAACTATCCAGAAGCATCTCACTTTTCTAAATATTAAATCTTATAGCTCTGTTATAATTCACTTCTCCAACCTATGCTCTGATACCAAAAATCTTATCACAACTTAACCCAATATGACCCGATAACACATAGGTCATACCGTATATAATTATGGCAACATTGACCCCAAGATCTGGTTGGAGAAATACTGAAATAAAATATCTAATATATATACTCTGCAGAGCTACTATTGAATGCAATATAAAGCGGACGACTACTGAATTTCAACATGACTTTTTATATATCATCCAAAACATATATAACCTAAAATATATCTACAACAATTGACAATAATGAGCACAACAAAAATAAAAGTCAAACCTACAAAAAATGAAAACTAATCAAAACATACCTACAACACATTAGAGCATGCTATCCAAACTAAGGCCTATAATATTTTTTTCATTTTCTTAAGTTTTTCACATAAAAACTTGGGTGTGTTGATCTCACACAAAACTAAAATATTAAATTCTCTCTACAATAATGATTTTTTTATCATATAATAAGATCATTTCATAATTTAACATGAAATTGTAAATATATTTTGCTTTAGTAATGGATTCTCTTACTAGCATTTGCAAGAGGATGTAATGCTTTTTGATGTGAATATTATGAAAGAGAGAGATGAAGGTAAACTTGAATTAGGAAGTTCAACCTTAGAGTCTAAAGGTTTTCATTTGAGTAGATATAAAAATGAATGCATATAGTGTAATTTTAATAGTGATAGATTTAGGAGGGTTGTGACTTTCGATGATCATGTCTTTAAAGAGAGTACACATTTTAGATATCTCAGACTTATTATTCAAAGTGATGGTGAAATAGATAGATATATTATTAGTAGAATTTAAGTTTTAATGGTTGAAATGGAGGAACGAATCGGGCATGTTGTGTGATAGAAAAGTACTCGTCAAACTTGAGGGGAAATTCCATAAGATGGTGGTGAGAACTGCAATGTTTTTATGATGTAAAATATTGGACATTGAAAGATAAACAAGAAATTTAAGTTAGTGTTGTAAAGATGAGGATTCTCAAGTGGATGAGTAGATTCACTCGTACAGACAAAATATTAAACAAGTATATACATGAAAAGGTTACAGTAGCTCCAATAGTGATAAATAAGATTAGAGAGAATCATCTTAATGGTTTGGTCACATAGAACATCGGCCTTCTTATTACCTAATTTGGAGAGTAGATTATTAGATTTGGCCTATATTAAGAAAGATAGATCTAGACCTAAAAACACTTCGTTAAGAAATATTTAAAATGATTTTTTGAATTAAATTTAAATGAGAATCTGATTCTTAACTAAACATATTATGAAAAAAAAAATTATGTAACCAATTTCATATAGTGGGATAAAAATTAAAATTTGATATTATTATTATATGAAATTATAAATATTTATTTCTGTTAAAATCTCTGCCCTCTTCTAATATTTATCGTTTGGCATTTCTTCACAGTCCCACGCCACATAAACTCCCCCATCGTTACGTGGTATCCTTATTTCTCAAAATAATATTATTATCATTAAAAAAAAGGGCAAAAATTACCAGCTATAAAACCCCTCTCCTTCCTTTCTCTCTTCCGTTCTTAATCCTGCACATAGGCCCGACGCTTATATCTCCACTTCCTCTTACCTTTACAACATAAAATACCTAAAAAAAAGCGCGGGAAAAAGTGGCGATGATTAGCTTCTGCAAAAGTAGTTTCCATTCGATACTCGGCATCCCCGAATCCGACGATCGCCGGAATCCTCCTCATCGGTGGAGCCACATTTTCCCTCCACCCGACCACGGCGGGCTCCGCCTCCTTGCTACCGATTCCCCCAAGCCTCCTCACGTGGTTGAATACCCTGCTGTAAGGCTCGACACATGCGGCGAGAAGTCGCCCGATCCCGGTGCGTGGGGACTTCACGAGGCAGCGGCGGATGCGAGGGGACTCGGCCTCTGCACCGAGAGCCTTGGATCCGAGAGCTGCGACAGCGGGATTGAAATCAACGACGGCGATGAATCGGCAGCGGAGATCGAGAAACGGAATTCACGGCGGCCGTCCCGGAGGCGAAGGGCGGAGGTGCGGCTCCCTCCGCCGCTGCCATGGATGATGGGGCGCGGAGGTCGGAGGACCCGATTCTTGAAGGCGGAGCGAAGGGATGGGCGATTCGTACTCACTGAGATCCAGATCGATACGCCGCCGGAGATTCTCCGCGCTGTCCGCAGCGACGGCAGGCTTCGTCTGGAACTCGTCGAAACGGAGGCGGAAGGCGAAGGGGAGGCCATCGATTGTTCGGAAAGAAAAGAGCACTCACCGGAGACAGTGGAAGCCGCGGGAGACGAGGGATCGGAGGAGAATGGTGAACGGTGGGAGTTGCCGCTGGTGAGGACTGAAGCGCAAAGGTGCCTCGAGGCGGTCAGTACTGACGGAGGTACTCCCATTTGGTGGGATCACCGCTTCGCCACGAGAGCGTGAGCGTGATAGTAAAAGGCCGTTGAGATGGACGTCAAGCGGTAACCTTATCTCCGGCTGGCACCAGCCTGGCTCGTTTACTGATCGCCGTCGTTTCCAAAAATAACAAACATAAAACGGATTTTTTTTTTCTTTTTTTTTTTTGTGCAAGAAGCGAGGAAGGGATAATATCCGGATTTTTTTTGCACAAGAAAATAGCTTCTTTTTTCTTCGTATTAAGATTTTTTTTTTTTTTTGGGTGCAAGAAGTTTTTTTTTTTTTTTTTTTTTGGACATTTAGGTCATTTAAGGCAAACTCACACACACAACGCATACACATAGACTCGAACCCCGAATCTCTTAGTTGGAAGCCTAAGCTCTCAACCAATATGCCAAGGAGAGTTGTGTAGGTGCAAGAAGTGAGGAGGGGATAATTTAGTTCATTCTATGAATTTATTTTAATCCCTAAAAAATATGAATTTTTTTAATTTTAGCAGCAGGATTTCATCGAAAAGATAGTAAAAAAGAAGCCAGGAGGAAAGATTTTGTGGGACAGTTGGCTTCAGTGGTACTTCGCTGTCACCAGCTTCTGAAGCTGTAAGGAGCGAGACAAATGGTAATATTAAAGAAGTGACGTAATAGTTTTTTTAAAAGGAGGGTAGTAATTAATTATTTATTTGTCATATTTTCAAATTATGCTCAATTTTTATTTGCTTTAGTAAATTTATTGGACATATGATATATTAAAACAAAATAAAATTGGTGCTAATTTGGCAGTTCAATGTAACAATTATAGGTGAAGTTGTTTGATGATAATTTCATGATTAAAGTTGCATGTGAAGACAGAGTTAAGCGATACCTACTTTCAACCAATCTATATTTGATTAAAAGGATATTAAGGCTTCGTTTGGTTTTTTTGAACTTCTCCATTTTAAAAACATCATTAGAGGAAATGGAGTTTTTCAACGGAAAAAGCTAAATCATATCGCTTCTCAAAACAATAAGAAAATGGAGTTTTGGAAAAAGCGTTCGGCACATTCAAACGGCAAAAAAAATTGTCATTTTGAAACGGAAAAAGTACAAGGGACGGGCAAACAAACCAAGCTTAAATTTCATACACGTTGGAATCAAATATGTCCTTAGGTGCATTTGAATCTAATTAAAAAGCATGATCTGAGTATAAATAGATATATAAGAGAAAAAGACATCGAGAGTGAAATTTTGTGAATCATATAATCTTGGAAAGAAAAAAAAATGGAAACATAAGGTTTGTTGAGCTCAGCATCTCATCCCCTATTTAATTAGTCAATATTAAGATTTAATGTTATATGGATGACATATATATATATATATCATCGCCAAAAAATTATCTTGATCGGGCACGAATCTCGAGGTAAAATCAAGTTGGAAACTTCCGAAATTAAAATTGGGACCATCCAAACTCCCATTTCAGCAAACTTATAGTTGAACTGAGCGTCTCGAGAATACGAACCCAACGACACCAATTTCAACCCAATCCAATCCCAAACAGGTCCAAATCAAATGTTAGAAGCACCGTTGGAAAGTTCAAACAACAATTTGGATTGACAAACGGTTTCCAAACATAACATGCTTATAGAAGAATCGAGCGGTTTGACGAGACGAATCCAACGAGCCCAAAATTTCTGAATTCCGACATCAATAAGACATTCAAATGTTCATCAAACGATTCATGATCAAGGGATTCAACACCGGCCGTCCATCCAACCACTCCCCATTTACCCTTGTTCGTTCACCTATTTATGGGTCATGGCACTCCATAAATTTATAAATAGACCCCTCATTTCTCTTGAGAGGGATCCAAGCAAAAAGAGAAGAAGAGAAAAGAAAGAAGAGAATGAAGAAGCTCCTCCTCGACCACCGTCTGAGTTCGCCAGACCACCACCTGAGGCCCTCGCCTTTGCCGGACCACCGTCTGATGCCCTCTCCTTCACCGGACCTCCGCCTGAGGCCCTCGCCTTCGGCGGACATCCACATGAGGCCCTCGATCGACTTCGCCGAGCCACTGTCTGAGGCCCTCACCTTCGTCAAACTACCATTTGATACCCTCGCCTTCGTTGAACCACCAACTGAGGCCCTCTCCTTCGCCGGACCACCACCTGAGGTCCTCTCCTTCGCTGGACCACCACTTGAGGCACTCTCCTTCGCCGGATCACTACCTGAGGCCCTCTCCTTCGCCGGACCACCACCTGAGGCCCTCTCCTTCGCCGGACTAACACTTCAGGCCTTAAACTCTGCCAGACCATCAACTGGCGCCCAAATTCTGTCAAGTGGCTGTTGGACTACTAGCTGACGCCCTAATTTCCAAGTGACGTCATATTTTACACTAGACTTTAACCATATTATTGACATTTGTATTCTGATCGCCCTCTGGGATGAGTCAGCCCACTGTAATCAACTCAAATTCTAGTGGAATCTTTTCAACTGGGCTAGACCCCGTAGTTTTTCCCTTTTCCAGGATTTTTCACGTAAAAAATCTTGTGTGAGCTGGATATCCGTGTAACGCTAAGACGTAAAATTATAACTTTATCGCTGTGTATATTCTAGCCCGCAACATTATATATATATATATATATAATAGACATAGCTTGTATTTATTTCATTATGATGAATTGAATAATTTTTAGTAAAATTACATAATTCTGTTTATATATAGCATTATTATATTTATCAAATTATTATTTGTTTGAAATTATCTAATTATAAATAAATCTTTAGTGCAATGATTACTAATGATTAATTAAGATAATCCATAATGAACGATATGCTCCTCAAACCAACAATTACTTTGTTGGAAATAATGTCTACAACCTTCTAAACATAAGGGATGCAGCTGAAGCAAAGTCAGATATTGGAGGAGCTCTAGGGAATGAGGGAGCAATTTAATGGAAAACAGTAAGCATCGTTAGAGGACGAGAATGACGAAACATACTATGTTATAATTGTACGTGTTATTACTATGTATATGTAGATTTTATATTGTATAAGAAACTCATGTTTGTTGAAGAACTATTTGGTAATTATAGATTTTTTTATCAAATATGTTATTACTTTAGCATTAGTATTTATGTGCAATGTAGAAATGTTAGGATAATATTATATGTATGGTATGATTGTGAGATTGTTGTGTTATACAATAATTAAGGGAATGTGCTTTTATTTGTCTGTGCTACAGGCTTCTGCTGGCAATCCGCCGGAAACTACGATACGATAGATTTCTAAGGAATTTTTGGCGGACTATATATGCTAGTATCTTAATTAGGCGGATTATCCATCAGCAATGTTCAGATTTTACTGGAATAATTTCTGGCGGATATTCCAACATAATTTTTTACGGATTAGCTACCGGTAAATTCTACTAGCCATACTGATAGAATTTTCCAATGACCAATCTACCATAAAGTTTGTCGGAAATTCCACAGGAAAATTCTAGAAAATAACATTTTCGAACAATTTTTTTTTCGGAAATCTGTTAGAAATATTTCATATGAAATTTTTTTAGCCCAAAAAGCATTTCCGACGCTGTTTTACCATCAAACCATTTTTCACTGGAAATCTGCTGTAAAGCTAATTTTTTGATGGATTTTGATCATTTTTCGTCGGATAATGCCGCCAAAAATAAGCTTTTTTTCTTTAGTGTTTCATATCTATATTTTTAGGTATTAATCTAATGTTCAGATTTCATGATTTTAAAAAATTTATTTCTATTTTTTTTATTTTTAAATAACTGAAAAAATTAAAATTATTGATATTTTTTAATGAAATTAAAGACATTTTAACTTTTTTTAAAGTCACAATTTCATTAAAAATGTGAATGAAAGCTTATTAACATGTAGAAATTTCTATACAAATTATTTTAATCTTTGGAGGTCATTTCATAAATTTAAATACATACAAAGTGTTGGGGGTTTCAAAAAAGGCCTCGCAAATTTTTTGTGTTAAAATATGTATGAATCCCCCGTTTTTAAAAAAAAGTGTATTTGACAAATCATCAAAAAATTATCCGGGCGCGAATCTCGATGAAAAATCAAGTTGGAAACTCCCAAAATTAAAATTGGGACCATCCGAGTTTTGATTTCCAGCAAACTTACAGTCGAACTAAACGTCTCGCGAATACAAACCCAACGACACTAAATTCAACCCAATCCGAGCCTAAATGGGTTAAAATCAAGGGTTAAAAGCGTTGTTGGAAGGTTCGAACCACAATTTGGATCACCAAACGGTTTCTAAACAAAACATGCTTATAGTTGAATCGAGTGGCTCGACGAGACGCTCGACGAGACGAATCCAACAGCTCAAGATCACTGAATTATAACATCACTAAGACATTCAAATGTCCATCAAACTGTCCATGATCAAGGGATTCAACATTGGCCGTCCATCCAACCGCACTCCATTTGCCTTTGTTCTCACACCTATTTACGGGTAATGCCACCCTAAAAATCTATAAATAGAGCTTCATTTTCTCTTGAAAAGAGACCCAAGCCAAAAGGATTCAAGAGAGAGATCAGAAATCGCTCTTGCCTCCTTGCTCCTCCTCGACCACCGCCTGAGTTCCGCTGGACCACCGCCTGACATCATTGCTCAGCTGGACCACCACCTGAGGCCCTCACCTCCGCCGGACCGCCACTTGAGACCCTCATCTCTACCGGACCACCACTTGAGGTCTTCATCTTCGTCGGACCACCACTTGAGGCCCTAACTTTCACCGGATTACCACTTGAGGCCTCACCTTCGCCGAACCATCACTTGAGGCCCTCACCTCCATCGGACCCCACTTAAGGCCCTCACCTCCGCCAGACCACCACTTGAGACCCTCACCTTCGTCGGACCACCACTAGAGGCCCTCATATTCATCGGACCACCATTGGAGGCTCTCACCTCCGTCGGACCACCACTTGAGGCATTGAGCTCCTCCAGACCACCACTTAAGGCCCCGAGCTCCGTAGGACCACCACTTGAGGCCCTCACCTTCGACGGAACCCCACTTGAGGCCCTCACCTTCATCAGACCACCACTTGATGCTGAGAGCTCCACCGGACCACAACTTAAGGCCCCGAGCTCCGCCAGATCACTACTTGAGGTCCTGAACTCCGCCAAACCATCACCTGACCCCAGACATCTATCAGACCGCCACCTAAGGCCTGGAATTCTACCAGACCACCAAGTAACACTGTACTAGCATCCTTGTTTGTCACTAGATTTTAACTTTACAATCGAACAATTGTAATTTGACCACCCATAAGGACGAGTCAGCTCACTGTAACCTACTCGAATTCTAGTAGAATCACTTTCTACTGGGCCAGGCCCCGTGGTTTTTCCCCTTTCCAAGGTTTTCCACGTAAAAAATCTTGTGTTCTCTGTGTGAGCTGGATATCCGTGCAACGCTAAGACGTAGAATTTTAATTCTATCGTCGCGTATATTCTAGCATGCAACAGTATTAATTGGTAAAAACATCAATGAATTCTAAAATAAATGAACTAAAATTAATGTAATACAAATTAGAATATCTGTTATAAATATTTTTTAAAAAGGAGAGCAAACATTATTTATTTACTTATAAGGCATCAAATTTCTCATGTGTGAAGATCCAATAATTAATTATATCCTAAATGTGATACCTAAGAATAATCTCAATTAACGATATTCATTCACAATTTTTATCCAATATGAGAAGGATTTTCTAAGCTACATTCCCATGGAGTCTTATGCATAAGAATGGTCATGCATGCAAAAGAGGTATGTCAGGGGTTCAAGAGGACAACGCCCCCTTTCCCGCAGGGATTTTCGGGGCAGTGCCCTTGACAAAAATTTTTTTTGTAAGGATATTTTTGAATACTCTTTAAAAATATAATTAAAACATCTAAAAATAATGCTTGTTTTCTTGCATAAAGTGATTTTTATTATTTTTTCACTGATTTTTTAATTTTTAATAATTGTATTAAAACAATTATTTGAATCAATAATTATATTATATTAATTCTAAAACTAATCTAATTATTTTAAAAATTTTCATAATATGATTTATATCATAACATAATCTTTTTCACAATACATGAAAATAGTGATTCATATCCTTGAAAATAGCAGCATTTGGTAGCTTGAGAAGTTAAAGAAAGCATGGTCGAATTTAAAGGGCCGGCTTGGTTGAATTTAATAGGTAATATGAGGTTGTCGACGACGAGGGACGTGGACGGCGACACTGACAATGGTAGTGGGCAACAATGACAGATGGTGAATTTTAACGAGCAACAGTAGTAGCAGCAGACATCAACATCAGCCATAGAGCGGTGGCGACAGTGGTTGGTTGGTGTCAGGTGGTAGTGGAAGATGATGGTGATCGTAGGGTGGCGATTGCAGTTTTTCGGTTGGTGGTGTGTGGCAACGGGGATGGCTTATTGCTGATCCAACGATGACCAACAAGGGAAAAAGGCTAGCTAGAGGCCTTCAACTAAGGCTTCGCTTGGGACAGCTTTTTTGTTTCTTCTTAAAGTAGCTTTTTAGTACAAAGAATCGCTTTAAAAATCAATAAGAAAGGCATTTTAAATAAAGCCTAAATATTCTCTTCGGCTCTAAGAGCACTAAGGCTGTCATTTAACTCGCATAGCCCATTCAAGAAACCATATTGGACAGAAAAAGAAATAAAGACCATTTTGACAAATAAAAAAACTTATCAGATATTAGAAATGCAAAGCAGAGAGTTAACAGCTAGTTTACACTTAATGGGAATGAATGGAGAAATAAAAGTGATAAAATTGTAGTTGATATCTGAAAAGGCAAAGCAGCAAGAAAGCTATCCCAAACAGGCTCTTAGTTAATGAAGGGGCTTTTAAAATTTTTGGCTTCGTTTGGAACGGCTTTCTTAATGCTTCTTAAAGCATTTTTCTAGTACAAATTTTTTTTCCTGTATTTGTATAAATTTATGCTGATCTTCATTGCTTATTTTCTAACAAATGATTCAAATAATTGATGATTGCAGGCTGCATGACAAAGAAATTCATTCAGCATGATAGATTTTAGTTATTTTGAACTTTACTTTTCAGCAAAACAGCAAGATATCATCAGTAATCTTTTGCTTTTTCACTTAATCTTAGCAATGTATCTTTTTCTGATGGTTTGACTCTAACGTTTATGTAATAGTTATTTAAAACTTAATATGCGATTCCATTTTAAGTTCTCAAAGATCAAAATATGCAGAACCTTAGTACTTGATTGCGTCTTTAATGTATCACCGAATTTTTCTAGCACAAAAACTAAGATTTCGTTTGGGACATCTTTCTTACTGCTTCTTAAAAAAGCTTTTTAGTACATAAATTTTAATTTTTTACTAAAAACTTGATTTAAGAAGTAATAAAAAAATAGTCTTAAATGAAACTTAAGCTAAAAAAATCGACAATTCATTAAAATTATCAACATAATTATTAGAGTTTGTGACCCAACTTCTGTTCTACTTTAACCGAAAAGCTTATGGTGCAACATATATATGAACTCTTATTCTTTTTCGCACGCATATCCATGGTTGTAATTAGAGTTTTGGAGATATGTTATGCGAGCAGTCACTCTTCACTTATAACTGGTTTCTTCAAATTAGTTGATATATCATAAAAAATTTATCTTGATCAAGCACTAATCTCAAGGCAATTTTGAATTGAAAATTTCTGAAATTAATTTCGGAACCATCAGAATAATCCAAACTCCGATTTCAGCAAATTGGATGTCTAAAAAAGATGAACCAAACGACACCAAATTCGACCCAATCTAATCCCAAATGGGTCCAAATCGAGGACTAAAAAAAAATTGGAAGGTTCATATCATAAATTTGATT
The DNA here is from genome assembly GCA_016618105.1 of Dendrobium huoshanense. NCBI lineage: Eukaryota > Viridiplantae > Streptophyta > Magnoliopsida > Asparagales > Orchidaceae > Dendrobium > Dendrobium huoshanense. The sequence continues at coordinate 16,644,546 of CM028358.1, forward strand.
ATCAAAAGACTTTAAATGTTGCATGCTTATAATCTACTTGAGTAGCTCGATGAGACGAATCCAACAAGTCCAAGATCATTGCATTCTAATATCATTAAGACACTGATCAAATACTCAATAAACGGTTCATGATCAATGGAATAGATATCGGTCGTCCCTTTGAACCACTCCCAACATGCCCTTAAAATTTTTCATATTTACCAGTCACGGTACTCCAAGAAAACTATAAATAGATCTCTCATTCTTTACTGAAAGGGGGATCAAGCAAAGAAGAAAAAAAAAGAAGAGGAAGAATGTAAATAAATCTCATATCTCTTTTGCCACAAAGCTCTTCCTCGACCACTGTCCAGCCACCAACTGTCGTCAGACTACGGTCTTTCCGACCTCTATCACCCCTGATTACAGTCCTTTCGACCACTGTCACCCAACTACGGTCTTTTAGACCACCATCATTTGACTACAGTCTTTTCGACCTTTATTGCCCTTCGGCTAAGTCCTTGGGTCCTTCCAACCACCATCACCCTACTATGATCTTTACGAGCTCCGTCGCCTAACAATTACGACCCTTTCAACCACCATCACTGACTACGTACAGTCTTTCCGACCTCTGTCAACTGCTGTCTATGATCCTTCCAACCACCATCACCAACTACGATCTTTCTAACCTTCGTCGTTCACAAACTATGGTTCTTCCGACCACTATCACTTGACTATAGTCTTTCTGACCTCTGTCACCTACCAACTACAATCCGTTAGACCATCGTTGCCCGACTATAAATAGTCTTTCTGAGCTCCGTCACCTGACTACGGTCCTTCTGACCATCGTCATCCAACTACGGTCTTTCCAAACTACATTGCTTGACGACTATGGTCCTATTGATCAAACAAACATGTCAACACTAATTTTTCCAAAGACTACCATGTAATGCACTCTATATGGTGTATATATATTAAATCGAGGCATGGTCTTTCCCCAAGGATGGTCTCACTTGTAATCAACTGCAAATACTAGTGGATTCATTCAAACTTGATCAGGTCCCGGGATTTTTCCCCTTTTTAGGGGTTTCCACGTTAAAATTTTGGTATCCCTTATAAATGATACACCCCAATCTTTCATCTAATTATGTGTTGGATCTTCGTACAAAACTAGGACGCTAAAATTTATATTGCTCTACCGCCGCGAATATTCCAAGACACAACAATAGTAAATTCTTCTTCTTTGTCTGTATTTTTTTTTTTTTTTACTTTTTCATGTAAATTTATAAGGATTTTTTTTAATGTTTTATGATCCATTTTTCATTTTTTACTGTTACAATAGTAAAGCTTTGAATAAATATACCATACTTAGTTTAATGAATAATAATATTATATGAATCATATTGAATCAAAGAAATTCTAGCTAGTGGTGTAAAACAATGTATATAATAATTAAGTGAGCTTGTGCTAGTTCCCTCGTTAGATGATGCTAGTAATTTTGATTGCAAATTTCAACTTCCTAAGAACTAAAGTATAGTTCAAATGTATAGCAAGTTTTATGCTTGAATGATCCCATCTAACCTGTTATATTTGTAGTTTCCAAATGAATCCAGAGACCTTGCTCTCACAGAATGGAGATTTTGTTCTAAATAAGCTGATCATTAACCGAAGATCTCTGTAACCAATTTCACCAAATCAAATACTAGACTCACTGCAACAACCATAGAATCCATTTTATGAACAATATCTTTCAAAATCTTTCTTTCTTTCTGAGCACATTAATAATAAACATTATCAGTTATATCAGTGGAATGTACATAGCTCTTTAGAAGTAGCTTTTAATGATCATGAATTAGTTCTCCAAAAAGCTTTTGATTTAGTCATTTCCTTCCTCAAATCTCTTTGCTTCCTCTGTTTGCTCTTCTTATCTTTCACACTTAAGCTTCTATCAATTATGATGTCAACCTTCACAATGTGATGATCTGAAGTGCCCTTTGATGAGAGAACTTCATAAGAACCAGGCACAAATTTGTATATCGAGTTTGGTGATGCCAATATGTAATCCACTCTTGTGCCATACTTGCATGTCCCTTGCACATCTGCAGAACAATTATTTAATGAATAAATAAATATCTACATATAGAAGTAGCTAACCAGAGAGAAGATTTCTTACTTTGTCCTTTAGCCAATACAACCACAGCTTGACATTCTCCTGCAAAATTCTTGGCATCAACATAATGCTTTGATTTCAGAAACTTCATCACTTCAACCTTTGGTGCTGGTTTACCAATCTCTTTATGGTACTGCAGAAAATACCAGTCCTTATAATTATTTCATGCATTTCAAATCAGGGGCGGATCCAGCCTTAATTTTCAGGAGGCAAACTTATAAGTAAAAATATAAAGTTTTTTTTTCATAAATATACTTACAACCAAAATTTGTTCTGAGGGCAACCCCTATTTATTCATAGTTATACGCTTCGTAGATATGTCAGGGGTCCAAGGGGGCAACGCCCTTGCAGTGTTTCCTGGGGCAGCACCCTTTGAACAAATTTTAGTTGTAAGGATATTTTTTGATTATATTTATTATTTCTCTTTGTATTTGGTTCATCATTCCCTAACACTAACATCTCTACACAATGTGTTTGATTATGCTGGGGGAAATTGCCTAAAAATCCTTGTAATAAAGACTAAAAATTACATTGAGTAGGACAAATTACCTAAGGAATTATACCCCGGCCTTAAGGTGGATCTGCCCATGTTTCAAATAGAACTCTATGGAGAAATCTTTAGCAAGCAAGTAATTACCTTGACTATGTCAGTCCATCTCTCTTCAGAGTAATCCGTTTCATCAAGTGCATTCAGTCCTCCAGCCAATATATGGGGGCCATCATTGTGCTGAAGTATTGAGTTTATCTGCTTCATTCTCCAGTTCTCGTCAAGATGGTCAAGGTGAGTACAGTGGAAGTTTACTTCTCCAACTCTTGGTACTTCAATGGTGGCCTTCATCACATTCCTGCTTGGTTCCCAAGTTCAGAATTCAGACAACAAAATTCTGTTGATAGCAGAATTATTCAGATATTAATATTAGTTCCAAATGTATTTTCTATGGCTTAGTGTTCATCTTGTTTAAGGAACACATCATTGGCATCATGAATTCCCTTTCAACAACATACGTTCACAACTGACCTCTTCTTCTTCCTCCTCATATTATCAGCAAATTATTGTGTCCGGTGTCCGGATTCGTCCGGACACCAATAAAAACATGCCACGTCACTCAAAAATACCGGGGCCCAATACATCCGGGTGAGGTGACGTCTCTGGATTGGCTGTCCGCATGTCAGGTGACCGGACACAATAATTTGCCCATATTATCACACCCCCAAGTCCCGTCAAGCCCTTCCCAAAATAAAATTCAATTGTGACTTCATCTATTTCTTCATTGATCAGAGTTTCAAGCATCAGAGGTAAAAAGTAACGGAGTGGTGATTTTGAAAATAGAATGTTTTAGAAGTAATATATATAATTAAACTAATTTAAAATGTTATGCATGCAAATCCTGCTTAATAGAATCACAATTTCATTTAAGAACCTAATCTTTATTGATGATTCTGAATTTAATTGATTATAGATTAAGGCTTCATTTGGGACAATTTTTTTCTTGCTTTCTAAAACGGCATTCAAGTACAAAAATTTCAAATTTTCTAGTACAAAATTTTATTGAATTTAAAATTTTTGTACTAAAACTTCGTTTTAAAAAATAGCACGGAAGCTGCCCAAACAAAGTCTAAGAAGATAAATTGGACAAAGATATATCAAACTGCTCTCTACTTGGATTCAAAATTTATGACACGCCTAAACAAAGACAAGCAACTATGGATATGACATTAGTACAATTCAATTAATTAATTGAAATAAAGTGACACTCCTAAATGGTTGAAATTAGGCTGATCCTAACAATATTTTATTTATCTAACTAATCCAGTTAAATAGTGAAGAGATTTGTTGAATAAGATTTTGTTTGTGAAGGCTAAAAATAGAATGCTTTTTTATAGAATTAAAAAGACAATATTGCCCATTCTTCGCTGAGCTCCTCCTGCCTCCTCGATGCGAAGAAAATGGTGAAGATTTAGGGGAGAGAAAGAGAAGGAAGAAGACAGCCAGACAGGGAAGTTAGAGGAGAAGCAGGAGGATATTTTGGGAAGAAAGAAGCTTTTTTTTTAAATAAAAGATAAAGAAGTAGATAAACTAGAAGAATTTGCATGTCTAAAACTTAAATTTTAATATCTATTTATATAATATAATTATTTAATATGTTTTTACATAGTTTTTCATATATAAATTTTCATGTAATTAAAATTTAAAGTATTATATAAAAAATAAAAATAAAAAATAATATATGTAAATATATCACAGTTATGTGGTTTGTATGTAAAATTTATAGATAAAAGTTAAAAAAAAAAAATCCTCGTTTTATCTTTAGATAAAATAGATGAAAATTATCAAAATAAAAATTATTCATCTAATGTTAATGAAATGCAAATACTAATTAAGGTTAATAACATTGATTATATATGAAAAACTGAAGAAGCATCACCTGAAATCAGAGTCATCAAAGACCTTCTGAACTCTCCACTGCTTAATGGGAAACCTCGAAAGCACAGCGTTGCCATACTCCGGCGCCCAGCTCTCAGCAAACACATACTTCATCCCCAACCCAGCTGCCAAATCTGAAAGCGGCCTCATCTCATTCTCCTCCTCTGCCTTCACATTCTGCAGCCCAATTATATCTGCACCCACCTCTCTCAACACATCCAATACGCTTCTTCCGCTGCTTTCCCTTTTACTGCTTGCTCTAAAGTTCAAACCTTTGCTTTTTCTCTCAATCTCGTTGTCAGGAAGATTTATGGAAACTTTTAGCTTGGGCTTCGTTAAGCTGGGAAGCTGCTTTAAGATGCTTCGCGGCCGGTGGTTAACCGATTTGCATCGAAGATCGTGCTCAGATGGGGTTGAAGCTGCGGGAGCCATGGAGAACATGGAAGCGTTGAAGGTGGCGATGCGGATTGGCCGGGTGGGGAGCTCGGGGAAAGCGGGAACGGCTGGATTGATAAGCGATTCTTTACCGACGGATTCGGCGGGCTTGGATTTGAACCGGGATGTGAAGCCGCGGATGGTGATTTTGTTTCTGTGAAAGCGGCGGTGAGCGCACCGGATGCGGCGGCATAGGCGGCGGAGTCGCCACCCGGCTGTTTTGAGCATGGAGGATGGAAAAGATCGGAATTTGGCGACGCTTATGGTGAAAGCGTCTGTAAAAACTCTGCTTTTTATTTTTCTAGTTCTCCCTCGTTTGGGCATTCGAGAGATCAATGGCATGGGGATTGAGACTAATCTTAAGTGGGGATGGTTTAAGATGTTTCCTGTGAATTGATTTGAAAACGTTAGCGTGGCACGTGGAGGAGAGAGAATGGGGGTAGGGGCGAGAGAGAGAGGTGGGTGGAGAGGAGGGAGATACTCTTCCAACTGCCCCAGCGAGGAAAGAGGATGCTTTTGCAAGAAAGACAACTGGATACATGGAGGGCATCAACAACTCCATGAAGTATGCGTTTGCTCATGAATGAATTGAGTTTGTTTGAATAGGATTCTCTCTCTCTCTCCTTTTGTTTTGGAGTGCTTTTTTTTTTTTGCTAATTATGGTTGCTTGGAATGCTAATTGTGTTTTCACTTAAACGGCGTCTGGTGATCAACAAGAATATGTCACATCATCTCTTCGTTCGGTGTCGCGGCTCGGTACTGTTCAGTACCGCTGATGTGGCGCATTCTGATTGATCTCTGGACTGCTTTCTGCGTCCAGCCTCCACACAAAATAATTAATCCTTTGTCAGGGCAATGCGGATGCTCGAAGCCATTGACTTGTGTTGCTCGTAGTTTTAATTTTCCAATCAACTTCCAATCAAGAAATCAATGAAGCTAAAATTTTGTAATTTGTGTCACGATGGTGGTTGGCATAGTCGTTCTTACTAGAAAAGTGAATACTTACAAGTAAAATGATAGGTGTCAAATATCAATTGTTGATGGATGTTAAGCATTGATTATTGTTATCTTTTAGATGGTGGTCAACAATAAATGGTAAAGTTATGTAACAATCTGCAATTGGTTTAATAGTTCATTGATAGATACTACAGTAAAATTGTATATTATCGGCGGCTTTTCGATGGACTATTTTCCGACAACTTTTAGGCGGTTTACGACGAAATATTCCTGACTAATCTTTTTGCAGATTTTCTGGTGGATGTCCGACGGCCTTATTTCCGGTGGCATTTCTTTATTATATTTTAAATAAAAATGTGACTATTTTAGCACTTCAAGTGTTCTAGCAAACTGGTTCGGGCTTTGAAGTGTTTTTCAAACTCACTTTGAATTCCACAGCAGGTGGGCATTGTGTGGGGCAGCCGGGCTAGCAAGTAGGGCGACTTCATTTTTTTAATTTTTTTTTTTTAGTTTCTTACGAAAAAAATTGCTGTCGGAAATCATCCGTCGATTTTAGTTTCTTATGCAGTTTATACCGGAGAAAAAAAAATCAGTTGGAAAGCCTACAGAAAATCTCATTACCGTCAGAAATTTGCATGGTTTCGCCGATAATTGCTTATTTTTCTATAGTGAGAGAGGAAATTGAACAATTAGAAATACAACAACGAGATGTCATTGCCTGACAAAATGTCAAAATTGGTCGTGGATGTGCAACAGGAGAAATTGTGTACGGAATCCAAATGCATTCGGATTTCAATCACAGCTTGCCACATCAGCGGATGCACTCTGGGGCCCAGTGCATCCAGTGACGTGGCGCATGGTGATTGGAATCCGAATGTACTCGGATTGCGCACACAATAATTTCTCGTGCAACAGAGAATGTTCTGTGATGAATATTAATGGGGTTAAAGTATGTGTCGATGTTGATCGAATAATTATGTGAAGTAATAATAATAGTAAGGGTTGATATTGGTTGAGACACATCGGCACATAATAATGAGTAGAGTTCTTAAATTCTCTCTCAATTAAAAGTTCTCCTCTAAATGTGTAGAATTAGGACCTATAAATTTCTTGAAAGAAAAAAAAAATGTTCATATAAAATAAATAAAAATTTATTGGAGATGTATACCTAACAATTGTATCATGAATATTAAATTTTAAATTTAAAAATTAATTACATAAATAACTTTAGCTGCTCGCATCTTTCTTGTATTTAAAAATAAATTACATATATAATTTGGTATCTATTCAACAATATTTTATTTTTTTATTTTGCTCTATTTTCAATTTTTCATAATACTTTTTTATAATATTTACTTTTTATTTTTTTATAAGAGAGTAACTTTTTTCAACTTAAAGGTAACAATCTATAATATCGTGTGGCTATTTTTTCTTCAATTGAATTTAAGAATTTAGTAAATTTTAATAAATTTTTTTAAATAACAATCGACATATATAAAATATTATTTTATGATCCATCATACTCAGTCTGAGTTGCCACTTCCTTTGTTAAACTTATGTGCATGCTCATTTTTCAACATGAGGTAGCTCAAATGACTCAGCCACGCCCACCTAGTTGAGCTATTTCAAGAACATTTGTACCTCTATTGAAGTTTTTTAAGTCTTGTTTCAAACAATTTTTTAAAGCAGTTTTTAATACAAAAATTTCTAATTCAACATATATTTTGGTACTAAAAAATTACTTTAGAAAAAAAAAAAAAACAATTCCAAACAAAACCTAAATATTTACAAATTTGATGCACCTGCGATACATTAGTTTTGTGTAAGAGTTATCACTAGGGGTGTCAATATTTGACACGGCACGAAAACTCGGCCGGAACTTGACCAAAAAATTGTTGGTTCGGGTCAACCCAAACCCGAACTGGGTTGTGTTCGGGATAAGGATTTCGACCTGTTTGTAAAACGGAGTCGGGTTCAGAATGACCTAAAGCCTGAAATCAACCCAGTTTGACCCATTGTTAATTAATTTAGGGGGTTGTAAAATATCGTTATGAAATAAGTAAATGTTATTTCCGAAAAATAATAGACCATGTTGCCTAAATTGAATTAAATTTGATTTATTTTAAGTTAATTGAAGTAATTCTTACCTTAATTTGATTTATGTTTAAATAAATCGAATTAAATAAAAAAATTAGTAAAACAAATCCGAAGCAGGTCGGGTTCGGTTCCGAAAAACCGACCCATTTGAAAAAACAGGCAGGGTTTAGGTTGGATCGAACAGTGCCAGTCAGTTCCGGGTTAAACCCCAACCCGACCCGTAACATAGCCTTAGTTATCACATCAGCCTAAATTAATTGGACATCGTTTCAAGCAGACTAATTTGGATTGGATTGAATCAATCATCAATTCAATCTTAAAGGAATCTCCAAATATGTGCTAAATATCAAAAACTTTAATTTTGTCATAATATTTCACCTAATACTTTTTTTAAGATATAAATCAAAATTAATGAATCTGATTTTTATAATTACCTTTAGATAACTATCAATTATCACTAATGATTTTCTTAATGACTAGTCTTCGCTAGTGGTGGCCCAGCCATTGTCATCAAATCTTAGTTTAAATCATAAAAAATGCATATTAGGTGAAATAATTGTTTTCATCATGGTCAGACATGTCACATGATTTTGATTAGTTCTGCAGTACTGAAGAACATTGAGATATTAATTAAACAAATGCCGGCGTTCCTCCTCATAATTTATATAAATGATGACAGCATTAGTGTTGACAAAAATAAGTGCTTATGTATTGAATATTAAAGTTTCGTTTGGGACGATTTTTTTATTGCTTCTTAACATAGAGTTTTAGTACAAAATTTTTAATTTTAATACTAAAGCTTTGATTTAAAAAACAATAAAAAAGACGTCCCCATTCCCAAACGAAGCTAAGGCTTTGTTTGAGACGAAGGCTTTGTTTGAGACGACTTTCTTATTGTTTCTTAAAGCGGAAGAAAATTGTTTATCTATTAAATTTTTTTACTAAAAAGTTGTTTTAAGAAGCAGAAGAATGTTGTCCTAATCGAGAATTTTTATTAGGTCCGAACAGTTGACGTAGCTCTACATTTGGACGCCAATAAAATGTCTCCACATGCTCTTACTCTTTATCACGCGGCCCGACGACCCGACCCAGACAGGAACCTTATATTGCTATGTATTAGCTGATTTGTATCGACCAGGGTATTGCTAGGTTTTGCTCTGTATTGCTCGGTAGCGAGAAATACCATTATGTCAAGACCAATACCTAGCAATACCGAGCAATACCAAGCAATACCCCGATTTTGCTAGGTATTGCTCGGTATTGGTCTTGACAGAACGGTATTTCTCGTTATTGTCAAGCAATACCGAGCAATACCTAGCATTACCTAGCAATACATGAACATAGCTAGCAATACCGGGTTTCCGTTCCGGCTCTGGTTGTCGGACTGCGCGGTAAAGAGTAAGAGCACGTGGCGACATTTTATTGACGTCCGGATGTAGAGCTACGTCAGGTGTCCGGACCTAATAAAAATTCCCCAATCGAAGCCTAACGTTTGGTTTGAGATAATTTTCTTATTATTTCTTAAAGAAAATTTTTAGTGTAAAAATTTTAATTTTGTATTAAAAATTATTTTAAAAAATATTAAGAAAGTAATCCCGAACAAAGCCTAAATAATTTTGTGTTAATTATAATAATGATTAACAAAGCAGCTTAGGAAGATCAAGAGCATGTGATGATTGATAATAGCCGTCCGATTTGGAGTTTATGACTTATGATTTACCCAACATGTGGGTCCATGCGTCCTCTTAAAATGGGAAGGGTTGGGTACTGTGTTGTTTGGTTCTCAGGGGCGGATCCAGCTTCTATTTTTAGGGTGGGCAAAAAAAAAAAAAATTTTGTGAGAGATGGGCAAATATGCTTAGGATTGATAAAAGTAGAGCAAAAAAATTTTTTTAGGGGGGGCAAAATGCCCAAAATACCCAAAATATTTCAAAATCTCCCCTCTAAATATTTAATTTTTTTTTTTGAGGGTGGGCATTTGCCCACCCTAAGCCAAGGGTGGATCCGCCCATGTTGGTTCTAGATTAATTATTATTTATGATGGTCCAAACAAAATGACCGGTTTAACAAATTGAACCAAACCGATTCGATGGATTTTGGTCGATTTGGGTTTGGGTTTTGATGTACTTAAGAACATGACCAATTAGAAATTTTAGTTTTGCTTCAAATGTATTTGAAATGTTTATAATTGTTTGATGTTTGTAAAAGAAGATGACGTCGGTAGCAGCACTGATGGTGATGTGATTGATGTCAGTTGGTCATCGGCAACAAACAACTGCAAAATAGTTAGTTTGTAGCGAGAAAGGCATTCAACAAAATGTGCAAATTTACAATATATAAAAAATGAAGAAGGGATTGAAAATGCTAGTATTTTTATTTGTATTTGATACGTCATCACAAAATAATCTTGATTGAGCACGAATCTCGAGGCAAAATCAATCCGAAAACTTCAAAAATTAATTTCGGGAGCATATGAACTCCGATTTCAACGAGCTTACAGTCAAACTGAGCGTCTCAGAAATACGAACCCAACGACACCAAGATCAACTCAATCCGAGCCCAAATGAGTCCGAATCAAGGGTTCAAAGCGCTGTTGGAAGGTTCAAACCACAATTTGAGTTACCAAACGGTCTCCGATTTTGACGAGCTTATACTCGAATCGAACGGCTCGACGAGACGAATCCAACGAGCCCAAGATCATCAAATTCCGAAATCATTAAGGCCTTCAAATGTTCAACGAACGGTGCATGATCGAAGGATTCGATATCGGCCGTCCATTCGGATCACTCCCAATTCGCCCTTGATCTCACGCCTATTTACGGGTTATGCCACTCCAGAAAAACTATAAATAGAGCCCTCATTCTACACCAAGGGACTCAAGTGAAGAGAGAGAAGAAGAAGAGGAGAAAGGGGAAAAGGAGATTCCTCACCTCCTCGACCACCGCCGGAGCTCTTCCTGCCGCCTAAAGACGCCGGAACTCTGCCGGATTTTCAGGAAACGCAGGAATTCTGCACAACTTTCATGAGATGCTGAAATTCTTCCCAATTTACAAGAGAGTTCCCTCCTGACGCCGAAACTCCGCCCAAGTGAAGACGGAGTTCTCCTCTGCCACCAACGACGTCGGACTTCTACCCGACGTCGGACCTTCACTCTTCGCCAAGTCTCTACCCGATGCCAGACTTCTACCGGTTATCGGACTTCGCTGGACGTCTATGCGAAGATGCATTTCTTTCCATGGCTGGACTTCTACCTGACGTTGTCCTACTGATCTTCGTCGTCAGACTACAATCCTTCCGACCCCCGTCGCCAGCCGACTACGGTCCTCTTGACTTACGTCGCTCGCCGACTATAGTCTTTCCGACATCCGCCGCCCGTTGAATACGGTCCTCCTGACTTATGTCACCCGCCGACTGCAGTCTTTCTGACCTCCGTCGCCCGCCAACTACGGTCCTCCTGACTTACGTTGCCCGCCGACTACAGTCTTCCGTCGCCAGCTGACTACGGTCCTCCTGACCTACGTTGCCCGCCGACTGCAGTCCTTCTAACAAAGCGAACATGTCAATAGTGATTCTTTGTATTTACATCATGTAATATACTCCATAAGATGTACATCAAGCTAACCCCTTCCACCAAGGAAGGGCCTCATTTGTAATCGACTGCAATACTAGTGGATTCGTTCAAACTGGGCTAGGCCCCGTGGTTTTTCCCCCCTTTTTACAGGGGTTTTCCACGTAAAAATCTTGGTGTCTCATAAATGCTAGACCCTCTCTCCTTATCTGATTGCGTGCCGGATTTTCGTACAATGCTAAGACGTTAAATATGATATTTCTCTACCGCCGCGAATACTCCTGGACGCAACAGTTTGGCGCCGTCTGTGGGAAACGTGGTTCCCGACTGGGGGGGCAACTTTTGCTCCAATCTCAAAAGATCACACATAGCATCAATATCATAAGAAGCAGATGCGGACTGGGGGGCAACTTTGACTCAAACCATGGTCAAATAGATCCTCCAATACCTTCAACACCAAGTTGATATTTCAAGAATATCCGAGCAAATGCAAGGATACTTCAAATCAATTGCAAGCTTTATACAGTCTCTTGTTGGACTTCTACTCATTGGGCAAGGTCTTAACCTCGACCTCAAAAAGACAATAACGGTCTAAAGATAGACTTTCTTCACATTTGATTCGGGATATACGTGGCGTTCGCCCCCTCCCAATCAAAGCAAAATCAATCCCAGGGGGATTCGATTCGACCTCTTTCATACAGGTTAACGTCGTCGAGTAAAGACTCCGACATACAACCTCGGAAAGGTCTCACATCCTTGGTGGATTCTCCCGACCTCTTCCACACAGGTTAACGTCGTCGAGTAAAGGCTCCGACATACAACCTCGGAAAGGTCTCACATGTAATATCTCGTTTCCTTACTGTTCCTCTCTGATTTGGATTTTCCTCCCAGAATCGGCCAGGACGAAGTTTGGATCGTCCAGGCCGATCAGTGCATTGAAAACAGCTGATTTCTGGAGCAAATTCTGGACAGAATCGTCCAGGACGATATTGAGATCGTCCAGGACGATCTGCACTGTTCCTAAAATCGTCCTGATCATCGCCCTGGAGTATCGGCCAGGACGACCAGAATTGGTCTGATCGTCCAGGCCGATCGAGACGATCGGCCAGGCCGATCCATGTATGATATAAGGAAATGAGCTCGTTTTGAGGAGAGAGAAAAATCAAAATTAAAATCAGAAATATCTGAGGAGAGAGAAAGAGAAAAGGAAAAAGAGAAAAGCTGGTTTTCGGAGACCACGGAGCGCTTTTCGACCGACGCTGCTGTTGGGAAAAGTGAAGATCTCGTGGTAAGGACTCCGAACCCTGTTTCTGTTTTCAAAGATGTTGTGTTTTGACCGAGTTGGGATTTGTTTTGTGTTTTCGTAGTCGACTTTTCGACATGATTTTGATTTGACACAACTTCCACCGCACAACTTCTGATATGTTATAGATATGATTATTGCACACGATTTGACTGTATTCTACGAAGATTTTACCGGTCGGAATTGATTCTACGTGATTTTAATCGAATAGAAAATAATCGGGACTTGATTTGATTTGGTTTCTATAGAATAATAGTCTTGTATTGGTATTATTGATATTCTACTATAATTTGGAAGAATTTGGATATTGTATCTTTTTGTAGGATTTTTGTGTAAATTTGACCGACTACCGTTACGCTGCCCGATTTTCGTACGATTCCTGAATTGTATGAAATTGATAGATTGAACTGATATGCATTAATTATTGATATGATTGCTTTACTATTGACTATTGAATTGTTTATTGATTGAATTGACTACTGATACTGATCGCAAGTGGAACCTGGTTGAACATTGGTCGGAGATTGATATTGATACCTGTACAGGATGGTGGGCCGACGGGCTTTCCTTTAAACATTGATTATTGATTATTGAAGGGAGATATAAGGAGTTTATTGATATGCCGACGGGCGAAAAGAGTGACGACTCTTATTGATTGAACCAATGTATTATCTACAACAGCAATATGGATTCTACAACAGCAACATGACCAGTAGATTGTACTTGTTCAGTATATAGTATTGAATTGCATGTTTACTGTATTGCTTTATAGATTCATTGTTTTATAGATTCCTGCTTTATCGACTTTGATTGGATTTACTAGATCGTACGATTTCATTGTTTTCACTGATTGATTTCTGTGCATCGACATTGAGCATTGATATAGAAATGGATGGATATAGATATTGCATTGATAGCATGGACATCGCACTACTGCCTATAGATTTATTGTATTGCTGCCTATAGACTTATAGATTCACTGTTACTACTGTTCTACACCGTATTGACTGATTTATAGATTCCTTGTCTCGTATCGCTTTTCTCATTTGACTTCATTGACTAGATCGTATTGATTTGACCGTATTGATTTGATTGACGGACGATGATTGATTGAATTGATTTATCGAATTGCCTGCCGCTGCATTGACTGGTTTTATTGACTATTGATTTCCGCTGCATAGACTCATTGACCATTGACTGATTTGGATTGAATAGATTGACATGCATATTGATAGCATTGCCGTGCTTTGATTTCAGTTATAGGTATTAGGTGACCTGCTGGGCTTTGTAAAGCTCATTATATGTGGTTGATATTTTCAGGTCAGGGCTCGGGAGCAGGAGATAGGCATTGATCCAGATCTTCAGGTTTTTAGTTCTTTTGATAGATTGATGATTCTTTTGTACTCAGGACAGGATAGTTTCCTTTCTTGTATTGATAGTGTAGTTCCTGAGTAATGTACATGATGTTTTGTGATATGAATCGACAGTTATATTGAAGTTTTAAATGTTATAGATGTTTGATAGAATGCTTAATGATGATTTTAGATAACTCTGGTAAATTGTTTGGCTATTGATCGACATTCTTTCCAAGTTAGATCTCGGGGCTTGACATCACATCCTTGGTGGATTCTCTCGGCCTCTTCCACACAGGTTAACGTCGTCGAGCAAGGCTCCGGCATACAACCTCGGAAAGGTTTCACATCCTTGGTGCATTCTCCCGACCTCTTCCACACAGGTTAACATCGTCGAGCAGGGCTCCGGCATACAACCTTGGAAAGGTCTCACATCCTTGGTGGATTCTCTCGACCTTTTCCGCACAGGTTAATGTCATCGAACAAATGTCCTGACATACAACCTCGGATAGGTCATACATCCTTGGTTAACGTCGCCAGAATGCCGTCAAGGGACTTTCATTTAACTTCTCCACAAAGTTAAATTTCTACCTGATGTTGAATTTTCTCTTGTCAATGAATTTTTGCCTTGCAGGACTTTCGTCGGAATCCTGCTCGTCGACGAATCTTCATCGGTCTTCTACCCGACGTTGAACTTCTATCCGACATCGAACTTCTGCTTGTCAGCGGACTTCTACTCGTCGTCAGAAGTCTCCTACGCATCGTCGGACTTCTGCTCATTAGCAGGCTCCTACCCGACGTCGTACTTCTCGCTGTCGTCGGATTTCTGCTCGTCAGCGAACTTCTACCCGACATTGGACTTCTGCTCGTTAGCAGACTCATACTCATCGTCAGGCTCCTGCTCGTCGATGAATTCTCGTCGGTCTTCTACCCGACGTTAAACTTCTACCTGACGTCGGACTTCTGCTCGTCAGCGGACTTCTACCCGACATCAGACTTCTGCTCGTCAACGAATCTTCGTCGGTCTTCTACCCGGCGTTGAACTTCTACCCGACATCGGACTTCTGCTCGTTAGCGGACTCCTACTCATCGTCGGACTTCTGCTCGTCAGCGGACTTCTACTCGACGTCGGACTTCTGCTCGACAGCGGACTTCTCCTCGTCGTCAGACTTCTGCTCGTCAGAAGACTCCTACGCATCGTCGGACTTCTGCTCGTTAGCGGACTCCTACCCGACGTCGTACTTCTCCCCGTCGTCAGACTTCTACTCGTCAGAAGACTCCTACGCATCATCGGACTTCTGCTCGTTAGCGGACTCCTACCTGACGTCGTACTTCTCCCTGTCGTCGGATTTCTGCTCATCAGCAGACTCCTACTCGTCATCGGACTTCTGCTCATCAGCAGACTTCTACCCGACGTCGGACTTCTGCTCGTCAGCGGACTTCTACCCGACGTCGGACTTCTGCTCGTCAGCAAACTTCTACTCGTCGCCAGACTCCTCCTCGTCGACGAATTTTCGTCGGTCTTCTACCCGAAGTCAGACTTCTTCCTGTCGTCGGACTTCTGCTCGTCGGCAGACTACTACGCGTCATCGGCTTCTCGCAACGCATTCTCGAACTCTCCCCTTTGACTCCACACTCGATCGTTGACTACTAACGGGCTTCAACTCGATCGTCCATCGCCAACAAACCTCCGCTCAGATGAAAAAGAGATCCCGTAGGCTTCTGCGCGCAAGGAGGGGCACTAAGTCGAGCAGGAAAGAATTCCAACTCGCAAATAGCGGAAGCCTCAACCGCCAATAAGCCGGAGGGGGAGGAAGAAATCCCGTAACTCCTGCACCAAGGAGGGAGCGCTAATTCGAGCGAGGGACATTTCCCACGCGCAAAACAGCGGTAGCCTCAATGTCAGAGAGCCGGAGGGAGAGGAAGGAAATCCCGTAGGTTTCTATCGCCAGTAAACCGGAGGGGAAGGAAGGACATCCCGTAGGTTTCTATCGCCAGTAAACCGGAGGGGAAGGAAGGACATCCCGTAGGTTTCTATCGCCAGTAAACCGGAGGGGAAGGAAGGACATCCCGTAGGTTTCTATCGCCAGTAAACCGGAGGGGGAGGAGAAAATCCCGTAGGTTTCTATCGCCAGTAAACCGGAGGGAGAAAGAAAGAGAAGTTGCAAATTCTTCAAAGGCCTAAGGGATCTATTTATAGGTTTTGGAGAAGACATGAGGGAGTTATAGCAAATTTCGAAATTCCAAAATTTTCTAAATTTTTTCTGAATTTTTTGAATTTTTTTTGGGATTTTTTCGGAATTTTTTGAACCTAAAAAGAGCAAAAAACACTTAATTTTACGCATGTGGGGCCCACTTGAGGCGGTGGGCCGAATGGCCTCCTCCCCACCGTCGAAACGGCGCGTCCAGCGCACCAATCCGTGGGAACTACGCGTGGATTGCGGCATGTGCATACGGGAGCGCGACAACACGCGCAACAGCCGGCCGCGGCAGCGGCCGGCGCGCGGCAGCAGCCTGCCCGCGGCAGCAGCAGGTGCCAGACTGCGGCAGAACCTGGCTAGCCCGGGTTAGCCCGGGTGCGGGTGCGGAGCACCGCGCGGGTCCAGCCGCGCGCGGTCAAACCGCGCTCCGCGCGGCTCATTCCGCGCGGTTCCTTCCGCGCGGTTCCGCGGGAGCCGCCGCCGGCGAGCGGCGGCAGGCGGCGGCCGGCCGGCCAACCGGCCGGTTCGGCCGCCTACATGTGTCCGGGCCCGATTTTCGGCCCGGACGGTCCGATTCGAACGTTTTTGGGGTCCTCGGACCCGTTTTTCGACGTTCCGGACTCAATTTTGGCATTTTCAGAGCCGTTCGGGGCTTCTACAATCCCGATCAATCCTGGGTCACTCAGAAAAATTTTCCGAAATTTGTGACACATATTTTCGGACCCCTGAAGCTACGACGTCCGAAAATAGGGGGGCAACTGATACGTCATCACAAAATAATCTTGATTGAGCACGAATCTCGAGGCAAAATCAATCCGAAAACTTCAAAAATTAATTTCGGGAGCATATGAACTCCGATTTCAACGAGCTTACAGTCAAACTGAGCGTCTCAGAAATACGAACCCAACGACACCAAGATCAACTCAATCCGAGCCCAAATGAGTCCGAATCAAGGGTTCAAAGCGCTGTTGGAAGGTTCAAACCACAATTTGAGTTACCAAACGGTCTCCGATTTTGACGAGCTTATACTCGAATCGAACGGCTCGACGAGACGAATCCAACGAGCCCAAGATCATCAAATTCCGAAATCATTAAGGCCTTCAAATGTTCAACGAACGGTGCATGATCGAAGGATTCGATATCGGCCGTCCATTCGGATCACTCCCAATTCGCCCTTGATCTCACGCCTATTTACGGGTTATGCCACTCCAGAAAAACTATAAATAGAGCCCTCATTCTACACCAAGGTACTCAAGTGAAGAGAGAGAAGAAGAAGAGGAGAAAGGGGAAAAGGAGATTCCTCACCTCCTCGACCACCGCCGGAGCTCTTCCTGCCGCCTAAAGACGCCGGAACTCTGCCGGATTTTCAGGAAACGCAGGAATTCTGCACAACTTTCATGAGATGCTGAAATTCTTCCCAATTTACAAGAGAGTTCCCTCCTGACGCCGAAACTCCGCCCAAGTGAAGACGGAGTTCTCCTCTGCCACCAACGACGTCGGACTTCTACCCGACGTCGGACCTTCACTCTTCGCCAAGTCTCTACCCGATGCCAGACTTCTACCGGTTATCGGACTTCGCTGGACGTCTATGCGAAGATGCATTTCTTTCCATGGCTGGACTTCTACCTGACGTTGTCCTACTGATCTTCGTCGTCAGACTACAATCCTTCCGACCCCCGTCGCCAGCCGACTACGGTCCTCCTGACTTACGTCGCTCGCCGACTATAGTCTTTCCGACATCCGCCGCCCGTTGAATACGGTCCTCCTGACTTATGTCACCCGCCGACTGCAGTCTTTCTGACCTCCGTCGCCCGCCAACTACGGTCCTCCTGACTTACGTTGCCCGCCGACTACAGTCTTCCGTCGCCAGCTGACTACGGTCCTCCTGACCTACGTTGCCCGCCGACTGCAGTCCTTCTAACAAAGCGAACATGTCAATAGTGATTCTTTGTATTTACATCATGTAATGTACTCCATAAGATGTACATCAAGCTAACCCCTTCCACCAAGGAAGGGCCTCATTTGTAATCGACTGCAATACTAGTGGATTCGTTCAAACTGGGCTAGGCCCCGTGGTTTTTCCCCCCTTTTTACAGGGGTTTTCCACGTAAAAATCTTGGTGTCTCATAAATGCTAGACCCTCTCTCCTTATCTGATTGCGTGCCGGATTTTCGTACAATGCTAAGACGTTAAATATGATATTTCTCTACCGCCGCGAATACTCCTGGACGCAACAGTATTCATTTTTCATCAAATTAAATACCTAAAATTTGAAATCCTTTGCATTTAAAATAATTTAAATTCTCTTTTTTTTTTCAGCAAATCAAATTATCCCTAAATTAATTAAAAAATAAAGTGTGATATAAGAAAAATATTGAGCCAAAGAGCAAACCAAATGATAAATACTATACTATGATTATAAAACATGAAAAAAATATGCATTGAAATATGATTTATATATTATGTTCAATGGGCCGCTTTATTTATTTTAGTTTGAGAAAATTTCAAATCAAATAAAAAATCTGTTTATAAGACCTAAATAAAACTAAATTAAAACTGTTTCTTTTAATTTTTTTTTTAAAGATTTAACGATTAATTAACTTATTAACACACTCTTATAATCCACCTTTGAAAAGCTAATTCTTTGTAAGTGTTGGGCTTGAGGAAGGGATTCAAATTGCTTTCCATGGGCTTGGTCCATAAAAAATTAACAGGAGAATAGTAAAGGCGGATCTACTATAAAGGGAGAGGCTGCATCATTAATTTGATAGACTATAAAGCTTAATAGTTTAAATTTCTTTGTAAAAACTCCATCATAGTCTTTTTTTTAAAGGATAAACTATTGAAGTAAAGATAAAGGTACAATCAACCAAAGAGGAGAGCGCGAACATCAGCAAAAGAAAAGAAAAAATTACAGTGGAGCAACCAACCAACAAAAGAAAAACAAAGAGGGATGACCGAATTTGGGCTTAGGTAATGGCAAAACACTGCAATCATCCAACGGAGATCCAAGCCCTCCAAAGGGCAAGTAACAAGCCAGCAAAACCAAACAGACGAAACACCCACGAAGAGCAACAAGAACCCGCCAGCAATGGTTGCCAACAAGCCAAATGAACGGATGAAAAGCAGGTTCGCCAAATCATAGCCTGGGCTAAAAATATCAGCCTCACCAACCAAGCCAACAAAAACAAAACACAAATCCAAATCCACATCATCCTAACAAACGAAACCTTATTTGGATTTCCTACGACGACGATTTCCCCCAACCAATGAAAAATCATTTCCATCCTGTCCTGCAACATATATGTTTCATGAAGACCCCCAGACGATTCAACAAAGACATCTCGATCCCCGTCCGAACTAATAGGGGAAACATTCAACCAATCTGAATGATCCACAGAGCAGTCTCTAACCTTGCCCAATTTAGCTTGCAAAGCATCATTGGAACTAAGTGCCACCGGCACATCCACAAATTGAGCAGACATAAGAGCCCCCACAGAAGTACCCGAAATAGTGACAGGAGAAGTATCAGTAGACCCACCCAAATCAGTGGATTTAAAATCCACAACCATATTAACTCCACATTGACCCTTAACATTATCCACCAAAAATTCACCAGAAACACCATCACTAGTGAAATCCTTACCAACAGTAGGGGAAACGGGTGCACAAGATCCCACCAACACAATAGCGTCATCATAAATATGGGAACAAATTGCAGAAGTAGGGTCCTCCACTGAAACCTCCAAAGGAGGAACCAATGAATCCACAGTTGCTGGAATGTCAGCCACATCCACAGGCACCACCAGCGAGGGCAAATCGTGGAAAGAAGTCATTTTGATATCTGGGAAAAGAGAGGGTGAAGAACAATTAGATAAAGCATAATGAAAAGATTTCAAAAAAGATTTGCCGGCCAAAAACCCAAGATCAACCAAACGCTTGCCCGCCATCGACAAAGACAACAAGAAGAAAACCAGCTGAAAGGAAATAAAAGAACTAAGAAAGGGAGAGATTGGAATTTCCCTGAGAGGCGAAGAATCACCAACGGCCACGAAGAGGGCAGCGGAAAATGAAAATCTGAGCGGGACAAAACCCTAGCATAGCACATCAAGAGCGGGAGGAAAAAAATTTATTTTGGCTTATCATAGTTAAATCTATAGGGGGAGCAATGTAACAAAATCATCATTTTTTTGAAATTATACGTATCTCTTGATATGCTTTGTACTTTAATAATAATACTATTTTATTTATTCTGAATGATTTAAATTAAGGCTTTCGTTTGGGATGATTTTCTTACTACATTTTAAAGAAGCTTTCTAGTACAAAAATTATCGTTTGAGGCGGCTTTCTTAGCTTCTTAAAGCAGCTTTCTAGTGCAAAAAATAAAATTTTTCTACTAGAAAGCTGTTTTAAGAAGTAGTAAGAAAGCCATCACAAACGAGGCTTCATTTGTGACATCTTTTTTGTTGATTTCTAAATCAACTTTCTAGTACAAAAATTTCTATATAAAAAGAAATTTTTGTAGTAAAAAATCGTTTTAGAAAGCAACAAGATAGCTGTGCCAAAAGAAGCCTAAGTCTCTCCTAATTCTTAATAATACTTTTTTCTGCTTTCATTTGATTTGTTCTATCATCTTCTGCTATACCCTCATTTCAAAGTATGATCAGCCTAGTTGTTCTTCAATGGGACAAATGAAGATGGATGTCTGAAATAAGTCAGATGAAAAAATAGGGTTATGTAAGTAACATATTATAGATTAAAGGCTTCGTTTGGGACAGCTTTGTTACTCTTTTATAAAATTATTTTCTATTATAAAAAATTTTAATTTTTATACTAGAAAATTGATTTAAGAAACAGTAAAAAAACCGTCTCAAACAAAGCCTAAATTTGATAACCTGGTTGATTATAATATTTGTCATCTTATAGCTCATAATTTTGAAGCTGGCAATATGTGAATAAAATTGTAGAAAAAATTGGCTATAAAATATTATTAATTAATTTATAATTAATTATTACTCAATTAATATGTCATTTAGCTATGCTAATCTATAATCAGAATTACTCTATTATTTTCAATTGTCTAAAAATTAAACCCTTGCAATAAAGATTAAAAAATACAATGAGGTGAACAAATTATCTAAAGTATCGAATTTTTTATTTTTTCAGGGGGGCTTAAGATAGATCCGCCCATGACAAGCACGAAAATTGACTTGACATATGAGACAAAAGTATAACTCGATTGATCAACACAATTAGATTCCATACATATACTAACAAGAATAAGTAGATAACAAGGCTAAAAAACAAGATAACCGATTTGTATTATACTTTCATAAGCATCGTTACCGTAGGTGCTTTTTCTTATACAGGCTTAGAGAACAGGCAGTGGTACAACTATATATTATTGAAAAATGGCTAAGAAAGCTATATTTTATTTCCTAAAAGCTATAAATTATACTATTTTGAATAGATTCGATCTTAGCTTAAAATTGAATTGAGTTAGGCTTGATTTGGCAAGAGCAAAAAGCCAATTTGATCTTGAACTAATTGTTTCTAAGTTTTGTGCTAGCCAGCTTCTATTGAAAGAGAGTAGAAAATTTTATTTTATTGTGGCATATTTTCTTCTTTATTTGTTTGGAGATTACTAACTTAAATAGAGAGAATTATTTATAATATTTGTTGCTAAAGAGGCTTTTTTTTTAATTAAGTTGGTATAAATTAATCTGAAGAACAACTTCAATGGGTCTTAATTAAAGCATACTCAGATTCTCCTTCAAAACAATTATCATCACATTTTAAACAAGAATATTTAATCTTATTTGATAATATTTTTTACCCTTAGAAATTAAAAATCAATAAAATTTTTTAGGTTTACAATAAATTCTTCAATTAGTACCTCCACTCTCAATATATATTTATATACTTAATAACTCTACTAAAAGTGATTATCATATTAATTAAGCTACTTGAATAAATCAAGGATCAAATTTATTGACTCATCAAAAGTCACCACATCACCATTCATTAAAATTATGGTGGTGACCAGCAAGCATGTGAGGGATAGGGAGTTAGGGCTTCTGATTGAAATGGGGAGGAAAATTAAAGTTTTATTTGGAACAATTTTATTACTGTTGTTTAAAATAGCTTTTTTGTATTAAATTTTTTTGATTTAAAAAAAATTGTATTAAAAAATTGTCTTAAAAAGCAATGAAAAAGTCATTCCAAATGAAACCTAAGATTGACCATGTCAAATTCTGATATTTGCAACTGCATATACACAATGAATAAATTTGTTGCAAATCTTTACAATTATGGAAAGCCCCACAAAGCCGTCTGAAAGTTGGTGTATATACATAGTATTCTTGTACATATTTAAGGATTCGTTTGGGACGATTTTCTTACTACTTAAAGAAGCTTTCGAGTACAAAAAAATTTAACTTTTGTACTAAATAGTTGTTTTAAGAAGCAATAAGAAAGTCATCCCAAATAAAACTTAAATCTCACTTATTATTATTATTATTATTATTATTATTTTATAATAAAGACTCTTTCCAATTAAAAGACTCCCAAATATCATATTATGTTCTACCAAAAGAAATTTTCAGCTCGCAACTATTATAATATTTTTTAAGGAGATTTACATACATACCACATTATAATACTCTATTTACATATTTAACACTTAAATTTTAATATTACATACATACCACTCATAGTTCATTTTCATATCAAATATGAGTGGTAGAAATGAAATATATGAGTGGTAGGAAAGAAATATAAGTGGTATATTTGATATTAAAATAATATAGGGTGGTATGCATGTAATATTAAAGTTTTGGCTGTTAAATATGTAAATAGAATGTTATAAAGTGGTATGTATGTAAATTTCCCTATTGTGGTTATGTTTTTATTAGATCTTAATTAAACAAGCTCAAATATATATGTTATGTGTTTTTATTATATTTTATGAGATAATTGGTTCCATCCAGAAAGTATTGAGTTAAAAAATTATCATAATTATACATATATGAGACAAATAAAAAATTGTTCCAACTGAAGCTCATTATGCCTTTCATTATCAAAGATAATTAAGCTGGTTTCATAAAAAATAGAATTTCCACTGATAATATACTTCTTACTAATGAAATTCTTCAATACTCCAGGAAATCCTCTAATTTCCAGCTAATGTGTCTTAAGCTGGATATTAAAAAAGCTTTTGATAGTGTATCTAGAAGGTTTCTTATTGCTAGAATGTTGCAAAAAGGGTTTCCTAAATTGTTTGTGGATTGGATTGATGCTTGTATTTCCGATGTGTGATTTTCTCTTTGCATTGATGGTGCATTAGATGGTTTCTTTGATTCAAATTCGGGCCTCAGGCAGGGCTGCCCTCTTAGTCCGTATCTGTTTAGTATTGTGATGGATGCTCTTTCATGCTTGCTGGATTGTAATATTCATGAAAATAGTTTTGATGCCTTTATGATTGGGGAGTATAGGTTGTCTCATCTTATGTATGCAGATGACTTGATACTCTTTGGGAAAGCAGATCTTAATAACTGCTATAATCTGACTCAAATTCTCAATGTATTCTCTTATGCTTCGGGTCTTCATATAAATTATGAGAAAAGCTCTATAATATTATCTGCTCTTCTCTAAACATTTCTACTGCTTCATCTAGCATGAACTATCTTGGGCTACCTTTGTCTCCTTATAATCCTAAGCTTGCTAGTTTTGCAAAACTTATGGAATGTGTTATTGCTAAGCTTTCAGGTTGGAAGGCTAAGGCTCTATCATTCGCTGGTAGGCTACAATTTCTCAGGTATACCATTTGGAACATGATAGCTTACTGGATTCGTGGGGGCATTATACCAAATACTATCATTAAGCAAATTGAGAGGTTAAGTGCTAAATTCCTTTATTTTGGTGATACAAATGCTAATAAAATGCACTTAATTGCATGGAGGAACACTTGCAAACCTATAAAGATGGGAGGAATTGGATTGCCGTCGCTTAATTCTATACAGTTTAGTTTTAATTGCTCTCTCATTATTAGAATTTTTAATACTCATTGCCCTTTGAGTATATGGTTATTGCATACTTATATTACTCCCTGGAAGGAGCCAGTTACAAAGGCTTCTAGTTTTTGGAAAAAGCTGTGAAGAGATGCTAATGTAGCTAAAGGTAATTTCCATTTTATTATATCTGCCTCTTCTAAAATTTCTTTATATTGGGACCATTGGTATAAGGATTATTTCCTGAAAGATAAGGTGGAGTTTATTCCTATGCTTTCTTCCTTCCCTGTGAATGTGAGAATTAATGCTATTATGGAGGGGACTAATTGGGTTATACCTTCCAATTTACCGGACACTGTACACAATGCTTTATCTGATTTTATAATTGCTCCGGGTACACATAACAATCTGTTTTGGGGTTCTGGTAAGAAATGCAAGCATAAAGATTTCAGGGAGTTTTTCTATCGAGACAATGGGATTAAATTTTGTATGGCATAAGCGTCATGTCATTAGATTCTCTTCTTTTTGCTGGATGGCGATAATGGGGGGGCTTAAAACAGCTGATTCTCTTATTAAGAAAGGTATCAATGTAAATGCTGCTTGTAGCCTTTGTCACAATTGCAATGAAACCGTTAGCCACCTCTTCTTTGAATGTGACTACTCTTTCTCTATTCTCTCCAATTTGATGAGAAATATGGGATTTTTATTGTTAAGACCAAATATTTTGCAAACCTTTGAATACATTGGTGAGGCTCAAACTAGAGACAAGGAATTATATTATTTGCTTGTCTGCTGTTCGGTTTATCACATCTGGAGGGAAAGGAATGAGAGAAAATTTGGGAATATTACTTCTTCATCCACTTGCTTAGCTAATAGAATCAGAACTGCGGTTTTATCAAAAATTTTAAAGTGGAGAAGTGGGCATCATCTTATGGAAATTCTGTAATACATGCTGGGTATATTGAGTTTGGTATGGAATAAGTGCTTTGTTGCTTATTCTGGGGCTGTTCTTCTCTCTTTCGGTTATTTGATGGAAATTCTGTATCACCTGCTGGGTATTTTGAGCTTAGAATGTTATATGTGCTCTTTCCTTCTGGGGTTTTTTTTTTCTGCTCTTCTGGTCTGCTGTCGTTTATATAGCTGGAGAGGGCAATGATAATTGGGTTGCCATTTTCCCCTAGGATGGCAAGGCCCTAATATTTGCAACCAGGTTGAGAGAGAGGCAATTCCTGAGCCCCTGGATTGTAGTCTCCAACTGATTTTTGGGTTTTATTCTGCTTACAATTTTGTTATTGCTTTAGCTATTGACTTTACTGTATTTGTTGTTGAGGGGTTTTGTCATTTCCCTCTTTTGTTTCTTGGCCGTTGGGTCAAGCTTTTCCTTTACAGTTTTTTCTTTCTCACCTGTAACTATTATTTAGTGAATGGAAAGGGCTAAGCCCATAATTTTCCCAAAAAAAAATTAAAAAAAAAAATCTACTCAGACCGGATGATCACCCAAGTCTTTTCTCCCCAAGTCATTTCCTGCCTACTGAATGCTCTCATTAGCTTATTACTTTATCCAGACCTAATTAACCAAAGTAGTGGGACTCGAATATATTCCCCTGAATTTCTCAGAAGAACAAATCCAGCAAAGTCTTTCTCCTACGCTAGCTCCTACCCTAATTATTGTATACAAGTGATTAAAGCCAAGTTCCAATGGAGATCACTTTCTCCCTAAAACAATCCATCTCCACCTCTCTCTCTCTCTCTCTCTCTCTCTCTCTCTCTCTCTCTCTCTCTCTCTCTCTACATCTTTTATAAATTATAAATTATAAATAAGAAAAGTTTTATATTAGAATATTTTGAAACCTTTCGAATTAACTAAGATATGACTAATTTTATTATATATATGTTTTAAATTATGTGTAATTTTATTATATATATGAACATTTTTTTGCTCATATTTTTTGAAATTTTCTTTGAAATTTAATTATATTATATAAAAATTAATTATATTGAAGAATTAATAATATGTAATTAATAAAATAAAACATATTTTAAATAAAATTATCTATATTTCCTATATCAGAATATTCTAATAAATTTTAATTTTTTTTTCTTATTTATATATATTGATCAACACCCTACCACCATCTCCACACGCTCAAAATACCATTCTCTCTCTCTCTCTCTCTCTCTCTCTCTCTCTCTCTCTCTCTGACCAATGGAGAAGAGTGAATTCACAAGAGGTCCCTCCATGTGCGAAAAGCTCTTCAACGCCTTCTCTCCGATGAGGCCGCTTCGCCGCCTCAGCTTGAAGAAGCAGGAGCTTCAACCGCCGATGGAAACCGCCGCCGTCGCTTTCGCAGAAGAAGACCAGCAGGTAAATATACAGAACTTGGATCTGGCGGCGCCACCGCGCGTGGGGAAGAAACCGAGGAGGAACAAAAGCCTGAATGAAAAAGCTGAGGAGTACATAGCTCGTACAAAGATGAAGCTCAGGGCTGGCTCTACCGTTGGAAAACAGGCAGGTTAATTCATCGCTCGATCGCTCTCTCCATATATATATGGTTTATTATATATGTTATAAGTATGTCGATTGAGAGTTCTGGTTTCGTGAGACATGAGGGGACATGTCATGTTGTTCTTTGAGTGATTTGTGTGAGTGTGATTTCTGGTTAGTACCTTTCGTTAAGGGAAAGATG
Source organism: Dendrobium huoshanense (assembly GCA_016618105.1). NCBI lineage: Eukaryota > Viridiplantae > Streptophyta > Magnoliopsida > Asparagales > Orchidaceae > Dendrobium > Dendrobium huoshanense. Next base: position 16,671,726 of record CM028358.1, read on the forward strand.
AACGGAGATATGGGTTTTGCCCGTTATAAGCGTTGATAAAACGCTGGATATTAATTTGTCTGATTAATCTTTTCATGTTTGGACAATCTTTTTATTCTTTTATGTTTGGCTTGTTCATTGATTGTAATTGAATTTTGTCTGAATAAAATATTGTAATTTAGTAACTTTTATGTTTTTTTTAAATTTTTTTTTTTTAATTTTTATTATTTTATTCATGTATAAATTTATCTATATGAATCTCGATACATTATTTGTGTTGAAATTTGATTTCAACAAAACTATGGTGGAACCAAACGTTTCAATAAGATGAGTACGCCGGCATCAAAGTGTTAGATTTGGATTCAAATGAGTTCAAATCAAACACTTGAAGTATAATTAAAAACTTCTCATTACTATTGGAGTGACCAAAAGAATCCATGAATGTTATATTTTTGTAGTCAAAATCATGCATTTCATTGAGAGGAATTCCAGAGCTTATAAAGATCAATTAATTTAAAAAGTCATTAAGGTACTTAAATACTCAAAGAATAATGTATAATCAAAGGAATTAATGCAAGCCCTCGATAGAATGTGTGAATTTTGGCGAAAATGATCAAAATGTCACTCTATAAAACTATAAATATGCACGCATGCTTTGCATGAACTTTGATTGTAATTGATAAGTGCTTAGTGATAAAAAAAAACTATAGAGCTCTGCTTGATGTTCGACACTGATGATCATTACCAACAACTACTGTCACATATCTACCATTGCCCATCTGTCATTGGTTGAATGATATAACATGACTATCATTATCTAACCACCATCTTTTCTACACTTTATAATAATGTCCTCTCCAATATAGGGGATAAAACAAATTTCTATAATCTCATTTACACAGTGGAATAATATTTCACATGAGTTAGGCAGCACAATGATTTTTTTCCACCTTTTGGTTTTATATGTAAAAATTTCAGTGTCTCTTACCTATGCGTATAATGGATATGTGTTTAAAACTAACTTATTGAAGTTTCTCTAATATCATGAATATTCTGGCACACAATTATTTGGTGTCATTTCTAAAAATATTCCTAGCATTCTCCAAACACATCATCAATAACTAATAATTAATCCCTCAACTAAGAATAACATAATCTAGTTTGTTAAGGTCACCTAAGCTTGACTTTAGAGGATTCTATGTGTAGGATCGATGGACGAGAACCCAGCCTAAATTCTCCAGCTTTTAGAAGAGATTAGCTAAGAGAGAGTATCATCAAAACATGATGGAAATATCTCATCACAAAATTAATAATAAGTTAGGACTGATTAATTTAGTGTTACCCATATCATCATATTGCTACTCTTTATATACCACAACCTCACCAAGATCTCATTAATATTATTAATTCAACCATTCTTTTTAGTATTGTTAGACCAATTCATAATCCTCCAATAACTTTGGCGGATTTGACCTAACCTCACCTCATGGATGTCCTTCATGATATTTTGTGAAACGAGTTACAATATCTTGCTCAAGAAGAATTCCATTTGAGGAGTTAACTTACTACTTATTGGGATTTTTAGGAGTCCTTGCTTCTAATTTATGTAACTATCTCACATCTCGTTCTAGTAGTATTCAAACTACCCACTATTTTGTTTATGATATATTAAAATCTATTGATTCTTCAAATTTTGATAAATCATTGATTCTTCTGGTGTCTATAATAGAAAATCTATGATTTATTTCATTTTCTTTCTGATCCTTATGAGCATTTTCCCTCTTGAACAATCATGAATATTCAATAGACTCTGATTCACTCATCAGCTAGGTCTTCCGTTACACACTCAAGAGTCAAGCCTGCACGTAGTTGTTCTCTCTTTCTAGTAGGACTATCCGGCCACAACTACTCCAATATTATCAAACCTTTCATTAAATAGTTCATTACAAATTAAAGGATTATTAAAGATTCCTCTAATTTTTTTTATATTCTCTGAAATGAGAGAGACCAATAGAGGGTACTTTCAAAAATTCTCATCAAAGGCTCAGACAAATTTTAGGAGTAGATCATAAGATATTATGAGATGTTTTTCTTCAATGTCTTTACCCCAAACATTTATACTCTTTACTTATACCAGAGAATTCATTCCTTTATTAATCTTGTTCTTCTAGTCGAAGCACAAATATTTGTTGATAAGATTATTAACATCTATCAGAAGCAATTTGAATAAAATTCAAGTAAATATTAAAATCATAATAATAAATTGATAGGCCTCCCTGACAAAAAAATATGAGTAGTCAAAAGACTAAAAAATTTTCATCTCAGAAAGATCAATAATCTAACCAACACCATTTTTTTTTAAAGATAACATTAATAAAAGGAAGGGTTACAAGTCCTTATAAAATCATAAGCTCTCTAAAAAACAGCATTTAAATGAAAAACCTATGAGCAATTGATTCCAACTACTACAAAAGAGGAAACATCTATAAAAAAAAAAAAAAAAAAAAAAAAAAAAAAAAAAAAAAAAAAAAAAAAAACCACAAACTAAAAACCAACAACACACAAAATAAAAGAGGAAAAAACAATTCCAAAATAGGGCTCAACAAAAGGCCAGAACTACCAGCATCCTTGAGAACGCGCAAGGACCATCCAGTAGAGTGGGAAGCACCAACGGTTGCCACAAGGAAGTCGACGAGGATGCGAGCCCCAGCCACATCATAGCCCCGCTACAAACCACCGAAAAACCACAATAAAGAAGAAAAGAAAACAAATTATCTTCTTTTGCCACCACGATTCCAAAATTTCCCGCGATTAGCAGCCCTCAGAGGTCTATCCGAAACCATCTTAAACTCATTATCAGGGTCTGAATAAGATTCATAATCCGAAACATCCTCAGAAGAATTATTCAACCAATCACAATGAGACTTAACAACCATTCCGGACTTACTACCCAACACATTATGTGATTCCAATAAATTCACAGGCACATTGACTAAATTCTGTTGCTCAACCAACACACCAAGCACATCCGTATTAACAACCTCATCACCCACTACAGGGACTCCATCCTTCTTATTTAACTGTAACCGATCATCAACAGCAGTAGACACTATCTGAATCGACCCACCAACCATGCCAGGAGACGCTACAACATTAGCAAGATTAGAAATCACCTTCTCACTAACAGCCAGCATTAGATTATCATTCGGGTTACCCTCCATTACATCCGATTGACCAATTTCAGCACACGAAGGAAAAAAAAGCAAAGCATTTGGAGACAGCGCAATATCAGGCGCAGCCAAAACCCCAGATTCTAGTATAACATTTCCATCCCTAATATTATCCAAAATTACATCAGCCGGTTGATTAAAAACCAGTTCCTTACCAGAATCAACAACAGGCACATCAGACCCCTGTATATTCGATTCAAGCATAACAATATCATTCGATACACCTGCAGGAACAGCCACATTCAACACAGGCATTTCGCATTGCTCAATCACAGTTTTTGAAACTTTAAGATTAGGATGTAAAATCGGGCAAGAGTCCTTAGAATGACCTAAAGAAATACAATGACTATAGAAACAAGGAATATCATCGAAGATAACAGACTGAACATATCCCGATCCACAGAGCCTACCCAAACCTTCTCCGCATGTTTTTTGGTAACATCCATCTCAACCAGAATTCGAGCCAAGGACGGGCGCGAACCAAAAGCTGTAGCCAAATCCGATTTCAGAGGCCTACCGAACAGAGAACCCAAACCGAATAGAATTCTCGGAGAAAATAAATGGGGCCTAAGAAGGGGAAACGAGACCCAAATAGGGACAATCGGAGAATCCATCTCAACATCTAAATGAGGCGTCCATTTCACCACTTTCATGTAGCAATTTTGAACAAAATAAGATCTATGAGAAAAAATTCTACAATAATCAAAATCATTCACCAATTTTATTAAAACGTTTCGGTTGTTTAGCACAGTGACAGAAAAATCCCCAATTAGCTTTAAACTAAAACAAAATTTCTGAATGGCATCGAGAGAAGGTCTCCGCCCCGGAAAACGACCAACCAACGAGAATTCGAAAGGTTTCGCAAGCGCCCTAACCTCTTCCTTAGAAATTAATAACGCCGGCAAGCTACGATGAGAAGTAACACTCAGTTCAGGGAAAGAAGATGAAGAAATATCAGAAACCGCATCTCTAAAAGAAATATGAGAAGCAGTCCCGCTCAGGAAACCAGGATCGAAAAGCCGTGAAGACGCCATACACAACAGGCGAAAAGATGAGAAGGAAGCTTTCACCAAACGAAGGAGACGAAAAAACGGCGGAAGCATCGTAGCCCTAGCAGAGTCATTTTGACGATTGAGAAGATATATTTTTGGGCATGTGATTATTCTCAACAACACCATGAAACAACTGATTATGATTCATTAAATACATCCATGGCTAACTTTTGAATAGAGATTCAAAGTATTAAACATCTCAGGCCAGTGGTTAAAGTCACTAAAAGGCCAAAACAATGAAGACTCTTCAAACTCAAATATTGTCACTTTCACCTTTCAGCAGAGTATTTAATAGAAAAAAAAAAAAAAATCTTCATCTAAAATAAGAGCTTGAACATTTAATTAGTTTATCAGAATCACTTGATTAATTGTGTATAGTAGTTAATAATATAGGAAATCAAAAGATTTATGAAAAGAAAATTATTGAAATTATTAATATTATTATAAGAATATCACCACACCTATTTATCCTCATGCACCTAATAATGTGAAAAAAAAAATCAAATTATTTTTTAATAATTCTAATTTTAAGAGTATATTATCCACATCAAGCTAGATGATTTAATCATCTTAGGCTTCGTTTGGGACGGATTTTTTATTGCTTTTTAAAATGGAGTTTTAGTAAAAAAATAAAAAAATTTGTACTAGTTTCAGAAAGCAAAGCAATAAAAAAACCGTCACAAACGAAGCCTTAGTTTGAATTTGGACGTCTGTTATTAATGCTAACACATGTAGTTAAGTGGATATTTTATCCCTAGCTTCATTCATGAATCTTGGATTGATCCATGTTAACTCTTTAATTATCTCACTGGATTCTCTCATCATTGAGATTTCTAAAATATATATCAATAAGCTGATATAGTCTCTATTGCCTGCAAATAACTAAATATTTATCTTTTCTAAATAAATTTCTATTTAAACTTTCTTGTATCTCGTAATAAAATTTTCTCATTTAATAAAAAAATATCATATATAATATTGAAAAAAATTAATGATGTTGTTATAATATATATATATATATATATATATATATATATATATATTTTATATGGTGTATGTCAGTTAATATATAATATTTTTTATGTGGTGTATATCAGTTTTATTGGTGATGATGTGCGTCAATGTTGTCAGCAATATCATATGATAAAATTAGAAAGTTAATATTCAAGTGATGGTGATTGAGAGATCATAATTAAGTGATGGTGGTCAAGAGATCATAGATGAGTTATAATGATTGGAAAATGGTGGTCGGGTGACGAATGCCAAGAGATGGCGATCAAGTGATAGTCATTGCTAGTAGTGATCATTGGTGCTAGATGTTAGGTGGAGCTATAGAGTTCTTTAAATATTCAAAATCTCTTTAATCTCAAGTTAAAGTTTATGCGTCTTTTTATGTGAAGAATTATGATCTATTTAGAGTTTTATGAAGTGATTTATTAACAATTTTAGACAAACTTTAATATCAGATTGCTCATAATAATTCTCTTAATTATAAATAAATCTTTTAGAATTTAAGTGTTTTAATAATCTCAAAATTAAGTGATTTTAGGCTTAATGGATTCCAATCATTTAATGCACTTTTTGAATATTAGTACGGGAGATTCAACGATTGTTTAGACCTTCAATTAATATAACAAAAATTTCAACCATGGCCATTCAAGTGCTTGATTTGAGTTATTTCTTGTTAGATCATATCACTTTGTGTCAATTTTCCATCCAATAAAAATATTCAATTAGACTATAAATTTACTAAAATTAAAGTTGAGATGTTTTTAGATTTAAATCTAAAAGTTTCTAAATCAAATGTTGCATTGAGATTTATGCTTAATTGAATCAGGCTTTCTTTGGGATAACTTTTTAAATTAACTTTTTATTGTAAAAATTAAACTAGTAATTTTTGTACTAAGAAGCTGATTTAGATATTTTGAAGACTGGCACGAGTGTGAAAGAAACATTAAAGTATACAAAATCGAGTTTTTGAAACTAGGTGCTCGAGAAATCTTTATTTTGAGACAAAATATGTTTTCTATCACATAAACTAAGTATTAAATACATAAATGGAATTTGAGAAGGCGAGTTTGATGATAACTATTGCGAATGACGTTTAATTCAGCCAAACGGCTGGGCAACATGTGCTAATATGCGGAGGCTTCACGCACTCCACATAACCCAAGGAGCTAATTTTTCTGCAGGATGGGCTGAAATCATTAGAAGCTACCTCTCCCATGGCTTTGCCATGGAAGCGCTTCTTGTCTACACCCAAAATCTTCCATTTAGAACTCAACAATCCTTTCTTCCTCTCATTCTTAAGATATGCGCCTCCCATTATCTTCTCGTGCTTGGTAAATCTCTACATTCAGAGTCAATCAAAGCCGGTACTGTTCATGAACTTCTCACTGGGACAACATTAGTGTCAATGTATAGCAAATGCAAAAAAACAACTCTTGCGCGGAAGGTGTTTGATGAAATGCCTGTGAAAAATTTAGTCACATACAATTCCATGATTGGGGGTTATTCTATGAATGGTGATCTGGTATCTGCTTCTGCACTCTTCCATTTGGCTCCTGGAAGGACGCCGGTGACATGGGCTGTGATGATTGAAGGCTATGCAGGGATTGAGAATCTCGTGGCTGCTAGACAAATGTTTAATTCAACCCCACCATGGATGAAGACTGTTGTTACATGGACTGTCATGATCCATGGTTATGCTGCCAATGGTGAGATGGATGCTGCGAGGGAATTGTTTGAGGAAATGCCAGTCAAGAATGCATTTGTCTGGTCATCTATGATCACTGGATACTTCAAGAAGGGTGATGCTCTCGAGGCAAAAGCTCTGTTTAATCGAATTCAAACCCCAAATTTGATCAATTGGAATTCATTGATTGCAGGGTATGCAAAGATGGGATTTTGTGATGAGGCTTTGGAAGCTTTTAGACAAATGCAAGGGTTTGGAATTGAACCAGATGAGTTTACAGTTTCAAGTATATTATCGACTTGTTCGCAGCTTGGTTCCATAGATTCTGCCAGAGAAGTACATGATTTTATTCGAAGGAAGAAGATCAAGATGAACATTTTTGTCAAGAATGGTCTGGTTGATATGTATGCAAAGTGCGGGGACCTTGACAAAGCTCGAGGAATCTTTGATGCAATGATTATAAGGAATGATTCATGCTGGAATTCAATGATATCTGGTCTCGCTTCTCACGGACGGAGTGATGAAGCTCTTGAGCTCTTTTCTCATATGGAAGCATCCGAAGTGAAGCCTAATTCAGTCACGTTTCTTGTGGTTCTTTCTGCTTGCACACATGCAGGATTTGTGGAGCAAGGTCTACAGATTTTTGGGAGAATGCACAAATATGGTTTGAAGGCCGGAGTGGAGCATTATGGCTGTTTGGTTGATCTCTTTAGTAGAGCAGGCAGGCTAGCTGATGCTTATAATGTAATCAAGATGATGCCAATGAAGCCTAATGAGGTGGTCTGGGGGACTTTGCTTGGTGCATGTAGAGTTTATTTAGATATGGAGATGGCAGATCAGGTGGTTCTTGAAGCAAACAACAAAAATATCAGCATTTCTTCAGTTAATGATGCAGAGTATGTCTTGCTGTCAAATATTTATGCTGCATCAGAAAAATGGGAGAGAGCTGAGAATATAAGGAGGAAGATGGTGGAAAATAAGTTCTCTAAGACACCAGGCTGCAGTAGAATTGGATTAGGGGAGACGAAACAACAATCTAATGTTGCTTTTAGCTTGGAATCTCATGTTTGCCGATCATAAGATGTAGGTCTGATGCGGCCTTGAATAAAAAATTAAGTGGAAGAAAGCAGGTCGTGAAGTTGGATTGTGAATATCACAAGCCGAAGGGATTAATGGAATTGTGATTCTTAACACCTAATTCTTCTCTGTTAAATGATGAAGATACCCATTGGAGGGAAGTAACGGTAATATATTCATGACTGGGCAGTTTTTTTCATTTTTGAAGTGAAGCAGATGCTGATTAGAACCCTTCAAGGCGTCATAGATTTGAGGGAGTTGAACAAATTTATCTTCAAATCCTAGTCAATGGCCTTGGGCATAGCAACAATCTTCTTTCCATGGTCATGGATAACTTTTCAGTTTTCAATTCTCTTGACTATGACATCCAAATCTTTGGAAGTTCTTAGTCTCCACATGTGGTTTCCCGTAATGCTATGATCAGATGCTTCACTCAAAATGGACATGAATTTGATACCTTTAGAAGTTACAACAAAATGAGAATTTTCGGTGTTTCTCCTAACGACTTCACCTTTACTGTTCTGCTGAAAGCCTGCAGACTTCTTGTGCGCCTGAGTTGTTGTAAGCAGATTCATGCTCAATTGGTTAAGTATGGACTTGGGTCTCCATGGTTTGTACCTATTTGAATCGTTGGGATAATTGTTGGACTTGATACCAATAAGGAACATAAAGTCATGGAATTTGATTATTACAGCTCTTTTAAAGGCTTGAGGCATGGCTCTTACCTGGTCTTTCTTTAACCGGATGGAAATGAGGAACACCATTCATGGAATGCTAGCTATAATCACAAGATATACAGCTGTTAGTGATGTTAAGTTTGAGAACTTCATCTTTGAGCAACTATGGAACGAAGATGTTGTTTCATGGACAGCCATGATTGTTGCTAATGCCAATGCTGGGAACATGGAATCTGACAGGGAACTGTATGATATAATGCCATTTAAGAAAGTTTTCTCATGAAATGCAATAGTGTCAGGCTATATTAAAAGTTCTTAGTTTGATAAAGCATTGGCATTATTTCATTTGATGCTGCTGGATGGAACATGCTTGCAAGATGAGGCCACTCTGGTAAGTGTTTTCTCAACCATCACTCACGTAGGCATCCTTGAACCTGGAAACTAATATTACATGAAACCTACAGCCATGCAGAAGTGCTTGTATATATCATGAGATATAGATTATGTCAAAGTAAAAGTTTATATGCTATGAATGCCAGATAATCTAAAGCATATACCAAATTAGAAATAGATTTTGTAAGTATCATATTTTAAAAATAATTGAATAGAAATAAATAATCACCTCTCAATATTCATGCAAGTAAGATTAATAAACAATATTTTTCAAAGATAGTTCAAAATGAATTCAGGAGGCAAAATACCAAGGCCATCAGATGATAGAGTTAGCCTTATAACTTATTTCCAAAAATAAGGCTACCACCAACCACCTGTAGATTTTAAGAAAAAACCTATGAGCTCACCTCCTTGAGTAAGTAATAAAACATTACTAACCAATCTAAAGTCTAACTAGTCTTTCTTTGTATGTATGCATTACGTATCACATGTATATATAATTTAATCAATTTCTATAGATTTCACACAAATCATATGTTGTAGTCAAACAGAACCGTGGTTATGATCTGAAAAACAAAGCAGTAGAAAAGTTGTCTCAAATAGACCCTTAGCTACTTTAGTTATAGAAAGCAATGTTCCATAGAAATTTCTTAACAACAGTAAAAAAATAATAGCCAAATAAAATTTTGATTGCTATCTGAAAAGTAAAGCATCGAGAAAGCATACTCAAACAGACCCTGAGTATAACAAGTGCTCGATAGTTTCTATGAATAAACATTTGCCTTTAAATTTAAAGGTAAAATATTGTTGAGCCTTCTTCCACTCTATCACCTTTAGCCAAAAAAGGACTTTAGTTTCTTCTCGCCATATAAAGTTGCATGGAGGCTTGCTGCTACTCGAGTGTGGGAAGCACGGGCGGAATCACTGTAGCGACAGGGGGGGGGGGGGGGGGGAATTGCCCCCCTAAAAAAATATAAATTTCATTTAAGTGTAAGGGCTGTTAGGTAATTTGTCCATCTAATAGCTTAAAATTTGCCCTAAAATCTGATTTTATTGCCCAATTTCGCCTATTCCGCCTAAATCCCGAACCGGAACATAAAACCTCTCCCTCTCCTCCGAAAGCTCCGAATGGCGAAAGCGATCGCCCTATTCAATCTCCGGCTTTCCTCTTGATTTTTCCTTCTTGACGCTCGAATCGGAGGAGGCGACAGTCGCAGCTTTTATCTTCGGTAATTTTCCCCTCTCCTCCAGTTTTTATAACGCAATGCCGCGACTCGCGAATGCCTGACGACGCGTCTGGTTCTAAATTTTCGGTTGTGCTATTTTTTTACTCTGTTCTTAACGAAAAAGATGTGTTTGATTTAATTCTCAATGAAGATGTTATCCAATATTATCAAAAAATACAAAATAGATTAATAAAATTGTAATTATTTACAATTTTCCTATCATAATGAAATACAATATTTCAGTTTGAATTATGTTCTCATTTTATTTTTCTTATCTTAGTCTATTACTAAGAAAAATTTGCCCCCCCTAATATGAAAGGCTGGTTCCGCCCCTGGTGGGAAGTTGATAGTTTGGTCAAAATCTCGAGGGATGCCCTGACACCGGAAGCTATGGACGAACTACAATATATATAAACACTGTTGTTGCCCAGGGGCTGAAGAAGGCCGTTTCTGATACGATATGGGCATATAGCATCTCTTTTTGGATTCTCAATATGAAGTTTCTTAGTGACTCGCTAGGTTCTTACCTCATCTTTAGTAGGACTTGGAAGTTTTTTGGGGATCTTTGGGAAATGGCGAACTGTACGAAATACATTTGTTTGAACTTAGGGAACAAGGTGATCACCCCACTGGGTAGCCGAGTGAACCACCTTAGCATAAAGTCTTTCAGAGTTGTAAAAAAGAGACAACATTGGAGGGCATTGTCAATGTCAAGAAGAGAGCTCATGATCTCGAATGTTTCCGCATGATTCGTGGGGTTAGTTTTCTTTGGTAGGCTTCGAGATAAGGTACCTTGAACTTGGGAGGCATCCTTGCTTCGGAGATTAATCTGGAGAAGGCATTTGTTGATCTTGGTTCAATTTCTCTAGCCCTCCTAGCTATTGGATTGGAGTTCTCATCTGTCGCCTGGGGACAACGGGGTCAGTGGCTGGTACAGGCACTTCTACCAGAGGCTCTCGACAAGCACTGGGATTAGTTGGCTCTTGAGGCATGTTGACTATTCACGGCTGGTGGTTGGCGGAAGCGAGAGCATCTTGAATGGATTTCAAGAACTACTCTTCCATCTCTTGCAATTCTCGGTGATTAGTATATTCACAGTTCTCGGTAATCTCCAGGGTGTTCGGTCGCCTGACATGCAGCAGTTTTCTTGCCTTCGACATTAATCCATGCTCATCGCACCTAGGAGGATGTTGAACTCCATTTTGTCGTGTGGATGATGTCGGGCCATACTATATGCCACCGCTAGTCGAAAAGCATGAGAGAAGTATGAATACGAAAAGAGAGAGAGAGAGAGAGAGAAGATAAGAGATTATATAAATCTAGTCAAAATCCTTATTATCCAGACCAGAGATAGAAGCATGTGAAATGCTAGGGTTTTAGATTACAGAGAAAGAAATAACCTCTCTTTCTTTCCTCCAGCGGTTCTTTCTTATGGTCACTCTCTTGTGAGGATGCCCTATTTGAGGATCTTAAAATATCTTCTTTCTTCCTCCATCCTCCCCTTTTTATAGAGTCTAAAAAGTTGAATGAGGTACATCTTTAACATGATGGATGTCTTATCAGTCTATGTTGTAGGTCGGTCGTCGGTGTCGAGTGGAATGGTGATTGAGAGGGGCGAGTCAAATAGGCTTATGGAGACTTGCCATCATTGGCTGAGAGGAGGACAAGTATCATCGTCATGTAGTCAGGAGGATGGGTTGATGTGGAATATTAGGTTGCCCTGTTGTGAGGTGATAAGAGCGAATGATGTCTTGGCGAGGCCTTTAGATCGATCTGGTTGCGAGAAATGTCTATATGGGCAGTGTTTATTGCCCGTTGTTTGATGTGTCCCACGTGGGAGTGTTGGCTCTAGCTGAGATGAATAAAGTTTTGTCTATCTGAGAAAGGAACTTTTGAGATTGCCCTTGCCTAGGAGTGACTACTTGGAAGACGTGGCCGATGCTGGTCCATCATGCTCTAGTGTTAAGCTCATTTCCAGCTCCCGAGTAAATCCCTTGAACGAACTACTCTAAAAGAGAAGTAGATCCTCCTTTCGCTTGACCTGAACATGACCTGCAAGACACTTGCGAACAGGTACCTCCATAGGTATTCACGGGTGTACACAAACAAACACCGTTTCAACTTTTGGTCTATTCATTTTGGATGATGCTCGTACAACGCTTTGTATTTTGCTCATCATCTTCATTGTAGTTGGTTGGGCTGATATTACAACAGTCATTGAGGTCAACAAGTTTGAAAAAAAGAAGCAAAAGGAAAAGAGAAGGCAAGGGCATGAAGACCATGTTAACATTAAAAAATAACAATACTAGCATTCCACATCTAGTTGTTCCTTATCTGGGGAGTGACATAAAAAATAAAAAGGTAGAGGTCTTCCTCCTGCAACCTAAGGCCACCTACAAGCCCTACACTTCCAAGATGCAATCCGAGGAGGATTTGGATTCATATTAGGGACCCTTCATCAGGCCAAAAAGGTGGCATCTATCTCTATCAAAAGGATAGCCAGCTTGCTATTCTCTAATTGGGCTATGCTTATGATTAGCTCGAAGTCATTCAATTCAATCTCAATCTAAGCCAAAGCTTGAAGTTATTCAATTCAATCTCAAGCTTGTAGAAGGACTACGAATAATAAGACTACCTCATAAGTGGTGGATTGACTTGCCATTAATCTTGAAATAGTGCTCATCAAACAACCATTGAGGTAAATGTCTCAAAATCAAAGAAAATATCACTATTGAGGCCATAAAGTTGATTGAAATAGATGATTGGTGGAAAAGTATGCTAAGTCAATGGTAAAAAATGTCCTTGTGAAGAAGAGTTGTTAATTTGTATTTTCGTCAACTTTCGGTTCGGGATATTGAAGCATGCCTCAAAGATGACATCCTCTGCTAATTGTAGAACTAATGGTCAATAACTTGTCAACTCATGACATTTTCTTGTTCATAAACTTGTTGTTTGGCTACACTCAAATTAAAAGGGTGTCAAATGTTCAAAAGCAAGCATCCTTCGAAATACCGATCAACATTTTTTGCTATTTGATGATGCCACTTGTTCTGAAGAATATATATCTTCTTTTATAATAAACTAATATACAAGAGGGCTGAATGCTATGTGATGCTCTATTAGTCCAAAGCAATGTTCACTCGTTTATAACCTTATATACAAGAGGGTTGACTGCTATGTGATGATCTATTAGTCCAAAGCTAAGCTTACTCGAAGCATCTTGATGACCTTAAGATCATGCTTGAGAGGCTCAACAAATTTAGCTTGAAAAAGCTTTCTTAAATGTGCCTTTGGAGTTTCATCTAGAAATTATTGGGTTTCATGGTTTACCATCGAGGTATCAAATCAATTCTTAAAGATTAAGGACTTTAAAGATCCCAAAAATTTATGGAAGCTTAACTCTTCCTAGGGTCATCTTCTTACATCTGAAGGTTCATATCGAATCTATTTGGGAGATATCAAGCTTTCTCCAAGCTTATGAAGAATACTCAATTTATCTGAGATGATGCTTGCCAAGATGTATTCAACAACATAGCAATATTTGGTCTATCCTCTAATCATGGCAGTTCCAATTCAAAGAAACTTGAACTCAGATCATAAAGTTCTCGTAAAATGAGGGCGATATCTCTTATTAATGTCTTATCTATAACCCAATTTGCCTTTTGAAAATTTGCCTCAGAACACATTCTTTAAAACTCTCCTCAATGACCCGAAGGAAAAAAGAAGGGGTCAGCGGAGAGGCCGAGGCGCAAATTTTCGGAGCCCACAATCAGTTGTGAAGGTAGCAAAAGCTCATGGCGACAGAGTTGAAAACATATAATAACAGTATATCCCAGTAGTATTGGCACATATTATTCCAATATGGTATTGTGTAGCCCATTTGGATGGCAGATCGGCCTCATTTTCAATACATGCTTGATGGGAACTTAATCGTTATGCAATCTAATGAAATTCATTCCGTTAGTAGTTTTTGTTGCGTGGATGTAAATGAGCAGGATTCTGTTTAAAAATGGCAGACTAAAAAAATGAATGTGAAGGAGAATAACTCCAATACATAGAAAATTTTCTCTCTATCATTGTATCCATCTTCAAATATTGTTCTGCACTTCCAGTACTTTCTGGAAAGCATAATAGTGATCATGAAGTGTATTTTGATCCATTTTAATGCCACCATGATTTCCTTTATTCAGGGCGGATCCAGCCTAATTTTCAGAGGGACAAACTTATAAGTAAACATATAGAATTTTTTTTTTCATAAGTATCTTTACAATCAAAATTTATTCTGCGGGCGCTATCTCTCGACTCCTATTTATTCATCGTTGTCCGCTTCACAGATATGTTGGGGGTCCAAGGAGGCAGCGCCTCCTGACGGGGTTCGTCCTAACAATAACATCTCTACACAATATGTTTAATTATGTTGGGCAATTGTCTAAAGACCATAGTATTTTAAAACTTTTAGGGGGGGGGGGGGGGAATTAGCTTAAAACCCTTGTAATAAAGACAATAAAATAGTTTGAGTTGGACAAATTACCTTATAATAAAGAATTTTTTTATTTATTCAGGGGCAATTGCCCTCCGGTCTTAAGGTGGATCAGCCCATGCCTTTATTTAGTCCTGAAATAAATTTTAATTTGACAGTAAGTTGAGTAGCTGTTTTTCACAGTAATTCATGCATTACAGCCTTATTCTGCCGATTCATTCCTTCTCCACTGTCTCCAGCTTTTCTTTTCTATATGAAAATAACTCCCAAATAATTTCTTCTTTATTTTTAGTCTTGACGCAGCAGCTGTTCTTCCTCATGGAACCTTGTGCTTGTGCTGTTTGCCATGCTAGGGGCTCTTGCTTTCGCAGTCTTCATTTTCTGATCTGGAGAACATAATAAAGCTCCAGAATCAAGTATATCTGGACTCTCTACTTTGACATCTTCAAGCTCCTCCTTTCCACCATGCAATCCTCCAAGAAGAGATTGCTTAATGGCTAAAGCATTGCCGTCTTGGATGATGACAAGGAGATGAGGATAAAAATCATGCGGAAAAAAGGAAAATTTTGAGTTATGATTGTCTCTAGCACTACAAGATAGTGATGTTCCGGTAATTATGTACCTGAAAGCGCTTCTGCTTGATTGTTGTTCTAAACAAATAATTTAGAGATGTATTTTGCGTGGGAGTTTTCGGGGTACTTGTCACCACTGCGAAAATTATTACGTGTGGCTTCTGGATTCGTTCGGAAGCGAATCCTGACGTGCCATGTCACCCGGGGCCCGGTTCATCCGAGTGATGTGGCGTGTCCGGATTCGCCTATTTATGGCCTGGACATCGCACGTAATAATCTCTGCACCACTTGATGGCTAATGTTCTGTATTTGTCATCAGATGATGTCATACAAGCTCTCAATGTCTTTTCTATTGGAATTTTTTGAGCCTGAATATTTCTCTTGATTGAAGCTTCTGCATTAGAAGGCAGAGACAGCCCAAGTCTTACTTTTCCAGTTTATTTCCATATGGGGCGGCTGAATAGTCGTTCTAAGCAATATTTGGCAATAAAATAAAATTGTGTTTAGAAATTTGGATGTAGACTATGATAGAGGTGCAAGTGAAGTAAGTCGACTTATGAGCCAGCTCAAATTAATCTCAATAAATAGCTTATGAGCTAAATTTTATATTTCTTTCTTATATCAGGTTATTCTTTATTATTTATCTTCAAAATTTTCATTATTTTTATAATTTTATAATACTAATTATTTGAATCAAAATCATTTTTTCTCTTTCGTTATAAAAGAGCCAGCTTGATCTCAAAGAACTAAGTTTGAGCTCGAATTCAAAATTGAATAATTAATCAACTTCAAGCTCAAACAAGTTGCGACTCAATCTCGGCTCAACTCGTTACACCCCTAGATTGCGATGGATATATATTAAGTAGATTTGTGTTGAAATTAATTCAATATATGATATCAAAAAGTTATAGCAATGATATAATTTATTTCGAGATTTTTTTTTTTTTTTTCTCTCTGGACTTGTTTGTTTCGTTTGATGGGGCAAGGATTGTCTCATTCAAGCACCCTTGCTCTTGTTTGTCTCATCAGGAGAAAAAGACAATGTTGTAACTATAAACATGCCATCGCCAAAAACAAAATTAAGTTAGCATATATTTAAGATAATTTTCATATTATTTTTTGAAGTAATTTTATAATAAAAAATTTCTAATTTAAGAAGTTTTTGTTGTAAAAAACTGTTTTTAGAAAGCAATAAGAAAGTTGTTTCATGTTTGTGATCACGTTTGAGACAGCTTTCTCTTTTCTTCTTAAAGCAGCTTTATAGTATAAAATTTTAATTTTTTAATAAAAAATTGTTTTAAAAAACAGTAAAAAGGCCGTCCCAAACGAAATCATAGACAAACCAACAAAAGTTGTTGATGCATTCGACATCCACAGAGCATAAGATAGTCTTTCTAGTAAAATCTAAGCAGGAGATTCATAGAGAAAAAAAAAATTAGATAAAATGAGAAGTGGTGTGGAGAGCGAGAAATTATTGTGTACGCAATCCGAATGCAGAGTAAGGTTCTGATGCTACGTATTTACTGCTTATTTTACTGTGTATTTTTTTATACATATTTTTTTCGTTGTATTTGTTTGCGTATTTATTGTGTATTTAGTGAGTATTATTTATTTACTGCTTATTTGTCACGAAAAAATTATGTCTAAAAAAATACGCAGCATCTGAACTTTACTCTGCATTCGGATTGCGTATACAATAATTTCTTGTAGAGAGCAGAGCATAGCAAGATTCTTAAAAATAATGCAGAAACTGCTAGCACTCCTATGGTTTTTTTCCTCCAAATATATTATGAAGAGCACTAAACGGAGATGAAATATAAGTTTTCAACGACAGTTAATCAAACGGTTGAATTTGATTTCATGTTCCCTTTCAACGCGTTGAATTCTGTTTGTTTAAAGCTCTCACAGCTTATTCAACGAAAGAATCAAAATAAAAGTTTAGAATTCAAAAGTCAACCTAAAAATCATAGTCTTATTTGAATTATGAAAACAACTGTTCAAACTTCATAACAAAAATCATAATGGAACTTTGACTTAGACTTCATTTGAGACAGTTTTTTCCTGCTTCTTAAAGCAAATTTCTAGTAAATTTTTTTAATCTGTTAATATTAATTATACATTATATGTCACAGAAAATTTTATGACTATGAACTAATGATCAAATTAATGATTATTGTTGAATTTTTGAGATTTTTGTTTAATTGAGATAAATTTGTGTAATATATATAGAAATCAATATTTATATGATGAATCAAAATAAAATAAAATACTCTACTATATAAATAGGATATGATCTTGGTCATGAGTCTATATGATGGTTCTTTAATTTGGTCATGTCACCAATGTTTTGCCATTTATATTTGTCGTTGTCACCCATCACCTATCAGTCTTGATCTCACATCATCGCCACCACTGACTGCCATCAATGTCCGAGCTACTATTAATCATCACCATCATTGATAACGTTTGCTACCTACATGTACTATCGATGACCACCAGCTTTTTATGCTACATGTTGTCAGCCAATGTTGAGGGCACCGCTAGGGTGTTAAAACCGGGTTTCGGGTTGAACTCGAAACTGACCCGGGTTCAAATAGGTTGACCCTAACCCGACCTGGGTATGAAAACGGGTCGGAAATTCAAACCCGGACCCAAATCGACGGGTTGTTGGGTTGACCCGACATAGTTGAGCTTCTGGTGGCAACGGGATGATGGAATGGCAGGCTGCGGGTGACTGGCGGCGAGCTGTGTGTAGGTGCAGACGTGGGTGAGCTGGCGCGGACGTGAGCGAGAAGGCTTGGGAATCCGCGAGTGTGCGCAGGCAGGTGCGCTGGTAGTCTCGGGTGTACGGGCGGCCGCTGGTAGGCACGGGCAGCCTCGGCGGGATCGCGGGTAGCTACACGATAAGGGTTCGGGCAAGGCGCGGGCAGCCAAGGCAGGTGCGGGCAGGCTCGGCGGGCACGGGCAGCTCATTTCAAATGGGTTTCAGGGTTGTCCCGGCAACCCATCGAGTCAACCCGAACCCAACCCGTGTTTTAAATGGGTCAAATTCGGAAACCTGAACTCGACCCATTTTGAAGTCTGGTCGAGTCTAACCCAAAATTTTCGGGTCGAATTCGAGTCAGATTTTCGTGTCGTATCAAATATTGACATTTCTAGCCACCACCACCTTAACCACCATCATCATTCACCGCCACCCTCTACTTTCACAGCTCAACCATAACATCCTAAAAGGAAATTTCATTTAACAAATGAAAAAGATAAGGATTTATTTTATAGCAATAAAAAAATCTTAAATTTATTAAATAACCAACTAAATATCATAAAACATTTCATATACAATGAATTTATTTAATATTCCAAAACTCCCTTTCCGTGATGCTCATTATTCCTAGGGCTGCAAGCGAACCAAACGTTCGATGAGCTGCTCGTTGTTCGGTTCGACTAAAGCTCGTTTATGATTGTTTAATTAACTAAACAAAAAAATTTGAACATCATTTTAAATACTCGATCCTTAAATAAACAAGCTTGAACACTAATGTGTTCAGTTCATTTATGTTCACGAACAACATCACTTGAAGCTCGTGAGCAAACTCGAAATTAAGCTCGATAAAAATATATTCATAGAAATTAATCATATTTTCATTTTAAATAGACATATGCTTTTATTATAAATGAATTTTATTTTATACCTTCAATAGAATGAATTTGTTCATGAACAAGTGATATTTTACATTTATCCATATTTGCTAGATTGTTTGTTTAAGATGTTTGTGAACAAATTTAAGATTTGTTTGTTCAATATATTGTTTGCAAAATATGTTCACGAACATAGCTCGTTAATATTTGTTTGTTTAAAGCTCGATAAGCACTAAACGAACCGAACATAAACTAAACATAAACCAAACACGAACACTGATAAATTAAACGAACCAAACATAAACACAAACAATAAAACTCGAATCAAACATGAACTGAACTTGAACAAGATAATAATAAACGAACTCAAACATGAACACTCACATACTCGACTCGGCTCGGTTCTGTTTGCAGCCCTAATTATTCCATCCAACAAGGTAAAAAAACTCGCACGTGCTTTTGCTGCGGGTTATTCAATCCATTGTAACCAACAAAGTAAAATAATATCTTGAGCCGCCTTTTTATATTTGCAACATTGCCCATTTTGCATTACCACACGTTTTAAATTTGTTTTTTTAATGCGAAATGAGGAGCCTAATTGAGTTGAGTGGAGTCAGTTATCTGTCTAATTGAATTTAGCTTATTTAATTTTTATTAAGCGCGAGCTTGACTAACTAAATTTTTTTTAAGCTTGAGCTTGTATCGATTGTTTGAACTCGTTTGAAAAGTTCGAACTTGACACAATTGTTGAGCTCAATTTCTTAATTTTAAATTAAAATATTTATGTTTTATAGAATTTTTTTTACTTTTAATGTAAAAATAAAATATATTTTTAGTCATAATAAAAAGTTAGCTAGTTGTTGAATGTTTTTTAACTTTACTATTAATTATAAAACATTAATTTAAAATAATGCTAATTTAAATTTAAATTGAGTGACTCGACAAGCTTGCGAATCAAGCTAGGCTAAGCTCGATTTACAGCTCGATAAGCTCGACTCGTGAGCTCATTAGATAGTCAAATTTGACTTATAAGTGTACTTTCCTTACTTACATCTCTTTATGCAATTTACTAAACAAAAGAATCAAAGTAAATTCATATTAAAAATAAATTATATTTTTATTTTATCATGATACCAAAAAAAACCCTCTCTCAATGAAAAAAACAAAAATTCGTTAATGTTGATTGAATTATTTAAGATTTCATTTGAGACAATTTTCTTACTATTTTTACAATAACTTTCTAGGACAAAACTTCAATAAAGTAACAAAATAATTGTTGTTTGTCGGAACAATCGTGACAATAGAGAGATATATAGTTTATCATCATAATTTTCTACGAAGATCCAACACACACATAGATAAGAGAGAGATGTGCAAGAGTCATAAGAGACACCAAAATTTTTTTGTGGAAACCCCTGAAAAAGGAAAAAAATCACTGGTTCTAGCCTAGTTAAAATGATTTTTCTAGTGTTTGTAGACAATTACAAATGATGCCCTTCTTAGAAGGAAAGCCTTAGTTCAATATAACAAATATACACACATAGAGCACATTATATGATTGGAGTTGGAATAATCTAGTAATATAAGAGTTATTTTCAGGAGAACATTGGCCTATTCATTTGGTTAGTAGGACCATAGTCGGTCAAAAGTGGTAAGAGATATCGTAGCCAGGTGACTGAGATCAGATAAATTTTAGTTGGGCGACGATGGTCGGAGGGACAGTTGTTGGGTGATAGAGGTTGAAGGAACTGTGGTTGGAGGCGGAAATGGTTGAAGGGACTATAGACGACAGACGATGGTGGTCGGATGAACCGTAGTCGATGGGCAATGTTTGTCTGAGGTGTTCTAGTTAGTCTTTGGAGGGATTGTAGATGGCGGGCTACGGTTTCCACAACTTGACCCCATATGAACCATACAACATAGGTCATACGATGCCCGATCTTGGCAAGAACCATAAACCAACCCCAAGATTTAGATAGAGATGTG
Source organism: Dendrobium huoshanense (assembly GCA_016618105.1). Lineage (NCBI taxonomy): Eukaryota > Viridiplantae > Streptophyta > Magnoliopsida > Asparagales > Orchidaceae > Dendrobium > Dendrobium huoshanense. The sequence continues at coordinate 16,692,732 of CM028358.1, forward strand.
ATGAGAAAACTAAACTTCTAATTTACACAATACAGAGCCACAACTAAATACAACATAAAACAAAAGACTGAATATAATACGCACACACACAATATGAGATCTATCTATAACATTGCTTGGGAACATAAAGTATAATAAAATAAAGTCAAGCTTGCAAAAAATGATACTAGCTAAAAAGTATATATACATTACAGGTCATATCATGCTATCAAATTATCCAGTTCGCTCGTTATCCTTCATCTGGCCTAAAAATGAACGCAAAAAATAAGAATGAGCTAACATGGCTTAATAGGTTATTGTAGCATAAAATAGAAATCAATAGCTTAAACTAAAAGGATTGAAAATGATGTGTTGTGATAATAAACTAAAGTATTGTACAAAAAGCTGAAATTAAAACATATACTTATACTGAATTTTTTAATATGCATGTAAATAACTATTAAAACTATACTAAAATTGACTGAAATATAAACAAACATTTCATAGTAATTAACAGATTGACTCTCAAGCCCCAATTTTTCACATATATATAATAATTAATAGAATGTCTTCTCATTGCCAACAAAATCTATTCTCTACACCAACACAATCACTTCTTAAGGAATATTAGAATAACCCTCAGGCTTCAAAATCATAAAAGCTCCCAGGCTTCACAATTTTTTAATAATATAACAGATAACAAAATCCCTTCTCATCGTCGCCAGAAGTCCTTCTCTTTGCAAACATAATTTCAAATTTCAATTAATATACATATATTTCAATGCATTACATTAAGTAAAATATTATTAAGCTAAATTTAAAATTTGCCAAAATGCCTTAACGGTAAGCAACTGAAAATCTTGCCTAGCTAGTAGTATTTTTCAAAGAATAAGCAAAATACATGAGATCACGTATAATAGTATTATGAAGTTTTAACTGAACTAATGCATTATTTTTAGATTTTTTTTTTTTAACTTGATTCTATATTAATAACACAACAACAAAGGTTACAACAGCAAAAACAAAAAGAAAAGCTAGCATGTAAGAAAATAGACAACAGAGAGAAGTAGAGACTAAAAACGAGCTCAGAACTAAATCAAAGCTATCAGCGTCCAGGGCGACCCGCACGAGCCCGCCAGTAAGCGAAGAAAGCACCCCGAGAAAAAGGTTGCCACCAACAAAGAAGGACCAGGCCGCGAACCCCAACCACATCATAGCCCAAAGCCTGACGTAGCAGCAAATCAAACAGTAAAGCCGCCAACTCCCAAGAAGAAACAACAAGATTCAACAAAATTACAAAAATCATCTCCTGCGTCGACCTCTCCCCCAGAATTTTCCGCGAGATCCAACATTTGAAGTACGAACAAGAGTAAAGTCATTGTCGGACTCCACAGACTGTGAATCCGACTCCACATCCGACGAATCAACCAACCAATTATTCTGATTCCGAATATCCAAACCAGAAGAATTACCCACACAATTGGCCATCACTTGGGAATCAACCTCGCTTACAGGGACCACAACTAAACTGTTGGTAATCAAATTTACTTCCTCTCTTCCCTTCTCAATTTCAGCCGGCACCACCACAACAGGCATAACACTATCAGAACCACCATCTGCATCCTTTAAACCTTGACCACCCCCATTTGAATTCACAACACCCAAAACTGGCGAGCCATCAGAATTCACCACATTCATCACACCAAACACCACCTCCGTCACCACCACCGGAGAAACATGATCACTAACATCAGTCACAACCGGAGGTACAAAAGGAGCTGCATCGGGGGATAGGACAGAACAGTTACCAGCACGACTAGTAGGCATATCAATCACAGCATTAACCACATCAGCCACATTCAAAACAGATGGATCAGTAGTGACCAAAGACTCCAAAATCCCAGAATTTCCGCACATGTCCAAGGAATTGGCAACAACACCATTATTCGCAATATCAACAGGCTTAACCACATTTTCATTAGATTTTTGCACATGCAAATAAGCAGAAAAATTACCACAATCCCCCTTGATATGACCAAGCCGTTTACACCCAACACAATATGCAGGCACCTCCTCGAAACAAACTTGTTGAACATACCCAGAATTCTTCGAACCAAGCCAAATTTTATCAGGAAGGTCCTTAGTAATGTCAATCTCCACCAGGACTCTCGCCAAAGAAGGTCTAGATCCGATAGATGTAGAATTATCAACTTTTAAAGGACGACCAAACATCGAAGCCAAGGCATGAAGGATACGAGGGGCAAAGAGGTGTGGTCGCAAACTGGGAAAAGCAACCCAAATAGGAATAACCGGAGACTCAACCCTGACATCAAGATCCGACGACCATTTAGTAAGTTTCAAATAGCAGTTATTCACCAAATAAGATCTATGGCTGAACACTCTACTATAATCCAAATCATTAGAGAGCTTAATAAGAATATGAGATTGATCCAGAACAGTTACAGAGAATTCAGCATTAAGTTTCAAGTTGAAAAAAAAATTCCGGATAGCATCAAGTGAAGGACGCCGCGTAGGAAAGAAACCAACCAGAGCAAATTGAAAAGGAACTGACAGAGCTAAAATTTCTTCCTCCGATATCCATAACGAGGGTAAACCAAACCCTTTCTTAACTCAGGAAAATCAACTGAAATCGAAGAACCAGATAAAGCTTCCACAAAAGAACGCGATTTAAGGGATCCATCCAAAAAACCGGGGTCACAAACACGACTAACCACCATACTGGAAGGAAAAGGCAGAAAAATGAGAAAACTTCCCTGGAAATCAGCAAATGGAAGAAGACGAGCCCCAGCAAAGCTAGGGCAAAGCCCCAGCGGCGGATCCGGCGAGCCGACGCGAGCGGAACCTCCCACGCCGGAATCGGCGGCGAGCCGTCGCGAGCGAAAATTCGCGAGCCGCGATGCCCTAGCCGTCGCGAGCGGAAAGGATATGTTTATATGCATTATTTTTAGATGTTAAAATAAAAATTTTAATTGATAAAAATCACTACTTTTCAAAATTAAACAGCGAAAAATCTCAAATAAATATTCAAAACAATCAGAACAATCATACTGATAACATATCAAAAGTTACTAGAATATTATAAAACTGCATTTCTTGTAAAATTAAATAATAAATTCTATTATAAAAATTCCAAAAATATCAAATTATTAAAAATTGAGATAAACAAAAAATAACCTACCCCGATTCAAGTAACTTTTAGAACTGGGTCGACGACTAAAAATGACTTGAATCAACTCAAACAAAAAATCTCTCTATCCAAAATCTATTTCTTTCTCTCTCATTCAGTTGCCCAAAGAAATAGAACGAAATGAGCATTGAATTTAGATATTTTTAAGTGTAGAATTCAGCCCAGTGCTAGGCGCCACTATTTAAGTGCTATGATGCTAGTCCAAATTTCAAATTCCCAAGATAACAATGCCAAGGTGCTAGTGTTCAACATCTAGGCACCACTAATCAGCACCAAGGCGCCATAACACCCAACACCTAGGTGCTATAGGGGGGAATTCTAAATTTTTACAATATACATTCAAACATCTAGAACTCACATCAGAATATATGAAGACCTTTTTAACATACATAAAATTCTTCCAAAAACATACTAAAACTATGTATAAGAGTTCTAAATATAAAGATTCAATTACCTCTTTCGAATCATGTTAGCACAAGTTGAATTAAATATTAAATCTGAATGTACCACGATGGTGGTAGGAGGGATTGTAGTCAGCGGGCGACAGTGGTTAAAGGGACTATAGTCAGCGGGCGAAGGAGGTCAGAGAGATTGTAGTTTGCGAGCGATTATGGTTAGAGTGACAGTAGTCGTCGGCTAATGGAGGTCAAAGAGACCATAGTTAATGGGAGAAGGTTGTTATAGGGACTGTATTTGGTAGGTGATGGCGGTAAAAAAGGTCTTAGTCAGTGGGTGATGATGGTTAGAAGGACTAGTCGACGGGTGATGGATGTCAGAGAGACTGTAGTCGATAGGCAATGGTGGTCTGAGGGATAGTAGTCAGCAAGAGATAGAGTTCAGAGGGACCATAATCATGAGGCAATGAAAATTGGAGGGGCCATAGTCGTCAGATGATGGATGTTGGAGGGATCATAATTGACTAGTGATAGAGGGTCCGCATTTGACAAGCGATAGCTGTCAAAGGGGTCGTAGTCGGTGGGTGATAGTGGTTAGAGGGATCCTAGTCGGTAGGTTATAGTGGTCGGAGGGAATGTAGTTTGTGGGTGATAGAGGTCAGAGAGACCTTAATCTGTGGGTAACATTGGTCGAAGGGACTATAGCAACCAGTGAAGGAGGTCGGAGGGATTGTAGTCTGCAGAAGATAAAGATCAGAGGGACCTTAGTCAGTGTACAACGGAGGTCAGAGGTATCATAGTCAGTAGGCGATGATGGTTGGAGGGACCTAATGGGCAAACGTGGATAGACGGAGGGATCATGGTTGGCGGGTGGCAGTGGTCGGAAGGACTATAGTTGGTTTGCGATAGAGGTCAAACAAAGGCCCGGCGTTAACTACCAAACTAAGGTCTAATAAGGACCACCAACGGTGGCTTGGTGGTGAGGGTGGGTTCATCAACAGTGGTAGGTGAAGCTCCGAAATTCATCAAGCCTCAAAGTTCTCTTGAGTCTCTAGCCTAGGGTCTAGGTCTCCAAAAGTCCAAGCCCTCTCCTAAAGTCCCCCTTGCTATGAGACGTGGGAGTCTATTTATAGATTTTATGAGTTATATGCTATAAATATGGAGAAGATCCTAGGCAAATTCAAAATTCACCATTAAAAAAAACATATTTATTCCTTTGATCATGGAGTGCTTGTAAGTGTTTAAGTGCCTTAATGTCAGACTTAAGCAATCTTATACTTGTTGGATTCGTCTCGTTGAGTTGCTTGATTCAACTATAAGCATGCTACATTTTGATATCACTTGTTCCTCCAATTAATGTACTAAAACTTCCAAATATGCTTTGGTGCCTAGATTTGGGACCATTTGAGCTCAGATTGGACCAATTTTGATGTTCTTGGATTCGTCTCATTGAAACATTTAATTTGAGTATAGGTTTGTTAAAATCAAAGTTTGAATGATCCCAATTTAATTTCGGAAGTTTTTAATTCAGATATGCATCAAGATTCGTGTCTGGTCAAAATAATTTTTGAAGATGTATAAATAATGATGATAAAAAAGTTATTTCAAATAAAACCAAAATGAAATGAGTACATGAATTTATATGCGGGTTGCATAAAATTTTTTTTGGTGCATTTCAATATGCATTTTTTTAAATTTTAATTACGATACCAAATGATTTGATGATTGACACTTAATATATTAAATTAAATTAAATAGACATGAGTCATATTATTAAAAGGATGGTGGGCCAAATAGAATTTTTTAAGCGCACCTATCAATTATTATAACTATACCGTTTGAATGACCTTGAAAATTACGTCATAACTTATTCTCTTCCCATTTGGTTGCACGTGCTTTTTTACTTCAATTATTATTATTATTATTACTTTTTTATTTTACTTTTAATACATTTATTTATTTATTTTGTATGCTATTAGAAATTTTAACATTTTTTAAAAACTTATTGATACTAGATGTGTAAGTTGAGTCATTTTAACCTTTAATAGTTAGATTGAAATTTATTACTGAAAGTCATACTAACGAGTTAAACGTGAGAGTGAATGAGCAGTCTAAGGTCATGCTAGAGAGAGAGTACTTAAGAAATTATGAGTCTCAAAATTGGAAGCCTCTATTATATCACTCCAAAAATTCTCAAAATATTTCTCAACACCTATTATTTATAGAATTTTGAGGGTTACATAAAATGTTACACAAAGAAAAAAATAAGAAAAGTATAACTCTATATAGAATACATATATATACAATGCTTTACACCACTATAGAAACGTGTTCCCTTCTGATTGGATGAAAGATGGCGAGGTTGGCAAAGCTCTAGTGAGTTTCTTTAGGGTGAGTTCAATAGTGCGATTAGTTGACAATGGCGATTATGCTCTGGTTAGTCTGTGAGCTAGTATTGAGATGGGAGGGCACCCGCAGCAAACGACTTACCACGAGTATGGAAGCTCTAAGATGCTGTCGTGGGAAAGGAGAGCTTCAACTCGAATGATTGTATACTCATAGAGAGTCGAATTGATGATCTAATTAGTATGCTCATTTATATAATTGAGTTCTTTTAGAATTGTCGCTCTATGAGAGAGTGAGAGGTTGAGATCTGATATAGTCATGTGGTGAGTGCAGAGTTGCAAGCTCTTGAGAGAAATCATCATTCCGTCTCGTATTGGAGAGCTCCTTGGAAGGTCTGAGAGAGTGACACCTATTGGTTATTTAGGATATTTTGGGTAACACCTCATGAGAGTTTCAGGCAAGTTTACATATGGGTCATTTTTTAAGGCAAGCTCTTTTATCATGACCTATTAACTGCTTGTTAAATACCTACAAAGACATATGTAAGTATACAATAACATAACTTATAATCTCTTGATACGACATCGCAAAATAATCTTGATTGAGCACGAATCTCGAGGCAAAATCAATCCGGAAACTTCAAAAATTAATTCCGGGAGCATATGAACTCTGATTTCAGTGATCTTATAGTCAAACTGAGCGTCTCGGAAATACGAACCCAACGACACCAAGATCAACCCAATCCGAGCCCAAATGAGTCCGAATCAAAGGTTCGAAGCGCTGTTGGAAAGTTCAAACCGCAATTTGAGTTACCAAACGGTCTCCGATTTTGACGAGCTTATACTCGAATCGAGCGGCTCGACGAGACGAATCCAACGAGCCCAAGATCATCAAATTCCGACATCATTAAGGCCATCAAATATCCAACAAACGGTGCATGATCAAAAGATTCGATATCGACCGTCCATTCAAACCACTCCCTGTTCGCCCTTGATCTCACGCCTATTTACGGGCTATGCCACTCCAGAAAAACTATAAATAGAGCCCTCATTCTACACCAAGGGGCTCAAGTGAAGAGAGAGAGAAGAAGAAGAGAAGGAGAAGGAGAAAGGGGAATAGGAGATTCCTCACCTCCTCGACCACCGCCGCCGGAGCTTTTCCTGCCGCCTGAAGACGCCGGAACTCTGCCGGATTTTCAGGAAACGCCAAGAATTCGCAGAAGAGGAGAAGAAGAAGAGGAGAAAGGGGAAAAGGAGATTCCTCACCTCCTCGACCACCGCCGGAGCTCTTCCTGCCGCCTGAAGACGCCGGAACTCTGCCGGATATTCGGGAGAACGCCAGAATACTTCCCAACTTCAATGGGATGCTGAAATTCTTCCCAATTTACAAGAGAGTTCCCTCCTGACGCCGAAACTCCGCCCAAGTGAAGCCGGAGTTCTCCTCTGCCACCAAAGACGTCGGACTTCTACCCGACGTCGGACCTTCACTCTTCGCTAAGTTTCTACCCGACGCCGGACTTCTACCAGTTATCAGACTTCGTTGGACGTCTATGCGAAGATGCATTTCTTTCCATTGTTGGACTTCTACCTGACGCTGTCCTACTGATCTTCGTCGTCAGACTACAGTCTTTCCGACCTCCGTCGCCAACCGACTACGGTCCTCCTGACTTACGTCGCCCGCCGACTACAGTATTTTTGACATCCGTCGCCCGTTGAATACGGTCCTCCTGACTTATGTCGCCCGCCGACTACATTCTTTCCGACCTCCGTCGCTCGCCGACTACGGTCCTCCTGACTTACGTCGCCCGCCGACTACAGTCCTCCATCACCAGCTGACTACGGTCCTCCTGACCTCCGTCGCCCGCCGACTGCAGTCCTTCTAACGAAGCGAATACGTCAATAGTAGCTATTTGTATTTACATCATGTAATGTACTCCAGAAGATGTACATCAAGCTAAGGCCTTCTCCCAAGGAAGGACCTCATTTGTAATCGACTGCAAATACTAGTGGATTCGTTCAAACTGGGCTAGGCCCCGTGGTTTTTCCCCCTTTTTAGGGGTTTTCCACGTAAAAATCTTGGTGTCTCTTAAATGCTAGACCCTTTCTCTTATCTGATTGCGTGCCGGATTTTTGTACAACGCTAAGACGATAAACTTTATATTTCTCTACCGCCGCGAATACTCCTGGACGCAACATCTCTAAAATGAGATTTAGGCATTAACCACAAAGTCATGGGATAAATGACTAAATGAACTTATTTGATTAGCAATATAGTTAAGCGACTGAGCTATCATATTTCACCCATTTGCACAATTATTTGCTTTGGATAAAAAAATATTTAGCATTTCCCCCAATGTAAATAATTATTTCATTTTAAATAAAATATTAATTTTCATTTCCTCTGATTGAAACAATTATTTCAAAGCCTAAGTCTCCATTCTAGCCCAGACGTGTAGTCTTCTAAGAAGAATTTTCAAAGTAAACTCACAACAATCAAAGACAAACCCTTTTCAGAACGTCGCTCTTGCCCCTGGCCCACGTTAGAATTATCATGTTCCAGGCGAAGCATCACAACACTAAACCTACTGGCGGTGCTTCGACCGTAGACCCACTAACAGCACGGCACGTCGAGACCCCACCAAATGGACGGTCAGCATTGCTTCCGGCCGTTTGCTTTCCGTAATATTCCTTGACGGCATATATCCGGATTCGGATTCCATGATCGAAAGCTAAAGCTAGCTCAGATCAACCTCCACCAACCAAAATTTATAACTAAAATAAACAAATAAATACAACAACATCAAATTTTTATCCCACTACATATAATCACCTACATGAATCCTTTAATACTGGCATTATTAGCGGTACAACCATGTCAAGCCGACTAGCAAGCTGGTTCGGAATTGACTTGTTAATGAACTCGCGAGTCAAGCTCGAGCAAGATTTTGAGATCTTTGGGCTTATTGAGCTCGAATAGTCGTTCGCTCAATTCGATAACTGGTCGAGCGGTTCGTGGAAAGAGGAACGATGGCATGGGGGGCCGAAGCCAGTATGGTTGGGGTAGAAGGCGGAACTGTAGAAGCTCGCGTGCGAACTGCCAAAGGCAGAACTGCGTGTGAGACGTGGAACTGTGTGCGAATGATGGAATCCGTGCACTAATCGAAAATGGAAGTTGTTCGATGACTCGTTTTTCGGTGGCGAGTCGAGGTCGAGCTATACTCAAGTTCGAGCTTGAGTTCAAGGTCATTATTTGGCACTCGAGTTGAGCTCAAGTTAGACCTGACTCGAGCTCGTCTCGACTCGTTTGCACCCTTCGGCTTTATCACGTCCCAAGCCTTGGATGTGGAGGGTTGAGTTACGTAATCAACATTCAAAATAAAACTTGTCGAACAATCATGACATGAATACTTTAATACATTATATTAATGTTAGAATGTTCTATGAAGTAAATAAATAAATTAATACAAATAAAGTGAAAAAAAAAAAGTGAAATGAATAATAGATATTACAATTAATTAGAAATTGAAGGGAATCGATTCCGATCAGATAATTTCTGTATAAAGCTAAGCTGAATCTAAATTTTTATATCAACTTTGCATTATTTACAGGGAGACAATTAGGGCTTCTTTATTAAAGAGAGAGAGAAAGAGAGGTTAGGTTGTAGTAATCATAATGGTTCTAAGGTCTAACTAAAAGGAAGACTTTATAATAGAGATATTGGAACGTATAGGCCTTCTTTAGCATCTTAACAAACCCCCATTATTATAATAATAAATCTTTCTTATTGACATGTTTAAAGTACTAGTATAATTGCACGTGCATTAAATACACGTTAATAAAATTTAAATAATTAAGTAATATTATTTAATTAATTCATTTTTTTTATAAAGAGATGTAATAAATAAAATTTATCATTCCAAGTAACTGTAACAACATTTATATTCCTACTTTAACTAAATTAAGATTTTAATAAAATAATAATAAAAATTATATTATTAAAACAAAATTGATAATATGGTAAAAACTTTATATTAGAATATTCTAAAAAAAAAACAATAATGATTGAGTTTAGTGATTTTGGATGTGCTTTTACATGAGTATAATATATAAATATTAATGCATATTACATCCATCTAATAAATTATTTAAAGACTTTAATATTAGTCATAATAAAAACTTATAGAAAGGAAATACCACGTAATTGTTAAACATTTTAATATAATGTATATCAATAGTCAAGTTGGGATATATTCTCTTGAGATGTCAACCCTAGTTTCTAATTACATCTAGAGAACTAAGCATATAAAATATATATTGTAGTTTTATATTTCTTTTATAAATATGCAAGCATTCTTTCAAAGTAGTTATAATTGAGGATGCTAGCTAATTTAAGAAGAAATTATAAAAAATTGAATGATACCTTCTAAAAAACAGAATGAAAAAAGGAATAACTCATCGATTTGGGGGTGATAGACTTCTTAGAAAATTAAACAACAACATAAAAAATTTCATATCATTATGTATAAATAATAAACATCAATTATATAATAAAAAATAATTAATGTCACTATATAAAATACAAGGGTTTAAATATCTTAAAGCCTCTAGCACTATTAATATTATATATATATGGAATAATTTCTAGTTTTTAACTACATATGTCATATATCTATAAACAAAGAAAGAATATATGAAAGATATACGAAGGAAATAGTTACTTCCTGCCTACAGAGGATTAATGTAATTATTTAAATACCTCATTATCATCCACAAAAATTGATGTGATTTACAAAATTAAAGCTAGAGTATATATATATATATATAGGGCTTGCTACTTGTCCATAAAAACAAATTTTAAAAGCGAATAGAGCTCCAAGATTCCAAAATTATGAATATACTTTAGCGTAAACCATCCAACTAAATAGATAATTTGATTATGAGTGCTCAAATAAAGAAATGACAAATTTCCTAAAGAAAATGATTAAATTTTACATAGATCAGTATATCTAGCAATAATAAGTTTAACGGCAAAAAAAAAAAAAAAATGTATTGGCTTTCATTTACATGACATGAACATGAAGATTTTTGACCTTATTGGTATTCACATGCATAGGTTGTCAGGTTCATCTCATATTTATTCATCACTGTCGGTTAATACAACATTTCTAATGCCTGTGATTACAATATAATACATGGTTTATGCAAGTAGTGCACTTGATATCAATTTCAACTTTGAAACTATAGGTTAAATAAGATTAATATTGTCGATAAGGGAAAGACAACACATGATTGAGCCACACTTGCAAGGCTTACTTAAGTGACAATAATTTTAATAAGTGAAACTTCAATTGAAGCGAAGAGTTAGAGTAAGAAAAGAAATATTTACAAAAAGAATTTTAATATTTATAGATCGAAAATCAAATAATAACATGGGTGTCAATTTGATAATCACCAATTAATATTATCAATCAAATGATAGTTAACTATTAGAGATATTAACATTTTGAATTCATCATGTAAGTAAATGTGAACATAGATGAGGAGAAAAGTATAAGATTGCTATTCGAGAATATGATAATAATAAAAAAAACTACAATTAAATAGACTATGATACATGTATTAGAGTGTTAATGATTAGTATAGACCAAATTTCTTGATTTTGTATTTGGTCTTTAAGAGCATCCAATTAAGAATATAACAGATGGAATTGTCCAACAATCCAACAGCAATACAACATGATACTTGTTAAAGATGTATATTTAGGGTAAGCCTTCACCACTACATGCAGAAATAATTGTTAAGCATTTTTTGGAATAGAAAAGCTGTTCAAAGTAAAAGTGCAAAGAAAATAATTTATGCAACCTGATGAAAAGATAAGGTTGTAAATAACTATAAAATACAAAAATCACCACATGATGCCGAAAAATTAGAACTAACACGTATATAATTTTTAAAAAACAAAAAAAACAATGCAAATCCGCCCAACCTAAAAATTTAATATTAATAACAAATCATTATGATACAATATATGATTTTTGAAAAGTAGTAAACTTATATCAATTTCAACTTTGAAAATATAGATTAAATGAGGTTAATAATGACTAAAAGTCATCAAAATGAAGGGGTTGGAGGTTCATTCGAATTGCCGTTTTGAAGGCCTGGTATGATGGGGGTAGCCCATTGAGTGTGTATAGAATGATAACTTCAGGGTCTAATATATATCTGACGACATTGATGGTGTCTACTTTGAGCTTAGTGTCTGACAAATACTGCTACATTGTTTTATTGTTCACAGAAATGTGATGTAGTTCATTCTTCAGTCCAATGATACGAGAGCAGTTTGTAGTCTGAAGTATCTTATTTATCGTTTTTCAAATTTTAACACATGAGTCAAGATTCAGGACATACGACAACAAGGAAGTAGAGACAGTGGAGAACAAGGCAATTGCGAGATTATGATAGATCAACATCTAGTTAGAGTACTGTACATGGATTGATATCAATTTTGTTATGGTTGTTACTTGGCGAGGAGGTCGGCAAACAATTCCATCAAGATATCATTTGAATCCATTAGCTCGAAACACCTTTAGCACTTGCGAGCACCAGGTGAGGTGATTCTCAGTTGTGAGCTGAGCCGTGATAATATTCTTAAGGGTAAACTTTAATAACTTAAGCAGAGGGGGGATCGAAGCTCCGTTAAGAAGAGGCCGAGTTGCATCAGAACATCGACTTACAGAGCACTCTAAGGTCATGCTGATTACCTTCAGAAAGTGTATAAAGGAATAGTGGAAGCTATAAGGCTTAAACCAGCTCTAATTACCATGAAAACCTCTCTCTTGTATAAAAGTTTTGTATAGAAGTAAATATAGCAAAGAAGTGGATAAAGGTAAAAGGTGAAGGTAAAGTTACTATGTAGGTTGCATACCTCTCTATCTCTGTAAATTACACATGAGCTGTATATACATGTAAAAGATAATGAGTTAGTTGATAATGTAAGATGAAGATGTAATAAGCCAAAGGGAACATGCTCGGATCACGTACAAGGAACAGCATTGCTGTGCAGACCACATGGGACGTATGTTGAGTGTGTCTCGTTTGTGTTTGCTAACATTCTTTAGCATATCGTGATTGAAGAATATTCATGGAAGCATAGTTGTATTGTTTTTCATTAAGATGCAACAATACCTATTGGTTTGAGAAGGAATTATATAATCAAATAATTTGATTTGTTACTTAAGATTAAAAAAAAAAGTTTAATAAATAAGTTAAAAAAACATATTTAAAAGAAAAATAATAGTTACCCTAAATAGGCCCTAAATTATTTCACATAAAATACTTTCTATTTTTTATATTTTACAATTTAATACGAAATAAAAATATGTTTGATATTCAATAAATTTTATTGAATATTATACTGCGGGACCATAGGAGATAATTTCATTTAAAAAATATATAAAAAATCCTAATAAATACCAAAAGTTTGTTCTAAATATTTAAAGAAATAACAAGATTTGTTATGAAAACAAAAAATAAAAACAACTTTGATTTGTTATCGATCATAAACCAAAACAAAAAACAACTAAAAAGTATAAACCAACCATAACTCATAAAAACAAAACAGAAAATTGATCTCAAACAATCTCTCTGTTAATTTCTTCCTTTTTTTTTCAATTTCTTTTTTAATGAAATGTGGGCAGCAACTCCTCTTATCTCTTCTATACTTGGAAGGATCTTATAAAACAAATAGCTAAAAACTCAACCGGAAAAAGTGAAAAACTACACAAATAAACGATGCACACAGCTGGAAGGCCGCGTTATTTCAACTCCACCAAATTCTCTGGCTGCTTAAACAACGGCTTTCCTATATTCACTTATATGTATGTAATGAGAGGATTCTTCCAACAAAGCTACACAATAGCTACTGATCGAAGCTTGTTGCATGATAATAATGGCTTCATGGGTTGCAAATACTCATGCAGCAGTGGCCATGGTGTTGCTGTTGTTGATGCAGTTCGAGCTCCCGGCCAGATCAAAACCCATGATTACAGACCCAAAATGTTCGTTGGCGAGATGGAGAAAACGGATATGGCGATCCAAAGCTTTTTTTTTATAGCAGAACCACTCCGTTACTCTTGAAGAACCGTTGGACTATTCAAAATAAAACGCTCATGTTGAAGAAACTGAAAAGGCATTAATTGCTAGAAAATATAATAATGATCATTAGTAGCTTTAATTTTGTTAAATAAATTCTGAAAACTGATGGAAATTTAACTTAAATGAAACGGACAGAAACTCAAGCATGTATTTAAGGGCCATTAAATTATATAAGTATTATTTTTTTAATTAAGTAATGATTTATAATACAATGACTTTAGTACATAGCCAATATGAACCGGAACAGAAACGCTTGAGCAAAAATATTTTGGTGAAACGTTCCGATGAAGCAACTGAAACGTTGATGTTTGGATATAAAATTAAAATTGTTAATGATTGAAGAAATGTTATGGAGAAACTTAAAAATAAATAATATGAAAAGTCATAAATGAATGGTGTAGGTTTAATTTTATGTTTACAAATGAACGATTAGGATTTGCTAAGAGTGGAATCCCAAGCCACTTTTATATAGTAGTATAGATATAGATATGTGACTTTTGGTATCATTAATTTGTTCCCTTTCATTTTTATTTTGTAATTATTTGATTGATATTGGTTGGAGATATATTTATTTGCATATGTTGAAAGAAGTTATTGATAATTTATTGTCTTAAAATATCTAAGCTTTTGTGGGACCAATAAAGTACGTAATTAAATTGAAAATTTTGATCTAAGGCCCCTTTTGTTGCTTGAAATTAGAAAGTAGGTTTTGAAAAATAATGAGATTTTTATCATTTAGTTAGGTGGAAGCAAAAATCAATAGTACATAGATCTGAGTTCAATTTAGCTTAAATCAAGCACTTGAAATTATAATTGAAATTTCTTGAGGCTTTTTAGAGGGTCAAAATTTTCCAAAATTCATATGCTTATGGTTAAAATGAGTGTCTCAATAAGATGAATCACTATTGGGCGGGTAAAATTTTTTGTCGAACATATTCTGGAACTTTATTTTTCTTACTAATAAATAATTTTAAGCCGGTCAGTTTGAGACCTTGAAGAACTTATTTAATGGTATATAAAAGGGCATCAACTATATATATGTATATTCGTTAAAATTACCACTCAGAGCTAGAATGATGATTAGTATAGTGAGGTTTGGTTAATGATTTGAGGTAATTCTTAATTAAATTGATTATAAGTAGTCTAAGAGAATAAAAGAAATTATAGGAGAAGGACATGAATGCATCAATATCGATCTACTAGAGTTAATTAATGAGGCTGTAAGATATATGTGAATGACATAGGGGAAAAACCAACTTTTCATTTTAGGGTCAACAATTTTACTACAAGAATATATATGCATAAACATAAATAAGAGGGAAGAGAGATAAAAAATTTGTGATTGTGCGTGAACTAAAATGGGATGGAAGATGAACTTCACACTATTTTTTAGATCTAAAAATATTTTTAAGGAAGAAATTTTGTATATATTAGATATGATATAAGCTTAGATTATTGGTTATTATATGTTTAAATGCATATGATGATAATTTATGCTACTAGGATATTAACTTTATGTTAATCGATTGTTGGGGTAGATAGTGAGATTAAAATTGTAAATTATTTCCTTATGATGATATATATGGCTAGCCATTAACACCATGTATTGATTACCTATAGCTTTATGTGGGAGATGTGCTTCCATTTACTTCGATAGAAGTACTACTCCAACAAGAAAGCTTACATGAAAATAAAATTTGTTTGAGCTCATTTATTTATACAAAAGTTATGATTAGTTAAGGATATTAGAATAACATAAATTATTTGGTTTTGTTTGTTTGTTTATGATTGAATGTCCATATGATTGACTACATGTTTAATTTATAATTTATAACAATGATGGGATATTTTATTTCGAGAAGTCGGTTTTCTAATCATGTTCAATTAATTTATAGGATTTTAGTAGCTTTGTGTTGCAATGAGCCATCAAGATGTTTGGTAGGACCTAACATCACTAACTTTGTTTTTTTTTTTCTCAATCATTTTTTTAGTTTAAGATAAATTATCTTTCATTTTGATATTTGAGTACCAAACTCTATTAGATGAGACAATAATGCGTTCCTCTGAATTTTTTTTTCTTGATTTTTGTTCTCAACTTTTGCTTTGGGTTAGTTACTATTCTTTTTCTCCTTTCTATTTTAATCAATACTAATGCATTATTCATGGTTCCATTAAGGAGTGAAACTAATTAACCAGCCTAAAATTGTAACATAACATCAACTATAACTAATAATAAAGCAATTGACATCATTGCTATTGCAAATCATCAAAACATTCTTTGATTGCCTTTCTAACGGGCTAATAATTCTTCTATTTATTTTATTACTATTATTTTAATATTAAGAAGTTAAATAAAAATTACATGCATATTACAATCATTAAAGCTAGGAGTATCAGAACAGGTTGATGGGTTGGGTTTGGATTTGATATGATAGCAACCAAAATGACTAGAACCCAATCCATTAACCCGTTCTGATAAAATAAAAATTTAAGTCTGAAAATTTTTGTATAATATAAAATTTAGGATATTTGATAAAAAAAATAGAAAATTATGCGAACAAGCAAAAAATTAAGGAAAAAAAGATTAAATGTGTCCTTTTTAAGAAAAAAAAAATGGGTTTTCGGGTCAACCTAAACCCGATCTGTTTAATAAATAGGTCAAAAATCCAACACAAACCCAATCCGTTTATTAGACGGGTCAACCAAAACCTAAAATTTTTATGTCATGCTCGGGTCAGGTTGATAGATCAAGTCATTTATTGCACCCCTAATTGAAGCCAATTTTTCACTGGTGGAGCGAACCATCTAGGCATCAACCAACCCTTTTAGAAGCAAGCAGCTCCTATATATATTGTACTCATCTTAAAACAAATTAAATATATTTTATTAGTTTTATTTTTATATAATTCATATCATAATATCTTGATAGTTTTTTTTTTTCATGTAACTAACATTGCCTTTACATTTATGAGATGTGCATTAAAATTCATTGAAAAAATATAAGTTGACTAAAAATTTATAATATAATAATATTTGGAAACTACCACCACCTTTCAACTTTTTTTTTTTGGACATTTAGGTCATTTAAGGCAAACTCACACACATAGACTCGAACCTTGGACCTCTTAGTTGGAAGCCTAAGCTCTCAACCAATAGGCCAAAGAGAGTTGTCCACCTTTCAACTTTCATGTCTACCTTTATCAAAGGTCTCTAACACTTCCACAAATTGATAAACAATATCACGTGGCCAGTTGGGTTCTTTATTTGCCACTATTTTCATGTTATCCACCAATCCAATTTTGACCTCTTAGAATTAGATCTTTCTCCAAAAAGGGGTGGCTGAAGGAATCCTTTGTGTTCAAGATATCTTTGCTTTGAGTCATCAGTACCTTCCACTCCTTCAATGAGCCCTTTATTAGGAAGTGGTGTTTATGGGGGAAAAGAGAAGATGCTATTAGGTTTAAAGGACAAAAAAGAGTTGCTCTACTTTGTGCAAAATAGTTAAAAAAATAAGAGGTGGGAGCAATCAAATTTTGAAAAGTTTAGAAATCGATTTAGCTTATTAGTGAAATAAATAATTTGTTTGTTTGGAAATGTTTGGATATTTTTTTGCTTCATTTAATAACTTAGATTTTGAAAAAGGAAATAGCTATTTAGTCAAGTTTTTTTTTTTTGGTTGTAAAAGTTGTTTAGGTCATTCATGCATGTATGAAACTTTTTTTTTTTGGTGATAGTTTAGATATATTATACATTTAAATTAAATTTAAAAGATAATAAGGGTTAAAAATAAGAATTTCATCAAAGAAAAATTTTCACTATGACAATTATAGGATTAGAACATAATTTCACTATGACAATTATACATATATTAACCACCGTAATTTTTAAAAATAGGCATAAGTACTATAATGAAAATGAGTCCAACTCACTGCATTGCTCTAATAAGGGACCAAAGTTGATGACATTGAGAGTTTCATGAGTCATTCATCTAGTTTAAGAAGCCGATGTGCTCAACAAGTTAAATCAAAATATATATGTTGTAGTAGAGGAGTCATTATGGAAAGGTCAATATGGTGATCTCATATAGGATTAATAGTAGTAGCTAAATTGATATGAGCTATTAATTAGGTAAGATAAGTTATTTAATAAATGCCAATTGATTGGAAAACATTTGAATGTTAAAATAATGAATGAAATGTTAGAGATGGATGGAGTGCTAGGAAGTAGGCAACACATACTTCAAATATTGAGAGTAAAAAAAAAAAGAATATTATTGTAAAAAATGTCATAAGAATTTTATACATGTTCACTTAATTAATAATTATGTCATGCAATCGCTAGTGCATATTCAATATAACCTAATTATGTATTGTAATATTGCCATAATTTCTTAAATACAAAGATAAAAGAGTAGCCCATCTCTATAAAGAAAATTTAGGATAGTAAAAAAATAATTAAATTCTTAAAATGGCTTGAAAGTTTGTTAGGGATGTTAGACCCTATGAACTGACCCAAAGCTAATTAAGAGATAGAGGTGAATTGGTAAAAAAAAAATCTTTCAATCAAAATATAAATCAAAACCAATATCACCACAAAAAAAAAAAAAAAAAACCAAAGTGCGGAAGTAATAAAGAAAGAACACACCAGATTTATAGTTGTTCGGTCAAACCTTGACCTACGTCTACTCCTTGGAGGCACCCCCCAAGTATTGCACTAAACTAAGTGTCTCTCCTTTAGCCCCCACAGCAAGGCGGAGAAGCCTTTACAAAATCACTTCCACCTTCCCCAGTGCGGCAGAGTTGTCGGGTCCTTTGACACCAAAGAGATCTTCTTCTTTGGTGAACTTCCCTCAAGACAAGCCTTGAATCCGACGGTATTAAGGTGTAAGCCAGCTAGAGCAACCGTGTGGAATCCCCCTCCACACTCCCTTGAGTCCCCCCTCACAGGATCTTCTCCCTCTTAGACTTCACCTGTTCCTCACTCCCTTTCAAGCTCTCTCTTCAAGTTTCCCCCAAAAGAACGAAGCTATAATGGCTGCCAAAGACACTTACCAAGTGTCATGTCATAGTTTAAATAGAAGATCTCAAAACGAGCTCATTAATGGAAGTTGCCAACTTTATCGTCCATGACGATACTAATATCGTCCTGTACGATTAGTACAATTTAAGCCCAATCAATCAGGACGATTTGATACGATCATAAGAAATTTGTTCATATCGTCCAGGACGATAATATATCGTCCTGGACGATCCGTACAAATTGTGGAATATCATCTTGAACATAGCCCTAAAAAATAGCTGTTTGATGTCTAATCGTCCAGCGTATCGGCCTGGAAGATTTGATCGTGCAATCAAGTCATAATTACTTTTCTTAAATTCCAGAGAAATTTTGGAAAAATTTTCCTGGATCGTCCTGGACGATATTTTATAGTCATGGATGATCCTCTAGACGATGTCCAAATTCCTAAATAGATCTGGCGGTAGATTCTTTTTGTTTTGAGCCTATCGTCCTAGCCGATACAAAATCGTCCAGGACGATGTGTTTTGCATAATGACGGTTGCTTTAATGAGGATGCCATAATTAGGGTTTCTGCTTTTGAACAGATCGTCAAGGCCGATATAAATATTGTCCAGACCGATATAAATATTGTCCCGGACGATATTACCAAAAATAGTAAACTCTAGGGAACAGTTAGAAAATCTTCCAAGTTACAAAGCATCAGGAGCCACACCAAATACAATAGACTCAAGAAAGAAAAAAGTGTACAAACTGACTTAGACCTAGTCTACCTAACCTTAAGCTGGTTCCAAATTGCAATCAGATTGTGTGGACCTAAAATGTTAGTAAATAAGGCATTCGTAGAGAAATAAGAGTGTTTGTTATTATCAAAATCATAAACCATAAACACATATCCGCAACATGGCTTATTCTTAAGACATCATAGTTTATTTTCTTTATGAGGTTAAAATTTAGCTCAATAACTTGATAATATCTAACTTGAGACTAATCTATCATCACATATCCACTACAACAATAATGACTTGTTAACCCCAATGAAGAAAGTTGCACACAATTTCTTTTTAAGTTGCTCATAATTTTATTTTCTTAGTTGAATTAGTATTAATCAATATATTAGGAGGATTCAAACTAACAAGAGTATTCACAAGTATTAAAATATCTTCTTTAATCTAACTAGATTTAATGATAATGAACTTGAATGCGCTTATTATTAAAAATGATAAACTAGAATCTTTGCTAAATGAACATCACTCTAGCTATCAAAATATAACACTCTTATAATTTTGACCCTTTTTTAAAGAAAGCTTGCTGCCAAATCATCTCCTAACTTCCATTGATTGCCACTATATCCTTTACCTTAATAGTAAAAAGTGGTACTATCTTTTATAGATTTAAAACCCAATCAATTGTCATAACATTGCAAGTGTAAATATAATATGTTGTATTTCCCTAACATCAACATATCTAGTCATATCAGGATCAAAATATCTCAATTATTATTTCATATCAGACATATGAGAATATAAAGAATAAATTTTGTTTTTACCTCTCAAATACTTAAGAATCTACTTCACTACCTCTAAATATTATTTATTTTTATAACTCATGTATCTATAGAAAAAAGTTATACTACTTGGCTAATGTTAATTATAGTATACACTATATCATAGATAAGATTGCTAATTGATTAAGCATAAGATACATTTTTCATATGGGCTCATTCCTTCTTTATTGAGGTGATTGCTCTTTTAATAACATAAGGAGATTGCTCAAAGAGCAGAGTTCCATCTCTATGTGCCTTCCATTTATAAAGGTTTGAAAAGGCCTTCTATAAGCAAGGAGGAAACATATATCTAATAGCTAATGAAATCAAGTGAACACTCACATTTATACATTGAACTAAGAAAATATGGAGGACATGCATCAACATTGTGATGGTTGAATGCTATCTCATATAAATAAATTCGTTTGGCTTGTTGGGCATCAAGGGATACATGCCGATATCTTAAAAGTTGACAAGACCTTTTTATTAAAGATCATAAAGGATAGTAGGTTTGTTTAGCATGGAGTTATTCAATGGCTAATATGATAAGACTATTATAATCATAAGAAACAACATGCCAAGCATTCCTTGTAATACAATGAAAGTTAGTAATATGATGATCATTGGTACCTAAGGTTTGATAGAAAGATGAGATTGAGTCCAAATGGAGGAAGTCAACTAGTGGCTCTAAGACATAAGTACTGAAAAGTAACCCAATAGGAAGGTGGTATGAAGCAATAGGTGAGAGTTGGAAAGAAAAAGCAAGTAGGTGGTAGTATGTAGGAAAGTGCTTGTTGGAAAGTTGACAGACTGATACAACATAGCTTAGTCCTCATTAATAGGATATATAGTGACATGTTAGTGGAGTTTGAAGCAGCATACTAGAGCTTGAAAGGTGAAATTCCGCAAGCACATAAGTGATTAATGTCAGGCATATGTTAATTTTTTATGAAGATGAGCCCTAAAAAGTTGGAGGTACAAGTCAAAATGTTGGGTTGAGCAAGCAAAAGGGTGTAGAGCCAAGAAAAAAATCTAGTCAAAAGGTTGAAGGCATCAAATCTTTTAATTAAGTGGATGAGCCTGATTACGTGCGAAAAAATACTCTCTCAATAATTATTGAATAATCAACACACATATTTTGATTTGATAAGAGTATTAAACACCTATTATTACAAACTATAAAGTCTGTCATAAAATCAAATATTATTATTAAAACCTTCTAAGGATATGTAGAAGTATAAGCCTAACACCATAAAATGATAAATTAATGATATTTATAATAAGTGATTACATATATGCATTGCAAAAAAATATAATAAATACAAGTTAAGAGAGAGAGATAGAAAGAGAGATTTACTGAAATCTTACACTACAGGAAAATCACTTATTACAGGCGGCTTTCTGGCGGTCAGTTTTCCGGCGGCTTTCCGGCGGCTTATATCCTACAAAATTTTCCGGCGGCTTTCCGACTGCTTTCCGACGGTTTATTTCCCACAAAATTTTCCAGCGGCTTTTCAAGTTTTTCGGCGGAATTTTAAAATGTTTTATTAAATTGATTAAAATTATAACTATTAAAATGATATTTAAAAAATGACTAAAAATAATATTAATTTTTTCCTTAATTTAAGTATAAGGATTTAAATTAAAAATTATTATTTACATTGTTATTTATTTTTTTTTACTTTTTTAATTAATTTAGTTGGTTTATTTAATTTTATTTTGAAAATTTTATTTTCTATTAAAAGATAGTTTAAATAAAAAAATTTGACACTAATAACACATTTAATTCATTAATAATTTAATAGTATATTTAAATTAATTATTTATTTAATAATTTTTTTATTAATTTAATACCATATTTTAATTAATTGTTACTTAACTAGTTTATTTTAATTATTAATTAAAATTAAATTTTTAAATAAACAATGTTTTAATTATAATATTCAGCATGATTTAATATAAATAAAATAATACATAAACTTTCTCATTTTGCAGGAACGACGCATTGGTCAGGCTTGTGCGTGTGGGGGCTACGGGTGAAGAGGTCTAGGGTTCGAATCTCAGGGAAGACAGACGCGGGAGCGGGCGGGTTGGCGCACTCGGGCGTGGGCTGGCACACACGAGCGCGGCCTCGCGTGTGCCAGGCGCGACCTCGGGCTGACACAGTCCGGCGCGACTCTGTCTGGTCCAACGCGACCCGCGGTCTGGCGCGATTGCCGGAGCGGGCGCTGGCGTGCCGGCGGGATCCGGTTACCCAGGATGCTGGCGGGATGCGGGGTGGCAGGAGCGGCTGTTGGGGGTGGCATGAATTTTTTTTTAATTCAACCGGCGGTTTATGTCCGCCGGCATTATTTGCCGCCAGAAAAAGCCGTCGAAAATTATTTTCCTACGCCGTTTTTTACCAGCAGCAAAAAAGTCGCCAGAAAATTAAAAAACTGCCTGAAATTGCTCAAATTCTGCCGAAAAAAGCCGCCGGAAATGGATGATTTTCCTGAAGTGTTATAAAGTATTTTGTCAATCATGAACATTTTTAACCATTAAATAAAATAATTAAACATTAATCTCATAATATTTTCAAATCTTTCATTTGTTCCTCTATTATAACTAAAGAAAATTAACAATTCAACCAAAAAATAACTCTTACCTATCTTCTAAATGAAACAACAAATGTTAAAATCAATTTTAACCAGAAATTGCAAGGTATTTAATTAGCAGACTTTTAGATCAAGGGGCCCCAACACCACTCCTTGAAAGCTACTTATTCTACTGGATTGCATAGTAACAATTTACAATAAATATGATTATTTACACAAAACATATTCTTCTAATTATTTTCAAAATATTTTATAAAAATTTTAAATAGTTCATAAACATATATATAGAAAATTGTCATTTAAGTATAATTAAGATAAATTAAAATTATATTAATGTATTCATCATCCTTGAAGATTTTAATTAATCAATACTCAATAATTACATAGAAAATCCATCAAAAAACCACACAAAATAATAGGCTAAGAAATCTTCTTTGTATCATAAATTGTGTTGAATTAGACATCCACTACATGCCGTTTAGTTTTAACTTAAGTATTAAAAGAGGTTAGAGTTAAGTTCAAGTGAGCTTCATATTAAATTTTTTTTTATGAACTCTTTTTTAGATATATCAGTTCTAGTATTAGTTTGGACTAGCACACTTAATTTAAAAAATTTTCATCATATTATCACTTTTTAATATATTTTACTTTATTATTATGGACAAAACTAATATTCTAAATTAAAATTTGCGTACATTAGGTAATGCAATTTCAAGCACTTTTAAATACTATGGTCGAAGGAAACTAAGGGGCCATTTGATTGGATGAAAAGGGAATGCAAAGTAAAATTGAAAAAAATATATATAAAATAAATATAGTATATTTGAACTTTTGTAAGTTGTTTAGACGAGTGTAAAATAAATGCATGTGAATATTTTTTTTATTTGGCTTAAAGGAAAAAATAAATGCAGTGTAAAGCCCAACAATACTAATGATAGTGACAAGAGGTGCGCGACGTGGCTGTAGTTGCAGAAGATGAGCGATGGTTGGCTGCAGGTGATGATTGGAGGTGGGCGACAACCGGTAGTGACAACAACAACTAGTTGTGGCAAGTGCTAAAACATTATAATATATTTCACAATCAATCAAATCTAATGGTTTTTAGATACACCAAAATTAAACTTGATACGTCATGCGAAAATTAACTTGATCGGGCACGAATCTCGAGGCAAAAATCAAGTTATAAACTTCAAAAATTAAATCTGGAAGCACCTGAACTCCGATTTCAGCGAGCTTACAGTCAAACTGAGCGTCTCAGAAATACGAACTCAACGACACCAAGATCAACCCAATCCGAGCCCAAATGGGTCCAAATCGTGGATCTGAAGCGCTGTTGGAAGGTTCAAACCACTATTTGAGTTATCAAACGGACTCCAATTTTGAAGAGCTTATACTCAAATCAAAGGGCTCGACGAGACGAATCCAACGAGCCCAAGATCACAGAATTCCGACATCACTAAGACCTTCAAATGTCCAATGAACGGTGCATGATCGTAGGATTCAATATCGGCCGTCCATTGGACCACTCCCTATTCGCCCCTGATCTCATGCCTATTTACGGGTCATGCCACTCCAGAAAATCTATAAATAGAGCCTTCATTTCTCATAAGAGGGGACTCAAGCAAGAAGAGAAGGAAGGAGCTCCTCCTCAGCAGCCGCCGGACCACCGCAGGACCTCGCCGGACCACCGCCGGACCACCGCAGGAACCTCGTCGGACCACCACCGGACCACCACAGGAACCTCGCCGGACCACCGCAGAACCTCGCCGGACCACCACCTTAAGGCCTGACGTTCAGCCCCTACGTCCTACTGAAGACCCGACGTCCTGCCAAAGACCCGACGTCTCATTCAAGGCCCGACACTCAATCCCTACGTCCTGCCAAAGATTCGACGTCTTGTTCAAGGTCCGACGTTAAGTCCCGACGTCCTACTGAAGACCTGACGTCCTGCTGAAGACCTGACGTCCTGCTTAAGACCCGACGTCCTACTCAAAGCCAGACCATCAACATCTGATCTTCCAAGTGACACTGGGACTAACACCTGACTCCTTATCTCCTACCGCCTACGGTCCTTCTGACCACTGTCGCCTAATACGGTCCGTCCGACCGATTACGGTCTCCGGCCGACTACGGTCTCCGGCCGACTAAGGTCTCCTGCCGACTACGGTCTCCGGCCGACTAAGGTCTCCTGCCGACTACGGTCTCCGGCCGACTACGGTCTCCTGCCGACTACGGTCTCCTGCCGACTACGGTCCGTCAGGCCAAACAAACCTGTATATGTAACTCTTACCATGTAATGCAATCTATATGATGTACATTTGCTACATCAATCCAAGGCCTTCTCCTAAGGAAGGGCCTCATTTGTAATCGACTACAAATACTAGTGGATCCATTCAAACCGGGCCAGGCCCCGTGGTTTTTCCCCCTTTTTCAGGGGTTTTCCACGTAAAAACTTTGGTCTCTTATGAACGCTACACCCTCTCACTTATCTGCTTGTGTGCTGGATCTTCGTACAATGCTAAGACGTTAAACTAAATATTTCTCTACCGCCGCGAATACTCCAGGACGCAACAGTTTGGCGCCGTCTGTGGGAAACGTGCTTCCCGACTGGGGGGGCAACTTTTGCTCCAATCTAAAAATATCACACATAGCATCAATATCATAAGAAGCAGATGCAGACTGGGGGGCAACTTTGACTCAAACCATGGTCAAATAGATCCTCCAATACCTTCAAAATCAAGTTGATATTTCAGGAATATCTGAGCAAATGCAAGGATACTTCAAATCAATTGCAAGCTTTATACAGTCCCTTGTTGGACTTCTACTCCTTGGGCAAGGTCTTAACATCGATCTCAAAAAAGGCAGTAACGGTCTAAAGATAGACCTTCTTCACTTTTGATTCGGGATATACGCGGCGTTCGCCCCCTCCCAATCAAAGCAAAATCAATCCCAGGGGGATTCGATTCGACCTCTTCCACACAGGTTAACGTCATCGAGCAAAGGCTCCGACATACAACCTCGGAAAGGTTTTACATCCTTGGTGGATTCTCTTGACCTCTTCCACACAGGTTAACGTCGTCGAGCAAAGGCTCCGACATACAACCTCGGAAAGGTCCTACATCCTTGGTGGATTCTCCCGACCTCTTCCACACAGGTTAACGTCGTCGAGCAGGGCTCCGGCATACAACCTCGGAAAGGTCCTACATCCTTGGTGGATACTCCTGACATCTTCCACACAGGTTAACGTCGTCGAGCAAAGGCTCCGACATACAACCTCGGAAAGGTCTCACATCCTTGGTGGATTCTCCCGACCTCTTCCACACAGGTTAACGTCGTCGAGCAAAGTCTCCGACATACAACCTCGGACAAATCTTACATCATTGCCGGATCCAATATCGGTTAACATCATCGAGTAAAGGCTCTGACAAACAACCTCGGATAGATTATACATCCTTGGACTTTCGGCGGACTTCTACTCGTCGTCGGACTTATGCCCTTCGACGAACTTTCAACGGTCTTCTGCCCGAGGCCGTACTTCTACTCGACGTCGGACTTCTCCTTATCGTCGAACTTCTGCTCGTCAGCAGACTTCTACTCGTCGTCGGACTTATGCCCGTCGACGAACTTTCATCGGTCTTCTACCCGAGGTCGTACTTCTACACGACATCGAACTTCTCCTTATCGTCGAACTTCTGCTCGTCAGCGGACTTCTACTCGACGTTGGACTTCTTCTCGTCAACAGACTTCTACTCGACGTCGGACTTCTGCTCGTTAGTGGACTTCTACTCGACGTCAGACTTCTGCTCGTTAGCGGACTTCTACTCGACGTCAGACTTCTGCTCGTTAGTGGACTTCTACTCGTCGTCGTACTTCTACTCGACGTCAGACTTCTGCTCGTTAGCGGACTTCTACTCGTCATCAGACTTCTGTTCGTCGACGAACTTTCGTCAGTCCTCTACCTGACTGCGTACTTCTGCCTATCGTCGGACTACTAGCCGTCGACGGACTTCTGCCCGAGGCCGTACTTCTACACGACATCGGACTTCACCTTGTCGTCGAACTTCTACTCGTCAGCGGACTTCTACTCGTCATCGGACTTCTGTCCGTCGACGAATCTTTGTCGGTCTTCTACCCGACGCTGCACCTCCACCCTACTTCGTACTTTTACCGGATGTCGGACTTCTACCAGTTAATATACTCTCGTCGGTCTTCTACCCGACACTGTATGACTACCCGATGTTGAATTCATGCCTGTCATCATACTTCTCCCCGATGCTGGAAGTTTGCCCGTCATTCCAACCTCTCTCCTTACAACGGTCTATCCGACCTCCATTGCCAACCACCAAATATCGGAACTCCACAAGATCTCTCGAAGAAAAGAGGGATAAGGGGAAATCTCCGGACTTCCTTGCCAAGAGAGGGGCCTCGAAAAATCGAGGGAAGGCCTCAATAGAAAGGACAGTGGGAGAAGAGAAGGAGGGGAAATCTCCGGACTTCCTTGCCAAGAGAGGGGCCTCGAAAAATCGAGGGAAGGCCTCAATAGAAAGGACAGAGGGAGAAGAGAAGGAGGGGAAATCTCCGGACTTCCTTGCCAAGAGAGGGGCCTCGAAAAATCGAGGGAAGGCCTCAATAGAAAGGACAGAGGGAGAAGAGAAGAAAGGAGAAGAAGAAGAGGAGAAGAAAAGGAGAAGGACATTTTTTCTAAAGGCCTTAGGGGCCTATTTATAGGTTTTGAAGAGAATAGGAGGAAGTTATTACAATTTTCAGAATTCCCAATTTTTTTAAAAATTTTTTCGAATTTTTTGAAATTTTTGGGGATTTTTTCGGAATTGTTTGGGCCAAAAAATAACAAAAATGCTATTTTTTAATGTGCGTGGGGCCCACTAGGTCGGTGCTGGCCAACCGAGCGCACGAAACGGCGCGGCCAGCGCGGCAATCCGCGGCAGGCGCGCGCGGATCGCGGCTGGCCACACACGGCCAGCAGCCGGCAACCGCCGGCAGCACTACACGCGCGGCAGACCACGCGCGGCAGGCGCGGGCACGGCTAGCCCGGGCGCGCGGCTAGCCCGGGCGCAGGCGCGGGTACGCCCCTCAGCGCGGGCGCGAGTGCGCCCTCAGCGCGGGCGTGGGTGCGCCCACAGCGCGGGCGCGGATGCGCCCTCAGCGCGGGCGCGGTTCGGCCGCAGGCGCTCACGCGGCCGCAGCGCGCGAGCATGCCGCCGGCAAGCGGCGGCTGGCGGCGGCCGGCGGCCGTCCGGCCGTCCGGTTCGGCCGACTATGCTTACCCGGGCCCGATTTTCGGCCCGGATGGTCCGATTCGGACGTTTTTTGGGTCCCCGGACACGTTTTTCGACGTTCCGGACTCAATTACGACACTTTCGGAACTCAACGGGGCCTCTAGGATCAAGTTCGAGCAAGCCATTAATTTTTGGAACGCAATTTTTTGCGATTCAGCCAATGTAAATTTCGAGACAAGTATTTTCGGACTCCTGGAGCTTCGACGTCCGAAAATAGGGGGGCAACTGATACGTCATGCGAAAATTAACTTGATCGGGCACGAATCTCGAGGCAAAAATCAAGTTAGAAACTTCAAAAATTAAATCTGGAAGCACCTGAACTCCGATTTCAGCGAGCTTATAGTCAAACTGAGCGTCTCAGAAATACAAACTCAACGACACCAAGATCAACCCAATCCGAGCCCAAATGGGTCCAAATCGTGGATCTGAAGCGCTGTTGGAAGGTTCAAACCACTATTTGAGTTATCAAACGGACTCCAATTTTGACGAGCTTATACTCAAATCGAAGGGCTCGACGAGACGAATCCAACGAGCCCAAGATCACAGAATTCCGACATCACTAAGACCTTCAAATGTCCAATGAACGGTGCATGATCGTAGGATTCAATATCGGCCGTCCATTGGACCACTCCCTATTCGCCCCTGATCTCATGCCTATTTACGGGTCATGCCACTCCAGAAAATCTATAAATAGAGCCTTCATTTCTCATAAGAGGGGACTCAAGCAAGAAGAGAAGGAAGGAGCTCCTCCTCAGCAGCCGCCGGACCACCGCAGGACCTCGCCGGACCACCGCCGGACCACCGCAGGAACCTCGTCGGACCACCACCGGACCACCACAGGAACCTCGCCGGACCACCGCAGAACCTCGCCGGACCACCACCTTAAGGCCTGACGTTCAGCCCCTACGTCCTACTGAAGACCCGACGTCCTGCCAAAGACCCGACGTCTCATTCAAGGCCCGACACTCAATCCCTACGTCCTGCCAAAGATTCGACGTCTTGTTCAAGGTCCGACGTTAAGTCCCGACGTCCTACTGAAGACCTGACGTCCTGCTGAAGACCTGACGTCCTGCTTAAGACCCGACGTCCTACTCAAAGCCAGACCATCAACATCTGATCTTCCAAGTGACACTGGGACTAACACCTGACTCCTTATCTCCTACCGCCTACGGTCCTTCTGACCACTGTCGCCTAATACGGTCCGTCCGACCTCCATCACCAGACAACGGTCTCCGGCCGATTACGGTCTCCGGTCGACTACAGTCTCCGGCCGACTAAGGTCTCCTGCCGACTACGGTCTCCGGCCGACTAAGGTCTCCTGCCGACTACGGTCTCCGGCCGACTACGGTCTCCTGCCGACTACGGTCTCCTGCCGACTACGGTCCGTCAGGCCAAACAAACCTGTATATGTAACTCTTACCATGTAATGCAATCTATATGATGTACATTTGATACATCAATCCAAGGCCTTCTCCTAAGGAAGGGCCTCATTTGTAATCGACTACAAATACTAGTGGATCCATTCAAACTGGGCCAGGCCCCGTGGTTTTTCCCCCTTTTTCAGGGGTTTTCCACGTAAAAACTTTGGTGTCTCTTATGAACGCTACACCCTCTCACTTATCTGATTGTGTGCTGGATCTTCGTAAAACGCTAAGACGTTAAACTATATATTTCTCTACCACCGCGAATATTCCAGGACGCAACAAAACTAAATCGTGCTTCAAATACACCAAAACTTTATTTTGTATTTCCTTTACTTTAGACCAACTACCAATATTTTAAAAAAACCCCTACATTAAGAATAATTTATAGCCCTTTCACTACAAACCAAACAACCCCTAACCCTACTCTTTAAAAAATTTGTTTTTGCAGCTTTGAAAATTTTCAATTTAAAAAAAATAGTTATAGTATTAGTTTGAACAATACTAAATTTCAATTTTATTCATCAACTTATAACTTTTATATTAGTTTATTATTATGAACAAAAGTATTAATATTCTAAATAAAAATTTGAACACATTGTGCTATTCAGTTTCAACCACTTTCAAATGCTAGAAAAACTCTCTTTAAAAATTTTCTTCATGAATCAAGAGCTCATGATTTGTTAGTTAACACATGGAATCTCTTTTGTCATCTTGCACATGAAGTGTAGCTACAATAGTAAACATTCTCACGACTTGGTGCTCTTTTTTCCCTAATGAAATAAGCATCACTTTCCTCAGTTGCAAAAGCCTATACGGATCAAACACCTCACTGGCCTATGATCTCATTACATTACACTAAAGTTTACAGCAACATATCCGAAACAATATGTTTCAGCGATCTTCACAAATATCCACCGATGCTTAGCTTGTTTGGTGGGTGTGCTCGGTTGGGAACCCCCCATCCTGAGTTCGATTCCCTCGAGCGGCAGTCGCCCCTTCAGTGGGTCCCCCAAAGCGTTGGCTGCTGGTACAGTGGCGTGGGTGGCCCAGTAGGTCAGTCAAAGTTTACGGACCACCAAACACACTCGGCGAAACCGCCGTATAAAAAAAAAAGTGATCTTCACAATTCAAATGACTTGCCAGCTTTTGATGTGACAGTGACTGATAACGCTGTGCATGGAATTACTTGCAAGAGCAGGAAATATATTTCTGTGCTCTTTCCTTATTTTATTTGGATACTTCTCTCATGTAAATAAGTTATATAGCAAGCAAATTGAAAAGAAAATAAAGAAGACATAAAGAATGAGCGGCAAATACTTTTAAAAAGAAAGATTTTTCAGTTTCGAGTGGGCAAGTAATAGTTTAGAGAACTTAGTAGGATAGTAACGTTTGAGGAATCTCTTTTCCCCCACTTCTTATATTTTTTAGAAAAAGATCTGTCTCTTTCTTTTGAAGCTTAATGATCAAAAGAGTTAGCTTCCTTTTGATATATACCGATCATGCTAGGGAATATAAAGCTGATTATTCATGAGAATATGAGGTTAGGGAATAATCCTTAGCTTTATTTCTGGTAAGAATGATTGCATATAGGGGTGTCAACTTTTGACACGACACGAAAACCCGACCCGGACCCGACCCGGAAAATCCGGGTTGAACCCGACCCGATTTCAAAACGGGTCGGGTTCGGGTTCCAGAAATCGACCCGTTTCAAAAACGGGTCGGGTTCGGGTTGACCCGACGGGTTGCCGGGTCAACCCGCCAACCCGTTTAATTCAAAAAAATTTGAATTTTTGCATTTCCCGCGCCTGCCCGCGCTGCCCGCCACGCGATCGCTCGCGCTGCCCGCCGCGCGCGTCTGCCCGTGCCTACCAGCACTGCCCGCGTGCCCGCGCCTGACAGCGCCGCTGCGCGCCCCCCAGCGTGCCCGCGCTCGACCGCGCCCGACCTCGCCCGCTGTCCCGCTCGCGTCCGCCCGCCACGCTCGCGTCCGCTGCTGCCGTTCCGGCGCCGGCCACCCAAACCGGGTCGGGTCGTGTCAACCCGGAAACCTGCCGAGTCGGGTCCGGGTTCGGTTTTTCGACCCGTTTCTCTACCCGGGTCGGGTTAGGGTCGACCCGTTTCGCACCCGGGTCAGTTCGGGTTCGACCCGAACCCGACCCGTGACCCGAAATTGACACCCCTAATTGCATACATGAAATAAAAATTAGATTAAAATTTAAAATGTAAGTATAATTGATGCGTCACAACAAATCACCTTCACTGAGTTCGAATATTGATGTATTTTGAATTGGAAGCTTTCAAAACTAAATTTGAAACAATTTAAACTTTGATTTCAGCAAACCTACAGTCAAATTGAACTTCTCATTGAGTCGAACGACACAAAATCGGTCTAATCCAAGCTCAAGCCCAAATTATAAGGGACCAAAGCATACTTGAAAGATGCAAAAATATTAATTAGATGATTAAATGATATACAAATATGAAATAATAGAATTTTTTATGAGATAGATTATAAGAGAAATTGTAAAAAAGAACTCAAATAAATTTTTATTACAAATATGTCTATACATTATTTCATTATTGTCATAACTATTGTGCTTGATTTATGTGGTACAAGTGTTGACAATGTTGTTGAGAGAAACTAATATACACATCACATATGCAAGATGTGAATCTATGACGTCTTGATATGCAAGATATGAATCTATGACGTCTTGATTGATCCAAAGCTCCTAACTAATAGACTAAGACGAGCTACAACCCATAAAGTAATCTAAGTGTGGTAGTACTTTCATATCCTCATTTTGCAACTCTTGATATGTAAAGTTCATTGTTTTCTAAAGCTTTTTCACTGTTTTCTAATTAAAATTTTTTGTACTAGAAATTCTCTTTAGAAAGTAGTTAAAAAGCTCTCCCTAAACTTCGTTTGAAAATTAAAAAAAAAAAACACTTTAGAAAGCAGTAAGGTAATTGTCTCAAATAAAATCTAAATTAGTTAATTTAGTTGTAAAAAGATCATTACAAAATATTTTGAAAATCAGTGAAATATTTGCTATTTAAAGAATAAAGTAGTAAAAAAAAAAAAAAGTCCCAAAAGATTCTCAACAGATACAATTATTGTTGATAGAAAGATAAAGGCACGCTATTGAAGGAGGGTTTCCGGAGAAATGGGGACCATAGAAAGGAACAAATCTTCGAATTTTGTAGGTGAGCTAATAGCCGATGCAAGTGCTAGCTTTTCTTGGAAATGGTTCTTCTATGTTGAGAAATTCATCATGAAGAACAAATAAAGGAATGGCTAGCTTTGCCTCGAGGCTCGAGTCATCCACTACCTCATATGAATAGTTATTGAGTTGACTTTTTTTTACTTTTTTTTAATTTATTTGTATTGGTTTTTAATCCTATTTTGATAGAAAAAAAATGTTTAATGTCATAATTTATATGAAGATAAATCACACTAATAAATAAAAAATAAATTTTAATGGACGTCAATTGTTATGTGAAAAAGATTTGAAAGAAAAAAATTATAGGATCTGATTTAGTTAAAATGATTCTTCTAGTATTTGTTATCGGTTATTATAAATGATGTTCACCCTTCTATTTATGGGATATTGATACAATATAGCAAACATAAAATATTAAAAATGAATTCTATGG
The DNA here is from genome assembly GCA_016618105.1 of Dendrobium huoshanense. Lineage (NCBI taxonomy): Eukaryota > Viridiplantae > Streptophyta > Magnoliopsida > Asparagales > Orchidaceae > Dendrobium > Dendrobium huoshanense. Next base: position 16,726,347 of record CM028358.1, read on the forward strand.
TGAAAGTTACCAGAGCCTCGAAGCATTAGAGTTATCTTCAAGAGTTTGTTAGCAATTTATTCACCCATTATCATTTGAGAAGAGACTAGAGACTTGGAAGTCTAGTATTATCACAACCTGACCTTATATGATCTACAATTGTACAAGTCATATCGTGTCCGACTGTGGCAAGTGACCCTAAGATCTGATCGGAGAAGCATTAAAATAAAACTTCTAATTTATATATTACACAGTCACAACTGAATGCAATATGAAACAAAAGATTATTGAATCTTAACATTATTTTCTATATATAATCATTATTATATGCAACATGAAATCTATCTATAACAGCACTTGTTAACAAAGAGAATAATAGAATAAAAGTTAAGCCTACAAAAATCAAAACTAACCAAAATATACCTACAACACATATTAGAGACTATTATTCAAACTACTCAGCTTGCTTATTATCCTTTCCCATGCTTAAAAACAGAAGCAAAAGTATGGATGAGCTAACATGACTCAGTAGGCTATTGTAGCCTAAAATAAAAATCAATAACTAAAACAAAAAAAAATTGAAAATATTGTACAGTAAAAGTATTGTAAGAAAAATTGAGAATGAAATTAAAGTAAAAGTAGAAACTAAAACCAAATGAATCATAAGCAGATAATCATTTATCAGAATGAATCTCATCCCAAATTTTAATATATCTTTATAGCTTCATAACAAAATCCCACTTAGGTAGCCCACAGGCCACAGTATAACAAAATCCCACTTATTGTGTTTTAGTTTTATTATTATTATTTTAATTTTTAGGTATTGGTGAAATTCTTTAAAAAGTTGACACATGTTGGTACAAGTTGGGGTTTTGAGATCGTTATTATCCATTTTACAAATCAATTTCGCCAAAATTTTCTAAATAAAATGAGCTATTTTTGGATATTTTTATATGTGTTACTTCCTTTGCTAATATGAGAACTGAAATTCTACATGAGGCACATTGTTCAAGCTATACTATTCATTTAAGAAGCAATAAGATGTATAAAGATTTGAAAGGTCTATTTTTGTGGCCTGGATAGAAGGACATAGAGGAATTTATTTTGAAGTGTGAGGCATGTCAATTAGTGAAGGCACAACATCAATGATGGGGATGGTCTTCTACATTCATTACTTATTCTAGAGTAGATGTGAAAAGAGGAGATGATGAACTTTCCTAGATTGAGACAGGGGCATGATGTCATCTAGGTTGTAGTTGATTGTCTGGCAAAGTCAGAACATTTCATTTTGTTCCGACAGACTAATCCGATTGATATGTTAACACAGATAAATATCAGGGATATTATTAGATTACACGGTGTGCAAAAGGTGATTGTATCCGATCGTGATGGTTGATTTGCCTATAGATTATGGAGAGAAATTCAATAGGGACTGAGTACGAAATTATATTTCAGTACAACTTTTCATCCATAGTCAAACGGACAATCCAAAAGGATTATTCAAATACTGGAGGATCTTTTCAGATTTTGTGTTTTGGACTATGACAATAGTTGGGAGGATAATATTTCAGTGATAGAGTTTTCATATATTAACAATTATCATTCCAACATAAGTTTGGGTCCTTACTAATCCCTGTACAAGAAGAAGTGCATAGCTCACTTGTCTTTGATAGAGGCGGGGACTTAAAAGTGATAGGGCCAGCTTTTGTGGATGACACTACAAAAAAGATTCATTTGATTAGAGAAAGGTTGAGAGCTACATATGATAGGTAAAAAAAAATTATTATGATCAGAAATATAGGCTGGAGGAATTTTACGTTGGCAATTTTTTATGTCAAAATTAGCCCTATGAAAGGTGTCAATAAATTTAGAACAGATAAAAAGGTAAGTTCAAGGTATATTTGACTTTTTGAGATTATTGAGAAGATTGATAGTTCTACTTATACATTATTGTTATCTGATCATATGTAAGATATATATAATATATTGCATGTATATTCTTTGAAGAAATGGGTACCTGAATCTAGAAAAAGATTATCTATTGATGATGTTGAGGTTCATCCAAAACTGCACTATGGAGAAGAGACATATGTGATTCTGGCATATGATGTCAGAAAATTGAGTAAATATATTTGGATTGTTAATGTACAATGGAACAACATGACAGTTAGAGAGGCTACTTAGCAGAAGGAATATGAGATGAGACAACTGCATCAAGGTTTATTTTGACTTGCTTTAGTCTGAGAATGTTGAGGATGATATTTTTTAGGTGGATGGATTGTTATAACTCAAAAAAATTAAAAAGATATTTTTACCTATAACAATCAAGAATTTATGAGAAGTCATTATGAGTATGAATCTTAAATCATCTTCATCATAATATATCCGTTAATATGTTTTGTTTTACAATTTTTTTATAATTTTTGGATACTGGTAAAATTCTTTAAGAAATAAGAACCTATCGGTACAAGTTTGGGTTTTAAGACCGTTAGACGTCCGTTTTACAAATCAATTTCACCGTAATTTTTTGAATAAAATGAGTTACTTTACAAAAATTTTGTTATAGGTTTTGAAGCCCTAAAAGTAGTTATCTAAATTTTATATTGAAAATATAATTATAATAATATAAGTATATTATTATTTTATATAAAAATCTAAAACCATTATAGATTTTATTTAAATGCCATTTAAATCCCATTTTACTGCTAATAGAAAAGGGGTTGGGGGAAAGAGAAGAAAAAAGAGGATAAAAAGAAAAAAAAAACTAGTGTTGGATGTCTGTAGAGCATTTTTATTTGTCAGCCCAGTTGAAAAATTTGCTCGTCTCAAGGTAAGTTACTTTTTCCTATTTTAGTTTTCAATAATTTAGTTTTTTGAATTTTTTTCAATCAAAAATTTTTTTTTTTGTTACTTAAAAACGAGGATAACTTTATTTTTGTAAAACTTTTACGACTAAACTTTTTATATGCTATATAGTTTGAGATTAACAATATTTTAAGTATATTCTGAAAATTTTTTGCATGATGATTTTGAAAATGCAGTAATTTTTGTCTACTTTGAAATTTATTTTGACATCTAAAATTAGTGTTTTAGTTCAATTAAATCTTCAGAATGATATTTTAAACAATCTTTGGTAATTAATTTAGTTATGTTTTGAAACAATGAATTCTTTCTTAGTCGCATTTTTGTTGTCAATCATTAGGACATTTTTATAATTTTTGAACTTAGTCCAATTATGTTTTAATTAATAAAATGCATTAAAATGTGTAAGAAATATTTAGTTATGTGATGTGATGTGATATTATGCTAATGCCAGTAGGAGATTTAGGTAGGATTCTATTATGCCAGTGTTAATAGGAGATCAATGTGGGATTCTGTTATGTCGATATCATTTGACGATCGAGTTGGAATTCTATTATGTTGGTGCCAGCGCAAGACCGAGATAAGATTTTGTTATGCCTAGGCTTGCAGGCTACCAAAGTGGGATTCTATTAATAACTAAAGCTATAGTTTTAGTCTCAACCAAACAATACATTTACATCATAGTATTTTTTTAGTTATTGATTTCTATTTTAGGCTATGATTGTCTACTAAGTCATGTTAGCTCATCCCTACTTTTACTTCTATTTTCAGGCCCAGGAAAGAGTAAAGAATGAACTGAATAATTTGGATAGTAGGCTTTGATCTGTGCTGTAAGTATTTTTTATTTAGTTTTAATTTTTTTCAAACTTAAGGCTTTTATTTTATTGTTCTCTTTATTGTCAAGCGCTTTCGAGATTCTAGAATTCTTTCATATAGGGTAGGTTGAATAATCATTTAAGTTAATAAACTCAAATTTGTATCAATGGATACAACCTCTATCTCAAGCTTCTCCAAATCTCAAATAAGAAGATCTACAAAGAAAGCAATGTAAGAGAAGTACCTTATAACTTCTTACTCAAAATATCAGCTGCCACATTCACCATACCAGGTTGATATTGAATTGACAAATCATAATTCTTAATCCTCTATAAGCATATTTTTTGCCTCAAATTAAAATTCTTTTGAGTAAAAAGGTACTTTAAGTTCAAATAGTTAATAAAGATCTTGCATCTAACTCTGTACAACTAATTCCTCCAAATTTTTAGTGCAAATACTATAACTGCCAACTCAAGTTCATGTGTTGGATAGTTCCTCTAATATAATTTCAATTGCAGAGACACATAAGCAATCACTATACCATAGTACATCAGCACGCATCCCAAACCTCTCAATGATACGTCACTAAAAAACCCAAAACCCCTTTTTACTTGAAGGAACAATCAAAATTAGAGTAGAAGTCAAACAATCTTTAACCAGCTAAAAACTCTCCTCATACTCTAGAGTTCATTTGAAAGCTATTGACTTCTACGTTAGTCTTATCATAGGCTTGTTAACAAGTGATGTTTAATGCTTAGCAATCAATACCATCCAATGCCCATACTCTTATTCGATGAATCTCCCATTTTATTAAGAGAATGACTAAGTTAACTAGTCACTATCACTCGACTTATAATATTTCTCATTGACCATCATCTATTTCCTATCAATGATAGATGTTTGATATCCATTAATCACTGACATCTAATAAGAAACTTTTCAAATATTTCCTCCCATTTAAAAAATGATTTACTCTACTATGTTATGTCACCAAGCTTTTGGCATTTCTATTGATTATTACCCCACACCTTCGAATGGCCAATTCTCCATATATGAGAGACACTGATGTATGACTACCATCTTCTTGGCCACTTGCTCTCCTCTTATATCAAATAAATAAATACTTAACAAAGGCTTCATTTGGGATGGCTTTTGTACTGCTTTCAAAATAACTTTTTAGCACAAAAATTTAATAAAAATAGTGAAAAAAATAATGATCAAAAGCCATCTCATATAGACTCTAACTGTTGTCTTTGGACATTCGTCATTTCTATTAATCTTTACCCCAAGCATACCAATGGCTAGCATTTAAGTTCTATCAATGATAAGCCAAACACATGAATAGAAATGCTAACATAACTAAGTGCAATAAGATTTTCTTAATCAAACAGTAAGGTATAACAACTAGCCCATTGAAAAGTAAATCAAAAGAAGTTCAATGAAAATCAACCACATATAGAGCTCAAGAAAAGAACAACATATATCATCAAATTAGATTATGTTGTATTAAAATTTGTTCGAGTGACTTAGCTGTCATGATTCAATCTTAGGCTTTCTTTGGGACAACTTTTTTTTTGCTTCTTAAACAACTTTTTAGTATAAAAAATATATTTTTTATACTAGAAAGTTTTTTTTAAGAAGTAGCAAAAAAGCTACCCCATACGAAGCCTTAAACACCAATAGTTGGTATCATTCAATTATAGAAGCTTTTGTTTTATCTCCCACGTTATAATGATTCGTTTCTCTAATATCCCATTCATTTCAAAGCTTAATGATATAGTTTGACCCTAATAATTAATTTTTAAATTATTCACTCTTTGAAATAAGTGTTGTGCTAAAATATAATATTTATGATAGCAGAATTAGAGAGTTTATAATCTTAGAATTATATAAATGATCTAACATGCACATATAGGAGAAAGGTTATAACATACATCAGTGTCTTTACATGAAAATTTTAGGAAGGGAAAAGCTACGGGATCTAATTAAGTGTAAATGATTTCACTAATATTTATCATTGATAATTACAAGTAATGTTGTTTCTTGTAATTGGGAAAGATGTTAATACGTTAACACTATTGGCATCGTTGGGGCACTAAATTGGTGTGCATTGATTTTGTTGGACCCTAATGATAAGAAGATTATAATTGGGTGAATGATGGTTTTTAAGAGATAGGAAATGCGTAATGATTTTTAGAGGATTTTAGTCTGGTGATAATGTTCAAAAGACCATAGTCGAACAATGTTAATCGAAGGACTATAGTAAATAATGATGGTTGGATGATTATAATTAGGCGAAGGGGTTGGAGGATAATAGTGAGGATATGATTGATCATAGTCGAGTAATAGTGACCAAAGGATGATAATCTGATGATAATGGTCGAAGGATTATACTCAAGCATGGTTGTTGGTTGGAGGACCATAGTTGAGTGATAGTAGTTAAAGATATATAGTCGGATGAGGGTGGTCGGGAGATGGTAGTTGGGCATTGGTGATCGACCAACTGTAGTTAGGTGATGATGGTCGGATGATTGTAGTAAAGTAATCATGACTATAGAATTATAGTCAGGTAACGATGGTCGAAGAACTATATTATAGTAATGGTAGTTTAAAGGACCATAGTTGATGGATGGTGTTTGAATGATTGTAATTTGGCAACGACAGTTCGATGATCATAATCAAACTATGGTATTTGGAGGACTATAGTTAGATAATAATAATCGAGGAATCATAGTGGGTGAAGATTGTTGAAGAACCATAGTCGAGTGATGGTGGTCGAAGAATCGTAATCAACCGAGAGAAGGCAAAGAATTGTAATTAGGTAAGGGTAGTCGGATGATCATAGTTAGACAATGATACTCTTAGGATCAAATTCAAGTGACGATGGTCGAAGAATCGTAATCGAGGAATGATGTTCAAAAGACTGGTGTTGGGTGATGGTGGTGGGAGGATTGCAATCAGGAAATGATGGTTGGAGGATTGTTATTGGGTAACAATGGTGGGAAGACTGTACTCAAGGGTCAGATGGTAAAGGTCTGATGACAGTAGTCAGGTAACAATTTCTGATAAAAAAATATCAAATGATGATGGTTTGACAATTGTCCAATGGTGATGGTTGAACAATAATGATTCAATAGTGATGATCATACTACATCAGTCAATTGGTGGTCTTATAATGACGTTCTAATAGCAGTGGTTGGAAGACAACGGTCAAACGGATGTGGTTGGACTGTGGTAGTTTGGTAGAGCTTTGATATTCTTCAAACATCTTAGCTCTTTTGGATCTCAAGCCAAGAGGCCAAGCTCCCTTCTATATAAAGAGGCCAAGCTCCCTTCTATGTAAAAAGTGAATGTCTAATTATATTTTTTTAGACTTCATTTACTATGAATTTAGCTAAAATCTAAAATACTCTACCAAACAACACATTAAATTCCTATTCATAGACTATTTTTTAAGAATTTAATTATTTTAATGATGTCAAAATTAGATAGTTTTATCTCATTAAATTTGTCTCATTAAACACTCGATTTTATTATAAGCGTGAGAGATTTGAAACTCATTTTATCATTCAATTAATATTATAAATCATTCATAATCTTCAACCTACATCAAATCTCTTAGCTATTATTTTTTTTTTTTTTTGGGTAAATATTATTATTATTTTGGAATACTCTCTTAGCTTTTAAAACTAGTATCTTATGACTTCTCCAGAGATGATTATACACGTGGAATTCAGCATTGCCACAACACTGCATGTTGTGGTATCAATTTAACGCGTGGCTCTCTTTTTTTAGATTTGACAAAATTAATATAATAATTTAATTATGTATAATATAAAAGTTTTATCATTAAATTTTAGTTTAGGTACACAACTCTCATTAGCTATTGGTTGAGGGATTAGACTTCCAACTAAGAGGTTCAGGTTCGAGTCTATGTGTATGTGTTGTGTGTGTGAGTTTGTCTTAAATGGCCTAAATGTCCCAAACAAAAAAATAAGTTTAGGTAAGACCTTTCGCTCATTTTTATTTGAAATATGATACACATGAATTTAATTAAAAAATAAAAAACAAATATTAGACTCATATATTATGAGTTAAGTGAAATAATTATAGAGAAAATAAAAAATAATAATATTTTGGACAAAATTTAAGCGGTTCTGAATTTAAAATTTTTGAATTTATTTTAAGATGATTATAATATAAATTTTGATAGATTTTTTATATATTGTATTAATTTTAAATTATATTTTGACCAATTTTTTTAAATATTCTAGCTTAAATATTATCCATTAAAGTATAGAAGAATTACAGACTAATAACACCGACTTTTAATTAAAGAAACTAATTGAAATATATTTTTAAAATCATTATTTAAATTATAAATTTTATAAAATTTATTTTAAATTTCATATTTATTTAATTAATCAATTATTAAATCATTTTTTCTTTTAAATATATATTTAATGCATTTTAATATTTTATATTTTTAAATAATAAATATGAGTGGTAGAGCTAAGAGATGGCCTCTAGTCCCACCAACAATATATATATATATATATATCATTTCTTTTATATTATTATTAATTCTTTATTAAAAAAACTATGATTAATCACACTTATTTTTTTATTCATCCCCAAATAATTTTTATTTTTATATAAAAATAAATTACAGCGTATATTTGTATTATATCATATTATATTATTTTCTTAAGAATAGGAGAACTAAAAAAATAAATTAATGTAAAAAATATTTCATCCACAATTTTAAATATAACTTTTTAAAATTAATTAGTTTCAAATTTGTATGATGAGTACGTCATCTAAAGTGGGATCCACATGAAAGGCGTATGTGTTTTCTCCTCGTCTATTCGATGTTTGGTTGTTACCGTCGTTTTTCTAATCCGGGCCCCACATCCCACGCCAGCGAGCAGTTTTGGTCCACAACAAGAGTTAGGTGGACCAATGGTTATTCGTTTTGGATTTGTGCACCTGGCTAACAAATGAATTCAACTTAGCATTTTGAGGGGGGAGTGATGAAGATTTGGTTGATATCGGTTTCACGCATTCATGAGAGCATGGCTTTTGCCTGAACGATGAACGTTTATATGAGCATCTAAATTCTAAGCAATAGGCTTTAACAACAAATTTCGGATTTATTTAGGGGGATTATAATTTTTATAAAGATCATTATAAAATTATTATGAAAAAATCAATTTTATAAATTATTGTGATTATTACCATTTTTAAAAAAAATTGGCAATTGTGTTCTTGTGAGTACAACACTGACATATATGATTGATACATCATCAAAAAATTATTTTGATCGAACACGATCTTGAGGCAAAATCAAGTTGGAAACTTTCAAAATTAAATTTGGGAACATCCAAACTTCAATTTCAGAAAACTCATGGTTAAACTGAACGTCTCGAAAATACGAATCCAACTACACTAAATTCGACTCAATTCGAGCCCAAACGGGTTCAAATCAAGGGCCCGAACAGTTGTTGGAAGGTTTGAACCATAATTTAGTTTACCAAACGGTTTCCAAACGTGACATGCTTATAGTTGAATCGAGCGGCTTGACGAGATGAATCCAACGAGCCCAAGATCATTGAATTCATATATCACTAAGACATTCAAATGCCCAATAAATGGTTCCACGATCAAGGGATTCAACGTCAATCATCCATCCAATCCACTTCCCATTTACACTTGATCATTCTCATATTTATGGGTCATGTCACTCTAGGAAATCTATAAATAAACCCCTCCTTTCTCTAGAAAAGGGACATCGTCAAAGCCAAAGGAAACAAAAGAGAGAGAGAGAGAGAGAGAGAGAGAGAGAGAGAGAGAGAGAGAGAGAGAGAGAGAGAGAGAGAGATTGAAGATCACTCTTGCCTCCTTGCCTCGTCGACAACCTCCTGGAGTTCCGTCGGACCACCACTTGACGTCGGAGTTCCACTGGACCACCACTTGATACTGGAGTTTTGCTGGACCACCACCTAGGGGTGTCAATATTTGACACGACACGAAAACCCGACCCGGACCCGACGATTTCAAAACGGGTTGGGTTCGGGTTCTAGAAATTGACCCTCTTGAAAAATGGGTCGGGTTCGGATTGACCCGACGGGTTGCTGGGTCAACCCGCGAACCCGTTTAATTCAAAAAATTTTGAATCCCCGCCCGCGCCAGCTGCTCGCGCCCACCTTGCCCGCGCACGCTGTCCGCCCGTGCTATCCATGCCCGCCTACCCGCGCCAGCGCTCGTTACCCGCGCCCGCTGCGGTGCTGCCCAACGCTCCCGCCCGCGCTGGTTTCCTCGCTCGCGTCCGCCCCTACCGTCCGCCCGACGCCGTTTCGACGCCGACATAACCCAAAATCGGGTCGGGTCGGGTCTGGTCAACCCGGCAATCCGCCTGGTCGGGTTCGGGTTTGGATTTCCGACCCGTTTGTCTACCCGGGTCGGGTTAGGGTCGACCCGTTTGAACCCGGGTTAGTTCCGGGTTCGACCCGAACCCGACCCATGACCCAAAATTGACACCCCTACCACCACCTGACGCCTTGTACCGGGCCACCACTTGATACCAGAGTTCCACCTGACCATCACCTTATGTATGAAGTTCTGTTAGACCACCACTTGATGTCGGAGTTCCGCTGGACCACCACTTGATGCCCGGAGTTCCGCTATACCACCATTTGACACCAGAGTTTCGCCGAACCACTACCTGAAACCCGGAGTGCCGCCGGACCACCACCTGATGTCCGGAGTTCCATCATATCACCACTTGACGCCCAGAGTTTCGCCGAACCACCACGTGACGCCGGAGTTATGAAGAACTACCACCTAATGCCAGAAATGTTTTTCGAAACACCACCTGACGTCGAAGATCCGCCGAACCACCACCTGACGCCTAGAGTCCGCCGGACCTCCACCTGATGCCTGGAGTTCCGTGGGACCACCACATGATACCAGGCTTCCTACATACCACTAACTGGCATTGGGACTCCCGGCGGACTACTAACTGACGGTTGGACTTTCGCCAGACCATCAAGTGACGCTGGACTTTCATCTAATCTCTGTTTGTAACTAGAATACAAATCATACGACTGACATTTGTAATTTGATCGCCCTCGAGGACGAGTCAGTCCGTTGTATTCTACTTAAATTCTAGTTGAATCATTTTCAACTGGACTAGGCCCCGTGGTTTTTCCCCTTTTCAGGATTTTCCACGTAAATTTTTTTTGTTCTCTATGTGTTAGCTAGATATCGATACAACACTACGATGTAAAACTACAACTCTATCGCCACGTATATTCTAGCCCGCAATAATGATTATAAAAGATTATTTCTATTATAGAAGGATTTAAAAATAATAGCCACATGAAAGTGTAATAGTATTATAAAAAGAGAAAAAAATGAAAGAAAATGACCCAAATAGACCTTTAATGTGACGAGTGTTTATTTATGTTTATCTAATCAACAGATTTCATGAAATTAAATCCGTCATCATGAAATTATCTTGATCGGGCACGAATCTCGATGCAAAACCCAATCTGGAAACTTCAAAAATTAAATACGGGTACACCCAAACTCGGATTTCAGCAAGCTTATAGTCGAACTGAGCGTCTCAAAAATACGAACCCAACGACACCAAATTCGACTCAATCCGAGCCAAAATGCATCCAAATCAAGGACTCGAAGCATTGTTGGAAGGTTCAAACCACAATTTAGATTACCAAACGATTTTCAAACATAGAAAGCTTATACTCGAATCGAGCGGCTCGACGAGACAAATCCAACGAGCCCAAGATTGCTAAATTCCGACATCATTAAGGTCTTAAAATGTCTAAAGAACGGTGCATGATTAAGGGATTCAATATCGGCCGTTCATCCGACCACTCCCCATTTACCCTTGATCTCTCACCTATTTACGGGTCATGCCACTCCAGAAATCTATAAATAGAGCTCCCTCTCCTCTTGAGAACCCCCCCCCCCCTAAGCCTAAGGAAAAAAGAGAGAGATCAGAGATCGCTCTTGCTTCCTTGCCTCCTCGACCACGGCTGGACCACCACCTGACGCCCTGTGCTCCGCCGGACCACCACCTGACGCCCTGTGCTCCGCCGGACCACCACCTGAAGCCCTCACCTCCGTCGCACCATCGCCTGACGCCGTTGATCCACCGGACCACAACTTGAGGCCCTCACCTCCGCCGGACCACCGCCTGACGTCGTTGCTCTGCCGGACCACCGCCTGACACCGTTACTCGCCGGACCACCTCCTGAGGCCCGGACTTCTTCTGGACCACCACTTGAGGCCCTCACCTCCGCTGGACCACTGTCTGACATCGTTGCTCCGCCGGACCACCACCTGAGGCCTGGACTACTGCCGGACCACCAGGCCCTCACTTCCGCCAGACCACCGCTTGACGCCGTTGCTCCGTCAGACCACCACCTGAGGCCTGGACTTTTTCCGAACCACCACTTCAGGTTCTCACCTCCGCCAGACCACCGCCTGACGACCTTGCTCCGTCGAATCACTACCTAAGGCCTGGACTTCTGCCAGACCACCATTTGAGGCCCGGATTCCGCCGACCACCACCTTACACCCCAATTTCTACCGAAGTATCGCCCTGCCAACTACAGTCCTCCCGACCTCCGTCGCCTACTACGGTCACTCCGACCTCCATCACCAGACAACGGTCTTTCAAACCCCAGTCTCCTACCGACCACGGTCCTCCTGACCTCTGTCGCCTACTATGGTCACTCTGACCTCCATCACCAGCCAATGATCTTTCAGACCCTAGTCTCCTACCGACTGCGGTCCTCCCGACCTCCGTCGCCTACTATGGTCACTCCGACCTCCATCATCAAACAACGGTCTTTTAGACCCCGTTCTTATGCCAACAACGGTCTTTCAGACTCCCATCTCCTGCCAACTACGGTCCTTCAGACCTTCGTCGCCTACTACGGTTCTTCCTACCTCCATCACTAAACAACGGTCTTTCTGACCCCGGTCTTTTGCCAACTACGGCCCTTCCGACCAAACAAACATGTATATGTAACTCCCACAATGTAATGCGTTCTATACGACGTACATTTGTAACATCAAGCTAAGGCCTTCTCCCTAAGAAGGGCTTCATTTGTAATCGACTGCAAATACTAGATGATTCATTCAAACTGGGTTAGGCCCGTGGTTTTTCCCCCTTTTTCAGGGGTTTCCATGTAAAAACTTTGGCTTCTCTTATGAACGCTACACCCTCTCTCTTATCTGATTGAGTGCTGGATCTTCGTACACTGCTAAGACGTTAAACTATATATTTTCTCTACCGCCGCGAATATTCTAGGACGCAAGAAGCAAAAAAATGAAACAAAAGGAGTCATTGAGAACTTGATTTGACGAACCAAACGGTAAAGAAGAAATGAATTTGTCATTTTAAAACAGAATAAGCACAAAAAACTTCCAATCAAACAAAGCCTTAAAGTATTTGGCTCGGTTAATTAGGTAGTCAAGTACTTGTGTAACCGAACTAAGGTGCAATACAAAAAAATTGGCCTCCTGCAATTAGGATTAACCAAATTAAACATGGAAAAGTAGAGGTTTACATCTTAAGCACAAATTATTCTTACATGACTAACTTGATTGCATGATGATACAATAAGTTATAAGAAGTAATAAAGAGTTATTAGATAATCTATAATTCACTCTTCAAAATTGGGCATATCAAGACATGGTATACAAGCTTAAAGTCATAGGATTAACAACTTCATTAAGAGATTTTACAATGCCTTGGGCCTTACAAAGCCTTTCTCTTACATTGAGAATTCCAGAAACTCTAATGTGGAGAATATAATTAAAGAAGAAATTTTATAATGAATGAAAGTATTTTAAAAAGAAAGATGAATATATTAAGAGAATAAAAATGGAGGATATCACATTAGATGGGAAGTGTTTAATAGTTACTGTCATATATATTTAAAGCATTTGAAATTGTACTTGTTTATATCTCATTTAAAATGATATTATCCAACTCTATCCTCTTAATTTGATTCTTCTCTTTTATAATACACACTACATAAATATGTCATGTTACCGACGGACAAATCGGTCGGTAACCCTAAAAATATGTCGGAAAATCTCATTTTCCAGCATATTTTTGATGAAATTGCATCTGACCGTAATTTGCACGTCGGAAAATATTAACCGACGAAATTTTACTGCCGAAAAAAATTCTGGCAGCGTTGTTGGCGTAATTCTGGCGAAAAAGAAGATGTTAATACATTGTCTTTCTTAAGCGAATTCCGATGTTTAATCTACCAGTATTTCCGGCTCATTTATACGCAGGAAGTACCGGCGGATAATCTACCACCCTAATCCGTGGCACAACTATTGACACATAGTACCGAAGGATTTACCATCGAAAATTCTGGCATAAAAGTACGCATTTTCGTTGAATCGTATTGCTGATAAATTTTCCGACGTAAAATATGTCGAACACCTGTAGCATAAAAAAAATAACCTTCCGACTTACGAAACTGATTTCTACAAAAAAATCTACGTAAAAAAGATCAAATACTATATATATTCAAACATGCACCTCTAATAAAAAATATAACCAAATATTAAACATAAATATATAAACATGAACAAAAATAAGAAGAATATCTTCAACAAACATCCAATAATAATCAAGTGCAGATAATATCCCTACCTATTTCACTATAAATAGATAAAGATATAAAAAAATGTGTACTTTATTAATGACTTGATCACCTAAAGTTAAAATCCCCTCAGTAGTTCTATTACTACTAAAATTACACTCTATTTTATGTTTTAGATCTACTTATGCGAAAACCTTTAGACTCTAAGGTTGACCTACATAATTCAAGTTTACCTTCAACTCCCTATCTACTATTATCAACAAGAAGAATATCATCAGCAAAAAGCATATACCAAGGTTCATTTTCTTGCAAATGTCTAGTGAGAACATTGATAACAAAAGCAAAAAATCATACACCAAGGTTCATTCTCTTGCAAATGTCTAGTGAGAACATTGATAACAAAAGCAAAAAAGCATACACCAAGGTAAATTCTTTTGCAAATGTCTAGTAAGAATATCCATAACTAAAGCAAGAAGTCTACACCAAAGTACATTCTCTTGCAAATGTCTGTGAGAACATCCATAAGTACAGCAAGAAGCCTACACCAAAGTACATTCTCTTGCAAATGTCTAGTGAGAACATCCATAACTAAAGCAAAAATCCTACACTAAGGTACATTCTCTTGCAAATGTCTAGTGAGAACATCCATAACTCAAGCAAAAAGCATACACCAAGGTATGTTCTCTTACCGAAGAAAGGTCACACACAAAATGGGGGCAGCGATAACGCACGGAACGGAGGCGGCAACAATAGGCAACTGATGGTGGCGCCCGTGGGCGAGCTCGGCGCCCAAAAATTCTCTTAAAATGACTTGGAAGAACTTCCTATGGAGACGTAACCCTTGATTTAAATTAAGTTTAGTATTTAAAATTTAATTGTTAAATTTTGCATAGTATTGTATTTATCTTTAGATATCGCATATCTATTGTTCAAAGCGGCAGCGAAATAGATAAGGATATTATTAGTAGAAATCAAATTGAATGGTTGAAGTTGAGGCGGGTCTATTAAATTCTATAAGATGATGATGAGATCTATAATGCTCGGGTAGATAAATACTTTTACAATCAGAGATAAATGTGTCCTATACTCCTATGTAATGAGATGAAGGCTTGATATTTTTATTATTATTGTAGCAACCATACCATATTTATCCTCACAAACAATTTTGCCCGAAACGCTAACCAAATGCCAACATGCAAGCCTTAAAGCTCTCATACGTGCTCCCCTACGTCACACACACACCTAATTACACGCATGCCATTTCGCGTCTCAATGACCCAAACATCCACTCCTTTTATTTCTTTATATATTTACATTTCTATAGTATCGTTATTGAAGGGTTAATTTTTATATGCTAAAAAAAAATCATTTTCATTCGTCCTACTTTAAATCTGGACCGCTCTTTCAAGCTGACGCGGCTCCATTCGATGCGGCCGAAACCAGACAGGTAGGAATCAACGGTCATGATCGTCGATCCACTGCCCTGCATCCGGTCACCGCTCACACAGTCAATTTCCAGAGCATCCTCGCTGCCACGTGAGCATTGAACCGCCAACCTCCTTGCTGCTAAAACCCATTCCCTCTCCAACTCACCCGCTATAAACCCGGCTCGCTGACCCTTCCTTCTTCAATTCAGCCCTCAAGAGCTGCTTCTGGTTCGGTGGTGAAAGAGCCAGGAGAGTAAGAAAGATATCGGAAGATAGAAAAAGGAAATCGGCCTAAGAGATTGCTGATGGCGGTGGCCGCGATGGCTGCGAAGACTCCGGCGGCAAGCCCTGCCGCGCTGCCACTGTCGGACTTGGTGGCGAGAGACACGATCATTGCCTGGTACAGAGGCGAGTTTGCAGCTGCGAACGCAATCATTGATGCGCTCTGCTCTCATATTCGTCCAGATAACCGGCGTTCCTTCCGAGTATGAGGCCGTGTTCGCTGCGATCCACCGCCGGCGCTTGAACTGGATCCCCGTCCTTCATATGCAGCGATATTTCTCCATTGCAGACGTCTCAAACGAACTCCACCGCGTGGCTGGCAATCGCAAGCCCCTGAATTCCACCGCTGTCAGCGAAGCTCAGAGTGATGCCGCTGTGACGCCGATTAATAAGGATGTGCCAGGTACTGGATCAGATGTCACCGCTGTTGAAGAGATCAGAAGGTCCCTCGACGAGGAGCGGTCTTCAGGAAGAATATCGGAGGGCGCCCGAGAGGAACATTCCACTGCTTATTCATCAGATTGTAATATTGCAACGGAAGGCAAATCTGTTGATGCCGAGTTTGCCGATGACGGAGGTCAGTTTTCCCTTCTCCCCTCTTCTTCCTCCTACTTTGATGTTCCTTCAATTTTAATTTATTCCTATAATTAATCCCTCATTCGATTTCTGTATAAATTTCGTTCATTATTATTGTAAATGCGGAGATTTAGATCTGAAATGTTGCTTAGTATTGGAGGATCTGCGCATGCCGGAACGTTTTCTGCCACCGTCCAGCACTGCACTGCTCCAATTCTGGTAGTGGAGGTCAGAGACGGAGTCTAAAAAATGTTTCCCTCTTCAGGAGCAAAAACTAGAAAAGAAATAGCAGGGCTGCCTTAGCTTAAGTTAACGTCGTGGATTTACGGAAGAAACATGGACGATCTGGACGGTTCAAAAAAGGTCGGACGGCCATCCGGCAGACCTGGCCACCGGAGCTTTCATTCCCGTGACCTGCTCATGGACAGCTAACACCTAACGTTAATTTGTTTTACTTTTTATTTCTATATCAACAAATAAACTATAATTAGGCCCTTCAGTTTTTTAGAAGGTCAGTTTTGAGTCCAGCTTGTTGGTGCACCCATCGGAGGATTAGCGGGTTGCGTTTCTCCTCGTCTGATTGGAGTCCGCACATAATAATTTCCCCTCCAAGTTGGCAACTCCTGCTTGACTGTTGGTAGCTTCCAGAAGGATGAGACACGTGTCCTCAGGCCACAGAAATTCTTCTGGAAATTAGAACTAGTTGCTGGGGCTTTAATGAATAGGCTGCTTCTGTGTTCCACCGTCCGATCCTGTCACAAGTTAGGTGCGCTGCTTGTCCTCACCCTGTGTGAGGTTGTTAACTCATGTTAGTCATATATATCACGTGTGATATATATTCGAGTCAAATTTGACGGTAGACAGTTCTTAAGGGCGTCTCGAGAACTCCATCCAAACAATTGTATAGCTTGCTCCATTTGTATGACAAAAAAATCGCTAACTGGTAGAGGATGAAAAGTGCAGCATCAATGTTGACGTTGCACTGTTCATCAACGTGATTTTTTTGTTTCAACCGGATTAGTCGAAGAAATGCGCCAAATAAGAGAAAAATGGTTACTATGGCATAAGCACACATAATGAAGTTCTATTGGAGATGAATCATAGCATTTTTGAGTTTCGCTATATTTTGGAGTGAAATTTTGAGATTTTCGATTTGAGATGCCCTAAATGTTCTCCATGAACCGCATAGAGTTTTTGCTATTTGCTGTGAGTCCCAAGTTCGATGCCTTGCTTGGCCCGTCACCATGGGCCAAGTCTGAACAAATAAGTTCCACTTTTGTCATCTTTTTGCTACCTCTATTCAATGTTGTAGAACAAAAGACAAAAGCATGACTATAATAGCGTTAAAATTTTAAAAGCATAATCGGCAAATCACAATTTTTGGCTTGAAACATTGTACAATTTATCGTTTCTGTTAACTTGTTTATTTTAGGTAATGATAATATTTAATATCGTTTTTATTTTTTATTGCAATATAGCATGAGAGCCTAGTTGAAGTTGAATGTGAAAACAGTTGTAATTTAAAAATGTGATCTTTTAACTTGTGATGATATTTTGTGGGGCCTGCAGGATCTCATCAAGCGTTGACAGTAAATGATCAAATATGCACGCATCATGAGGAATGTGTGACGCGTCCTGAGAAGATCAAGTTTTTTAAGGGTTTTGTTGCAAAGGAGCCTGTGAAAGGGCATATGGCGAGTTCCTCTATACATGATCCAGCACAATTTCTATATTGAGAACACAATAGGAGATGCAGTAGGAAATAATAGTTCATCAATTTGGGTTCAATCTATTTCAAAAATGGTTTTCACTAAATGCGGCTTTCTAAATTTGATCAGGTCAATGTGGTGAAAGGGCTGAAGCTTTATGAAGACGTGTTCACAAACTTTGAACTACACAAGCTTACTGAATATATAAATGAACTCCGTCTTGCGGGCCGAAGGGGAGAACTATCAGGTTTGTATTTCTTTTTGTTGGATTGAAAATCAAAACCTCTTCTTGGGACAAGTGTTGTAGGCGAGTCTTGTAAACTTGTGTAGCCTATTTATGTGAAGTTATATAGGTTCCGCAGTGAGTTTCACAGCTGATTTTTTTTTTAACCTCAAGTCTGAAAGATCTTACTTTATGGTGACAAGATGGCTACTGTAAATAACAAACATACAGTACGCATCTGTTTCTGAGTGTTAATTCATATTTGTGAGGCATTTGTTTTAGTCCATGGTAAATTGTATAGAGTAATCTAGTTTACATAAATGTATGCTGCAAAGGCATAGTGGCCACTTAAATTAGTTTAGTAACTTAAAAGGTTGCAAAGCTTCATGGTTGTAATTGAAAGTTTAAAGCTATCTATTCTATTGATTTAATCAATATTGGGGTTCTTTCATGACAATGTACTTTCAGACAACAACATCAAGCATTAATTACATGAATCCTTTCTTTCCATTGTGTCATGTTAAAAGTCAATTTCTCATTTAAATCTAATAAGGAAAGATTATTTCTAATATTTTCTAACCAAGTTTTTTTAGGTCTACCTCTACCTTTCTTAACATAAGTCAAATCTAATACCTCAACTTTTCTAAATGGGTTATCAGAAGGCCTCTGTTTTATGTGACCAAACCATCTAAGGTGACTCTCTCTAATCTTATCTTCCACTGGAGCTACTCCAATCTTTTCACGTATATGTTTATTTTGTATTCTATCTCTAAGGGTAAAGCCACTCATCCACCTAAGCATCCTCATCTATGCAACACTTAACTTAGTATTATGATTTTTTTTTAATGGCCAACATTCAACACCATAAAGCATTACTTTCATACTGTTATTTACAAATCAATTTTAGTAAATAATTAGCATTGCGGTGAAAGATTGTAAAGTTAATAGTAGGAAGTGAAATATTGTTATTATTATTATTATTTTTTTTTTTTTTGGGGGGGGGGGAGGGGAGATACATTAACGATCAAACTCATTTTAACCAAAAATCTTGAACCTATGGGCAGCCAATTATTAGAAGCAAAGGCTATATTTAATACGCATGTAGGAAGTTACATAATCAAGTTACAGATGATCTATTTAGTTCAAAAATCATTGATGTTAATGTGGATGATGAGGATTAGGCTTTATTATTATTGAATTATTTACCTTCCTCTTATAAATACTTTTCTGAACCCGTATTTTATGAGAGACATACCATAAGCTCATAAGAGTAGAATAACTCACGTTTATCAAAAAATATAATTTTTTGCTTAATGGTGTTTATGAAGAAAAGTAAGGTGTTGGATTGGTCATGCGAAGGAGACTAATGGAGAAAAATACTACCTCTAAAGGCAAGTTTATTGGCAAGAAAAAGACTTGTTTCTATCACAAGAAGCAATGACACAGCATTAAAGAAAATTGAAATAAACGGGTAAAAACTATTAAGGAGATGGAATAGTAGATGCAAACACAAGTGATATAGAATAAGGTTATGCTCTTTCTATGACTACCAAGTTATAGGCTCAATGATTAGTGATTTTGTACCTAATATACTTTTTCGTATATGTTATTATTATCTGTATGTAAATCATATAATAGTCATGTATATATGGGATTACTACCATGAATCGGAAGTATAACACTTTCAATGAAATATGCTTATTATGCTTAATAATTATTGAGGGTAAATCTCCCATCAATATTACTGTCAAGCCCTTGTTTTCTTAAGGCTCAAAAATATACAGCCTTAACATCATTGAGGGCTATTTCAATGACTTGAACCTCATCCATCGAAGGTGCTTAGTCCTTATTAATCGCTCTGAAGATTGATTTCTTGCCTTAAGTATTACCTTGATTTTCTTTAAAGTTCAAATATTATATTATCTTAGAAACGTTCTAAATAGTTCCTTACTGACGTATGAAAAAATACAGCAAGGAAACGCTTGCAAAATTTACTTAATAATGGTAGGGGATGATTCTTCCATCTAATTTCTTCTAGTTAAAACCGAACTCGTACGATATTTTAGATTCTGATTTGTTTTGTTTCCCGCACCATAAGCTTGCCATGCTCCAACTGCTATGTTATTAAAAAAAAAGAAGTCTGGCTACATAAAAGACACTTAAGTTTCTCAAAGAAAATGTAATGATAGGATTTTTAGGTAAGCAGCTTGGTTTTGACATTAAGAGATTATCATTATAATCTGTAAAATATTTCCTTGTCTGTGTATGTTTCAGGTGAAACATTTATTTTCTTCAATAAGCAGATGAAAGGCAACAAGAGAGAGATTATTCAACTCGGCGTTCCATTATTTCAACCAACAAATGAAGAGACAGCAAGTAAATGACTAACCAATGTTGTGCATTTTAGCCATTAATTCCCCTTCTATCACAAGTACATCTGAACCACTTCTATAATAACTATGAAAGATGTAACTCTTCAAATTGTAATTGCTTGTTAATATTTTTGGTATATTCACCTTATTATCATGCTACTTGGAGTTTTCTACAGGCAAGCTTGCAATGAACTTTATATTTCTTTTGTGCAACTGATGTAGTTTATATGTTTCTAAGGTTTCGTTTGGACGGCTTTCTTACTACTTCTTAAATTAGCGTTTTAGTAAAAAAATTAAAAAACTGTCTTAAGAAGTGTAAGAAAACCGTCCCAAACGAAGCCTTAATATTAACCATTGCTAACTAATACATTTACTACGAATTCGCGTGCAGTGTGCCCATCTGAAAATCATTTTTTTTTTAAAAGTCGTGTTATTTCCTTCCCCAATTTTCTAGTTTATGCTTCACAAATCAGTTTCATATAACTTGTATTGCTTTGCAGGCAGCATTGAACCTATTCCTCAAATTCTGCTATCAGTCATAGATCATCTGACGCAGTGGCACTTAATACCAGAAATTAAAAGGCCTAATAGTTGTCTTATACATTTCTTCGATGAGGTAAAAATGCTTAATATTTAAATTCGGCCTATTGTTTACACTGTAATACAATTTGTTTGTTCTGCAGGATGAGCACTCGCAACCGTACTTCAAACCTCCGCATTTAGAAAATCCCATCTCTACACTTTTTCTTTCTGAGACAACCATAGCTTTTGGCCGGGTACTCTCCAGTGATCAAAATGGAGATTATAAAGGCTCCCTTACACTCGCACTCTCCGAAGGGTAATCACACTTATATTCTAGTAACTGCTGACTAGCAATTCTACGTGACGCACTATTTGAAACTAAGGCTTCTTTGGGACGATTTTCTTACTGCTTTTTAAAACAATTTTTTAGCATAAAAATTAAATTTTTTATTGAAAATCTGTTTTAAGAAGCAGTAAGAAAGCCGTCTCAAACGAAACTTTAGTCTTGATTTGGGACGGCTTTCAAAATTTTTGTACTAAAAAATTACTTTAAGAAGCAGTAAGAAAGTCGTCCCAAAGTAATTCTTAGATTTCAATTGTATAACTGAACACCTGGAACTCCTTCAGGTCACTCCTGGTGATGCGTGGTAACAGCGCAGACATGGCAAGGCATGTCATATGTCCGTCTCCTAACAAAAGGGTAAGCGTTACCTTCCTGAAAGTCCGATCTGCTACAAACCAAATCGAACTACCATCTCCTACCTCCCAGCAATCTAAAGCCATTACTCTATGGCAACCCCCACAACCAGTCGAAGTGCCTGAAACAGGGCCTATTGCTTATGGACCACAAGCCATGGTGCCACCATGGGGGCTTTCTCTTCGAGCTCCTCTGTTCATGTTGGCGCCGACGGCGACGAGGCCAGTGGTCATGAACCAAGGGAGGAGAGGTGGACGCGGCGGCACTGGAGTGTTCTTGCCGTGGAATGTGGGTCCAAAGAGGTACACCAGGCATCTTCCTCCTCGCTTTCAAAGAAGGAGACCACTAGAAGCACAAGTGGAGAAACAAAAGTAAGCCTCTTCTTTGCTGTTTTCTCAGTTTGCTAAAAAGAAATACTGTAGAGATTAATATTCAGGAGGAAAAGGCTTGTTTTAGTAGTCTTTCTTGTTTCGACTGGTTACTGCATCGATTTTTGCTTAGTTTGGGTGGTTTTTTTTTGTTGTGTTGCATGTTTATTTAAGAAGGATAGTTTGTGGGAATTCAGTGTTTAACAGGGCTGGGATTGGAATTGGGTTTCTTCATGTTTTGTAGGACCACCACCAAGTGGAAGGACCCAATTTTTTAATTAATGGAATTTTATGTTTAAAAAAGTTGTTAGTAAGCATACTTTTTTACAATTCTCTCCTCATAGCAATAAAGAAATGAAAAAAGTTAAAGGTAACATTGACCTTCTTATTTTTGTTGACCTTTTCTTTTTGAAGCTTTTTTGTTTGGAAGAATATGACATGGTGTGAAAAAGAGGTTCTTGTTTTCTTAATGGTAAATTATTGGTATTTAAGAAATGGATGTGGCCCGCCAAGGCTTAGGCTGGTTGGTTGGTGAGCACGGTTGAGAATATCCCATCTCGGATTCGAATCTCCTCTACTGGAACTTTTATTATATTCAGTGAACGTACGCAGAGGAAGGTTCGGTTTTAGACAAAAAAGCGCATGTACCGAGTTTTTCGCGTCTGTACCGAGTTTTTTCTTGAAAAAACTCGGTACAAGCACTTTTTTGCCTAAAACCGAACCTTCATCTGCGTACATTCACTGGATAGAATAAAAGTTCCCTCTACTGCGGTCTCACCTCTTTAGTGAGACAAAGCAAGTGTGAGTCCAACGGCAGTGAGTGGCCAAGCTAGGTTCTGCCGAATGATTTACGCCGTCAAGCGCTCTCTTTTGAGTGGCAGCAGGTATCTCGTTCCCGGAATAAAAAAAAAAGGATTTGTGATTTTCAAAATATCAATGAGGATTTAGTTAAAATCCTTGTGTATAAAATTTTCTAACATACATTCTTCTTATTGAATGGAAGACAGGCTTTCCAAGAAAGCTAGCATAATAAATATTTCCTAATCCTCTTAAGTATAATTACTAGAAAAGAATAAATTAAATATGCTCTTATGGACCATATTTTGAAAGCTTTCAATCTTTTCATGATTATCCTACTACTACTTGATAGTTGATGCTAAAATTATTTAGAGTAATGATACATATAGAGCATTATTTGTGAAAATCAATGGATAAAATAAAAAAACAAGAATTACATAGATGTACAAATGATAGGATGATCTACAATTTATATATAATTTGGTTAAAGAAAGTAAGGGAAAAAGTTAAAAACTTCATCAAGGAACTATCATCTCTTCAAGGATGAATTATTCTATGAGGACACCGGATGGGGAGAACCGTTCGGTTTATCTCTACGCTTTTAATGTTCACAAAGACAAAATCAGACGGTTCTTTCTATCCAGTGTCTGCACAGAATAATCTCCTCCTTAAGGGGCTATGTTCTCTCAAAATACTTCGATGGCATTTACATCTACTTCCAATGCTGATGGTTAGCATAATTCAATTAAGACTTCGTTTGGGACGGCTTAACGAAGCAAGCGCGAACTTAGTTTTTATTGAGAGGAACAGTACAGCTGCCTAAGAACTTCAATAATAATATTAATAAATGCAATTCTGATTATTCTGCAATGTCACATCGATCAGCAGCAAGACCATCACCATCGCTAATTATTGCTGAGAAGAATTCATCATACACAAGCTGGAAATTAGGTAAATAGAATTCATGCCAATCATAAAAAATCTATGAGGAGATGGAAACAGAGCTGCTTTGTAATCTTGAATTCTTCTCGATTTCTTTAATTATGAGGTCTCTCTCCTCTTCGAATTGCTCGTCCTCATCTGGGAAAAAGGTAGAAGAAAATTAATAGAATGCAAAATATGAAAAGATAACAGCTTGTTTTGTAGTTTCTGGGAACACTATCGATACTATAGATAATGATGCATTGCTCTAAGAAGATGTGGACAACTAATGGACACTTATTCAGAATTCATTTGGGAAGGTAAGTAATTTTTTGTTTTTTTTTAATTGATGTGGGCATTATAAATATTTAAAAGATAAAAGAATTTGATACTTTCTTACAATTATCATAGTTTAGTAGATATGATTGAAAAAAATTTGCCCTTCATCATATAAATTGATGATAAGATAGCAGAAAGTAATGGTCAAATAAAAATATGATGACTGAAAAAAAAAAAACAGTGAAACGGCGCCAAATAGTCCCTAAATCATTCAATTTGGCTTTGATGCCCAATTGGTTGCTCGTAAATAATCAAATGTAAATATTAAATTTTTTAAAAAATTATGATTTCATTATCATTTGTGAAAATGAAATCAATACATTCAAAAGAATTTAAAATAAAATCACATATATTTTTCTAACTGACATACAAATAAACAATAAAAAATAGCAAATCACATCCTCTTCTTTAAAGGTGTTTCTAATCAACAAGAAACTTAATAATATCTTAGAAAAGTTATTGCAAGTCTCTGTCAATTTCAAACATGTTATTTGTTACCTCTATCACAACTATAATTTCTATTTGATCATTATTTTTTATTGTTTTCAAAAAAAAACTTTGCGGTGGATAGATGCTTCATACAATAACTTTTAAAATTTACTCTTTTTTTACAACAGTTTTATAAAGCAATAAATAAACTATCCCAAATGAAACTGAAATCTCCACAAGAATTTTCATCTGAAATTAATTTTTGGTGAAGGTTTTTAACGCCAATCTGATCAGAACAAAAGTTTTAATCATATGGATCTTATATTTTCCAAAGCCGCTTTACACAGTTCAATGACGAGACAAATTAATTGCGAACTTTATGCAATGGGGAAAAAGTTCAAGAGCAAAGAATATAACTTAGTGCATGATGCATGGAATCCTACTGCGCTACTGGACCACTGTACGGTATGAGAATCTCATGGAAATTCAAGGAAGAAGCTGTTACGCCGGCCCATCCTGGGCCGGCTGGACCGGTCCAACCTGGACCGGTCCATGTCTACTCGCGACGGAACCGCGAGCAGCAGGCGGAACCGAGCGGGCGAGGCGAAGCCGACGGGGGCCAGGGAAGATTTTTGGGAGGGAAATTTTGAATGCGAGGGGCTGTTTAGACATTTTGTAAAACTCCTTTATGGTTAATTAGGAGTTTTGGGTGTGAATGAGGATTATCTTGCATTTTGAACATTGTTGAGATCTAGGTTTTCTTGTTCTTGGGCTCTAAACTATGGCTAGAGATTTGGAGAGTTTTTCCTTCCTCTCGAATCGAAGGAAAGTTGTATCTTACTTGTCTCTTGCATCTACTAGTGGAATACAATCATTTGCTATTGATTTCCTACGTTTTCTCTCAGTTTTTCCCCACTTTTCCGCTGTTTTTCACTGTTTTCCTGTGCGGGACAGCATTTGGCGAGGAGATTTGCACTAGAGACGCATAGGAAATACTTGATCCCAAGTATTTCCTATCAAATTGGTATCAGAGCGAGATCCGGGCGGTGGAGGGATGTTTTTTCCACTGTTTCACTGCAGATTTTTGGTGGATCCGGAGGCATCTCGTTGGTTTCCATGGCATCTAATCGGGTAGAAGTCTTGGAGACCGAGATGGGTCAACTTAAGGCGGATCTGGAGGAGAAGATGACCACATTTAGCGAGAATGTGGAAGGGAAATTCATGGCCTTGGAGGAGATGATGAAGAAGTTGTTGGAAGGGCAAGCATGGGCGGTGCCAGCGGAGGAAAGAGGAGAAGGTAGTGGGAGCAGGGGTAAGGAGAAGGTGAATCCATAAGAGGAAGAGGAGTTGGAACTGCTTAACAGCAACGGGAGGATGCCACCTCGGGAGTCCATCAGGCGAGAAGAACATGACAGAAGGAGAGACTTCCGGGAAGGAAGAGAAGATGATTGGCGACGTCGGAGGCCCGACCCAGTGGACCGGCCGTGGGGGATCTATAACCACCATGGCGGGGCACGAGGGGAAGATGGCTACTGGCGGCCAAGGAGGGAGGATGAGCCCCGATATGGAGAAAGGGGAACTTGGGAAGACCCCATAGCTTGGGACAGAGGAGGCCATTGGGGGAATAGGGCATACGGGGTGGACACGAGGGCCAGGAAGCTGAAAATGCAAGTATTCGAGGAGGGAAATGTGGATGAGTGGATCCACAAGGTGGAGAGGTATTTTGCAGTGAACGGCCTAATGGAGGAGGAGAGATTGATGGCTGCTAGTATGTGCTTGGAAGGGGCGGCATTTGCCTGGTTCAAATACATGGATAAGTGGGAACCGGTGAGGTCCTGGAGGGACTTCAAGGAGGCTATCAGGCAGAGATTAAGGGGGAGCAGCCCATGGGAGATATCAGAACAGTTCTACGCCCTCACTCAGAAGGGAACAGTGGATGAATACAGGAAGAAATTTGAGAGTTTAGTGGGAGACATGGAGGGCCTCTCAAACAGTACTTTGGGGGGAAATTTTATGAAGGGCCTCAAACCAGAAATTAGAGATGTTGTGAAGGTCATGAGACCAAGAGACCTGAGGGAGGCGATGGAATTGACCCAGTTGGTAGAGAATCAGAAAACCAACGCCCGAAATTGGAGAAACAACCACTCAGGAGGTCCCACCAGGACAACTACCACTTACTTGGCTCCAAAAGGGTCAAGCTCAAGCGTTCCTAGGGAGAGTGGAAAGGAGAAGAGCAGGGTGACCAGATCTGCTGGAAGCTTCAAAAAAGTTGACTGAGGAAGAGATGCAAGAGAAGAGGGCCAAAGGCCTTTGTTTCAGATGCGAGGAGAAGTTTGTTCCAGGGCACAGGTGCAAAGATCGCGCCCTTCGGGCTCTCACCGTCTATATAGACGAGGCACCTGAAGAGTGTGAGGATTCTGAGGAGGAACAGATTGATCCCTAGTTGGAGGTAGCCGAGGTCTCCCTCAATTATGTGTTGGGATTTACTCCTAGCCATACGATGAAGGTGAATGGGAAGATCCTTGGGAGGGAGGTAGTGGTCCTGATTTTTTGCCCCCACAATTTCATATCCACCCAGGTGGCGGAGGAGCTAGGGATGGAGCCTACTGAGACAGGCAGTTATGGGGTGATGATGGGGACATGAAAGATTGAGTCCAGCACCGGGATTTGCAAAGGGGTGGAGATAAAACTACAGGAGATCAGGGTGGTAGAGGACTTCCTACCCCTGAAGTTGGGTAGCACAGATGTCATTCTGGGCATGAAGTGGCTACAGACCTTGGGTGAAACCAAGGTGAACTGGGGGACCATGGTGATGGAGCTGATTGTAGAAGGGAAGAGGGTGAAGCTAAAAGGGGAACCCGGATTGTCCAGAGCTGGAGTGTCACTCAGATCAATAGCGAAAATCATCCATGAAGAAGGAGGAGGATTCCTTGTGGAGCTGCAGAGCCTGAAGGAGGAGGAGGAGGGGGAGGAAAAGCTCATTCCCACGTTGGTTCAGCCTCTTCTGCAGGAATTTGAGGATGTGTTCCAACCTCCGGTGGGACTACCACCTGACAGAGAGCAGGAGCACCAGATTATCCTGAAAGAGGGAGTATCTCCTATCAGTGTGAGACCTTACAGATACCCTCAGGTGCAGAAAGATGAGATTGAGAAACTTGTAGGAGAAATGCTAGAAGGAGGGATCATTCAGCCCAGTGTGAGCCCTTTCTTTAGTCCAGTTCTGCTTGTGAAAAAGAAGGATGTGAGTTGGAGGTTTTGTGTAGACTATAGAGCTCTCAACAAGGAGACTGTGCCTGATAAGTTTCATATCCCGGTGATTGACGAGTTGATGGATGAGCTACATGGAGCAGCCTTGTTCACCAAGGTCGATCTGAAGTCAGGCTATCACCAAATTCGGATGAGGAAGGAAGATGTGCAGAAGACGACCTTCAGGACTCATGAGGGCCACTACGAATTTCTGGTGATGCCTTTTGGCCTCACCAACGTACCTGCCACATTCCAGGCCTTGATGAACCGGATCTTCAAGCCACACCTCCGCAGGTTTGTGTTGGTATTTTTTGATGACATACTAATTTATAGCAGGACTGAGGAGGAACACCTAGAGCACTTGAGAGTGATGTTGGGTGTGTTGAGAGAGCATCAGCTGAAGGCCAACTTCAAGAAGTGTGACTTCGCTTAGGCACGGGTGGAGTACCTGGGGCATGTGATATCCCAGGAGGGAGTAGCTACAGATCAGTCCAAGATAGAGGCAATGCTGGCATGGCCTCAACCCAAGACCTTGAAGGGGCTCAGAGGATTCTTGGGATTGACAGGATACTACAGGAGGTTCGTGAGGGGATACAGCACTATAGCGTGGCCACTGACAGAGCAGTTGCAGAAGGACAATTTTTTATGGGGAGAAGCAGCTTCAGAGGCTTTTGAGAAGCTGAAGAAGGCCATGACGACAGTGCCAGTGCTTGCTCTGCCGGACTTCAATCAGGTGTTTGTGGTGGAGACAGATGCTTCAGGCTATGGATTGGGAGTAGTGTTGATATAAAACCACAGACCCATAGCTTACTTCAGTCAAGTACTGTCATCCCGGGCTAGACTGAAGTCTGTCTACGAGAGAGAACTGATGGCTATTGTACTGGCCATCCAGAAGTGGAGACCTTACTTATTGGGCAGACACTTTATTGTCAGGACTGATCAGAGGAGCCTGAAGTACTTGTTAGAGCAACGGATGGTGACTGAAGAGCATCAGCGGTGGCTTTCAAAATTGCTGGGGTATGACTTTGAAATTCAGTACAGACCAGGCGGGGAAAACAAAGCTGCTGATGCCTTGTCCAGATGTTTGGGTGAACTACAGACAGTGGGTGTGTCTGTTCCTTTGATGTTAGATTGGGCGGCAATCAAAGTAGAGAGCTCAAAAGATGAGGGGTTGGAAAAGATCAGGGTTGATTTATTAAGGGAAGGTGATAGCCACCCAGGGTACTCAGTAGAGGGGGACAGATTGCTGTATCAAGGGAGGTTCGTGATGCCCAGGACTTCTATCCACATCCCAAACATACTCCAAGAATTTCATGAGAGCACGGTTGGTGGTCATTTTGGGGTGAAGAAGACCTACAGGAGGATTGCTGCTGAGCTTTATTGAAAGGGAATGCATAGAGATGTATAAGAGATGGTGGCCAGATGTGAGATTTGTCAGAGGAACAAATACATGGCTATGTCACCAGGGGGCTACTACAGCCGTTGGCGTTACCAGGATGAGTGTGGGAGGAAATATCCATGGACTTCATAGATGGGTTGCCCCGCTCAGAAGGCTTCACAGTGATCCTGGTGGTGGTGGATAGACTGAGCAAGTATGCTCATTTTATTCCCCTCCGACATCCTTACACCGCAATAACTGTGGCTTCAGCCTTCATCAGAGAGGTTGTCAGGTTGCATGGGGTACCAGAGGCAATCGTGTCCGATAGAGACAAGGTGTTCCTCAGTCACTTTTGGAAGGAGCTGTTTAGGTTACAAGGAACAGTTTTGAAAAGGAGCACCGCATATCACCCACAGACAGATGGCCAAACGGAGGTGGTTAACAGGAGTTTGGAAACCTACTTGAGATGTTTTGTGTCGGAGACACCTAAGTTGTGGGCCAAATGGCTATCCTGGGCAGAATACTGGTACAACACCTCTTTTCACTCAGCTTCACAGATGACGCCATTCAAAGTACTGTACGGAAGGGATCCTCCACACTTGGTGCATTTTGGGAGTAGCAGCACTCCTGTGTCGTCAGTAGAAGAGTACTTAGAGGAGAGAGATCGAGTACTTGAAGAGCTAAAGAGGCATCTACTGAGAGCACAACAAATTATGAAGAAGCAAGCGGATGGGCATAGGAAGGACATACAGTTTGCAGCAGGGGAGAGGGTGTTTCTGAAGCTCCGACCATATAAACAGAAGACAGTTGCCAACAGGAGGAATGAAAAGCTGGCTCCAAGGTACTTTGGGCCATATGAAGTGCTGGAGAAGATTGGGTCAGTAGCATACAGATTGAAACTACCTCCATCGGCAACTATACATCCAGTTTTTCACGTGTCACAATTGAGAAAGGCCATTGGGGAGTACACCGCCAATTCTGAGCTACCAGCAACCCTGACTGAGGACTTAGAGGTGATTTTAGAACCTATGGAGCTAAAAGGAGTGCGCCAGAAAGAAGATAAAACTAAGGAAGTGTTGATCCAGTGGAAGAACCTTCCTGACTACGAGGCCACGTGGGAACCATATGAGAGGATGAAACAGCAGTTTCCTGATTTTCATCTTGAGGACAAGGTGATTCTTTGGGAGGGCGGTAATGTTACGCCGGCCCAGGAGGGGCCGGCTGGACCGGTCCATGTCTACTCGCGACGGAACCGCGAGCAGCAGGCGGAACCGAGCGGGCGAAGCGAAGCCGACGGGGGCCAGGGAAGATTTTTGGGAGGGAAATTTTGAATGCGAGGGGCTGTTTAGACATTTTGTAAAACTCCTTTATGGTTAATTAGGAGTTTTGGGTGTGAATGAGGATTATCTTGCATTTTGAACATTGTTGAGATCTAGGTTTTCTTGTTCTTGGGCTCTACACTATGGCTAGAGATTTGGAGAGTTTTTCCTTCCTCTCGAATCGAAGGAAAGTTGTATCTTACTTGTCTCTTGCATATACTAGTGGAATACAATCATTTGCTATTGATTTCCTACGTTTTCTCTCAGTTTTTCCCCACTTTTCAGCTGTTTTTCACTGTTTTCCTGTGCGGGACAGCATTTGGCGAGGAGATTTGCACTAGAGACGCATAGGAAATACTTGATCCCAAGTATTTCTTATCAGAAGCTTCTTAAAATAACGAGAAGACCACTTCTTATCACAAATTTGAATGTTGGGCAGCAAAAAGGGTAGGGCTGAAAATTATATTCAAAACTTGCAATTCGCTCAATAATTACTTCAATTTTACTCGGCTTGAAATGAAACTTCTTCGACCTAGAACAACGGCTTCATTTGGGACAGCTTTCTTACTGATCTATGAAGCAGCTTTTTAGTACAAAACTGCTTCATAAAATAATAAATAAAACCAAAGTCTTTTAAGGAAAAAGTTTTCATATACAAAGATGGATAGATTGGATCGGCCATGTTCTTATATCATCCTCAAAAGCATCTTCTGCATCATGGTATAAATGAGATATCTGGAAAGGTAATAAAATTATTACAATTATCTTCAATAAAAAATATTAAACCAAAGATAATTCTAAGTTTATACCACTTCCGGAGTAATAGACTTGTGCGTTGCTTTGGGTAATGAATCCATAAAATCCCATCTTTTGTTCTTTATGTTTGCAACCAGTAACGTCCAATGTTTTTCATTTATGATGGGAACAAACATAATGTTCGCATTCTTAACAGCATCTTTGATGATATTGCCCGCAAATGATGTTGTTTTCTCCTGTTTATTTTGAATATAATAACCCTGAAAAAAAAAACCATTCAGTCAATTAATGATATACAGTTAATGATCTTCACTGTACCTTAAATATAAATGATTACTAACCCAATGAAAAGCCGAAACATATAGAAAATATTGATTCAGTCCTGGAACCATTTTGTTTTTCTCAGATAAAAGATATGCAAAAGTGTCGATATGGTTGATGTCAAGCTCTTCGCATAGCAACAATTCCTCCATTTGGCTTCTAAAAATAATTGCATTTCCAATTGCGAAGATGGTATCCTCCCTGTATAATTTGTCTCACCATCGTTAGATATCGGTTTTATTCGGTATTCCGTAAAAAATAGCAATACCGAGTTGTACCGAGATTTTTATTTCTCGCTACTAATCAATATTGTGAATAAAATCAAGTACTTGACATTTATGTATGAAAAAAAGATAATTAAAGTTAAATACCGAGTTTTTTATTTCTCGGTACAACTCGGTATTCAGTACAATAATAGCAATACCGAGTTGTACCGAATTTTTTATTTTTCGGTATTAAACAGTTTTGTGAATAAAATTAAGTACTTGACATTCATATATGAAAAAAGTAGCTAAAAAAAGTGAAATACCGAGTTGTACCGAGTTTTTTATTTCTCGATACAACTCGGTATTGTTAATTAAAATACGTACTGTTTTGTATACTTCTTTAGAAAGTTATCAATTGTATTCATCTTCTCTTCATTAAGTAATAATCTTCCTGGGTAATCCAAAAAATCCTTGGCCGCACGTTCTACATAATTGGAATCCTCAACATCAAAAATTGCAGTTTTTGGTTTTTCAACTGGTGGAGCAGAAGGAGCAATTTTCATAATTTCATCCTTAGGCGCAGAAGCTTTTTTACTATCAGTTAACTTCTCTTTCAGTCTTATTGCAGCACGCGTGACTGGTTTTCTTGTAGTAACTGAGGTTTCCTTCTTACTAAGTATTTCAGCTTCTTTATTATCCGTTGGTAATTGAGCTTTCTTCTTCTTCCTATCACCAGTTGTGAATGGAGTTTTTACTCTTTTCCTTTTCCTGTCATTCCTCCGATGTACTCTTTTAGTAATTCCTCCAGTTCCTGATGAAGGGAAAGGAAATTCCTCATATTCGGATGGTTCCTTCTTACCAACTATTTCATCAACAATTTTCTCTACAATTTTCGATACTTCATCAAAATTGTTGTTAGATTCCGTTCTTGAACTTGATTGAACCGGAGAACCGGTTTTCTCAGACGTGAAATAGTGTGGAAAATGATAACTTAATATCTTATATATACCACAAAATTTTTCATTGTTATCAGATTTTAACTGAAATACTTCATTATTCAATGCTTCCACCCATTTTTGCAGCAGAATTTTCTCCATTTCGAGTGATGAAATTTTTTTAACCATATATTCATGCTGTGTAATCAGTTTATATACGGATTGATTAATAATCCTCAAATTTGTTTCATCAGGTACACCACGTTGCGCATCACTTTCTTCTCTAAATTCTGTTCGTAAGGGAGAATCAATGGGACTTCGACAATCAATGGGACTAACAATAGGAACTTTAGGATCACTCTTCAAAGGCTGTTCAATTGGACATTCAGTTTCCGCTGGAGTTTGAATAGGAGAAACAGTTGGGCTTGGACTTTTTGGAGATGAAGTTGCTTGTAAAGATGGAGTTGTCTTGCTGCTAGACATATGTATACTACTCAGTGGTGTTATATCCAAACCATTTGCTGGATTACTAGTCTGAATTAAAGTCTTCTCATTATCTATTATCTCTTGTAAATCTATCAAGATCTGGAGCAAATTTTTTATAAATACCCAAAATTTATAAGTACAAAATAAAGTTAAATGAATGCAGATGAGAATTGTACCTCAGAATCCTGAAAGCTTTTTAGTAAATTATCAA
This sequence comes from Dendrobium huoshanense, assembly GCA_016618105.1. Lineage (NCBI taxonomy): Eukaryota > Viridiplantae > Streptophyta > Magnoliopsida > Asparagales > Orchidaceae > Dendrobium > Dendrobium huoshanense. The sequence continues at coordinate 16,760,183 of CM028358.1, forward strand.
CATCTTTAATTCTATAATTAAATTTTGCATCCCAACGAAGTAGACGGGGGCGAGCCAAGTTATCCACTACTGGGTGGAACTTTGTATGCTCAAAAAATCAAATCTAAAACATAAAATAAAACAATATAAATCAGTGTATGAAATATAGAACCTATTAAAACAGTGAAATAAATAAAAAAATATAATGTGTAAGAATTACTAACAATTATTATCATAACAAATCCATTAACATATCCCAATGATTGACCTTTTGATTGTTTTTTTGCTATTGTATTAAATTCCATAACAAGAAAATCCCGAATGGATTGGGGCCAATTGTATGCTCTGAACTGCTCAACATTTTTTGCAACGTCCAATATTGTTGATTGCACTCGAAAGTTGGCTATTGAAAAGAAAATATTGGACAATAGGTATACAATAAATTGTTCCCTAACAATCTCCATAGGCGTTGAGGATTCCAATTTCAGAATGTCATGCCTTATGTCATTTGCTGTTTTACCAGCAATTGTACCAGTCCCAGGTTCAAATTTAATACCTCTGTTCAGTAAGCCAATAATCAACGCTATTTCTTCAGAAGTGAAAGTTAGACTTCGGCTATTAATAACAAAACTTTCAGATTCGTTATCCCACGTTGACAATAACATATACACCATAGGAACATTTTGTGGGTACCGAGGTAGTAATAGAAACTGGTTAATTTGTAGCTCACTTAGGCTACTAACAAACTGATCCCCAAATTTCTCAACCAATTCATTACAAACTTCCCTAAATCCTAATGTCCGACATCTGAAATAAATCTTGGGGGTATATCCCTGCATAATAAAGTGTAACAAACAATAAGAAAATAACAGTTTTACAGAGATATTCCGTGAAAAACTACGTAAAATAAATAAGTGTAACAAATACTAAGAAAATACCGAGTTTTGACAAGCAATACCGAGTACCGAGTACCATGTATCGAGTACCGCGTACCGAGTACCGAGTACCGAGTAATCCGGTAAAACCAAGCCCTAACCCCTAAATACACGTCGTTTAGGATTCTGTTCGATTTACTAAGGAAAATCAAACATCTCTACGAAATGTGTACCGAGTTTTATCAACCAGTAACGACGTTTACCGAGTTTTAATCATCAAATGCCGAGAAAATCGAACAAAACCTAATACCGAATACCGATTAGTACTGAGTTTTAGAATGTGTTTTAAAAACACTCAGAAATGTTTACCATATCGCTAAAACTCGGTACTTTTAGATTAGTAACGAGATAAACAAACTTTCTCGGTAAATTGTTTCGAACCTCAGGCATTATATCAGCGATGGTTTTCGAATGGAGAATACGAAGAACTACGAGTTGAAATGATTAAGAACTACGAACGAAATGCTGCAGAACTACGAAGGAAATGCTGGAGAACTCCAAAGGATTTGCTGGAAATCTGAAAAAACGAAGTAAACAGTGACAAGGATTCGAAACTCCGTAATAAGGTATAGCGTCGCACTTCAAAGTGTTTCCGTTTTTTTTGCCATTTAAAATTTAACACGTGCGATAACCCAAAACACAGCGGGTCGGGTCGGCGACTTTTCTTCATGCTACGTGGCGTTAAAACATTGGTGGCCGAACGTAGAGGAGCGTACGTTCACCGGACTAAATAATTGTTCCCGGCTTACAGGTCAACAACGAGCAACCAAAATGAATCTATATTTTTACCCTCGTTTCTGTTACAATGCAACTCCACTTTCATTACCTTAATCCTGCAACCTTGCCACTACATATTTGAAACCGCATGGTGTTTGCGTTATTCACCTCCCACAGAAACCTGAAAATATGATACTGAAAAAAATATAATAGTAAGAAGTGAAGCCTTCGCATATCCAGGGTTTCAAGTAATGTAGCAGCAAGAACACCATCCCTGAGGATATAAAATACAAAATAAGAGGTTCATTTACTTGAGACAGTTGATGTGCTTTTTAACTGCCGCATGTTCAAACAAGAGGATAACATCTTTACTATGATTGTCATGAAGCTGTTGAATGATGTTAGGAAATAGGTGAAACTCAATTCAATCACCGAAAGCACAAAGAAGGTCATCACACAAAACACAGGATCACTCTACTGATCGCTATGCCTTGTTGCTGCCCCTGAAGATTTCAGTATGCTTTGATGATTGGGCCTCCACAACCCAAATTCCTCATATATAATATAAAGATGGCATTCCCCTCTTTTTAAATAATAAAGTTGAGATGCAATAAATGCAGAAAATTTTCTAAAATGACCCACAACTAAGGTCCATGTTGACCCCTACACCAAATACGCACAAAAAGATGGAAATCGGGCGACTCAAGTAAAGGTCAAATAACTTCCGATTGACAAACGGACTACGTCGTTGTGATCGGAGCGTCGAATTTGCCCAAAAGGAAGCCCCTCGCAATCAATTCGGGCGGAATCGGTCAAAATTGGCGACTGACACACGAAATTGACGCGTGACACTGCCTAAACAACATTTGATCGCAAAACAGACTTCGTCGTTGCATCCAAATCGTCGACAATACCCAAAATTGACTGTAATTTCTCCCAAAGAAAATTTCCCGGAGAAATCAACACGTATCCCAAGGCGGCAACTCACAAATTCCGAGAAAACGCATGCAAATTGAGGGGTCGACATGCGAATTTCGAGACGTGCAATTTTCTGATTCATTTCTATAATTCTAATAATAATATTGCCATTGTTGCAATAATATTATTAATTTAAAAAAATTACATTAAAAAATCAGCTTAATCAATGTTACCTCATATCCCGTCGAAGAAATCCCGAAAATCTCGCTTAATCTGTTGCGGGGCTGCTGCACGTCTCCTCCCGTAAATCCCACACCTCAATCTTCTGCTCTCGTCTCAAATCGAGGCTATGCCTCGTCGTTAAAATGAAATCAAACGAGACTCCGTTGGTTCTTCCTCTGCTTCAACGCTAAATCTCTAGTTTTGTTTCTTCCATGTTCGCATTCACTACAGTCGAGGTTCGACAGCGTCGATCCCTCCACCTTCCGATCTGTTCGATCCGCAGAGAGAGAGAGAGAGAGGGAAAGAGAGAGACTAACGTACCTCCTTTGTTGCTGGTCGATTTCGCTCATTCCATGCCATTCTCTTCCTATTGGAGTGGAAGTAACGACACTTCCATTGAAATAAACAACATGAGCTCACTAGCTGTGAAGGTAATTTCCTCCCTTGCACGCGCTACTTCGGCCAAATGCCCTATATTTGCTGAACCGAGAAGGAGAAGGAAATGGGGTCATTTAACTTGCTGAAAGATCTAATTTCCCTAAATCTTGCTCAATGGACAAATCCTGTGTAAATCCTTAGCCCCGCAATCCTAACCCTAATTGTAATTAACTATAATTAATTTTAACTAATTTTAATTAATTAGTATTCATTATAAATTAATTATTATTAATGGCAATTAACTATGATTAATTTTACTTAATCATAATTAATAAATCATTAAATAATAATTAATTATTAATTCTAATTAATCATTATTAGTTATAATTAATTATTATAGTTAATTATAATTAATAAGAATACAAATGCTTGTGCCCCGATCCACATGCAAGCTCGATCGACACCGCCCTTTGCTAAGGAATGAGTTCTAAAACCTCGATATCCCGCCTTCAACGCTTGCAACGTGACAAAATGACAGCCTATACACGCTTTTGTTAGCGTCGTGGGAGGAAATGTGTCGTGATGCTCGCGACGAAGCGGGTGATCCAAAAAACTCATTTCAGCGTTCGCGGCGCACCGGAAAACCGCCTATACACGCCTTTATTGCGTGTTGTGGGATAGGAATTCGGTGCGACGCCTATGACGAGGCGGGGTTACTTATAAGTACCCGTACGCAGGAAAATAATTGTGCTTTCAAACAAGTACCATCGCCAACCCTATACACGATTTTATTAGCGTGGTGGGAATGAAGACATAACTGCGGTGTCTAAGGACACCCACCATACACGCATTTATTGTGCGTAGTGGAAAGGCTCAAACTCTTGTAGTTTTTCCCTAAATGGAGGATACGCTGGGAGGCTGCCGAAATTTAGAGTAAATACATTGGACGTGAACTTGCAAAATTGACTACATGGGACATAAATTGGGACTTGATTTAAACATCAAATGAACAAATATTTGAGCTTGAATTTCATTGACTAAAAAATGACCTAAGTGAACTCAAAATCTGCATTGAACTTGAACCTGAATCCACATTGAACTCAAATGAACTAAGTGCAAGTGGACTTAAATTCAAATGAACTAAATGCAGTGGACATGAACTCAATTTGAACACATACTTAACTTTACAAGACCACAGGGGACTCGTGGAGGAAGATTAAGAAGTGATTACTTCAATTGGAATGAGAAGATTAATGAATAATGATGTCAAACACATCATACATATTGCAATTTATCTTTGAGGACAAAGAATTTGTGAGTAGCTTGATTGCAAGTAACAAGAAGGTTGTAAGAGATATGACTTGAGCATTTGATTAAATTTAACTCTTAAATGAGAATAAACAACACTCATATCATTCATGCAAAAAATATTGGGATATTCCTACAATCTACTAGAGGCCAAGATGCTTCTACAACCAGCAAATCAAACTGCTAGCAAATATCTCGATCTCCTACAAGCATTGAAGATTAATGCATAGTGGACGCCAATGATTAAGAAAGAGGCAAGTGTAAGTGATGGCCCTACCAATCAGCTTGTATGTAAGGAGGTCCATTATACATTGAATTTGTTATCTGCAAGCAAATGCCAAGTGATGTGCATCAGAGGAAAGCACCTACAAGCCATCATAGAAGACTTTTCATGGACTTTAAATGTCATCTATGAGCAAATACTGCAGGACTATAACAAATATGAAATCCTACCAGCTGTTGTAGAAGACCCGTTAACACCCAATGTATTGTCCACAAGCAAAGTGCAAAGTGAACACATCAAATGCAAATGTATATGAGTTGCTATAAAAAGTTTGTTGCGCATACAACAGACTGTCTGTGAGTGAATACAGAAGCATAGCAACAGAGACAATCATCTACAATCGAAAGTAGGAGATTCGTTAGTGTACTACAATCCAGATTCAGAAAGCAGCAACTAGTACACGACAGTCTACCTGTACAAAGCAGCGAATAGCTCAATCCACAAGCTGCAAAGCCATGCCACCGGATCTACAACCTGCATACAAGCAGACATAAGGCATGTACGAGGTTCCAAATAAAACGCTATATTCAAATGGTGGTCACCCCACACAACTGAATAGCATTAAATATCTCAAATGCCCCCGCACATGCACCGTAATTTGTATACACATAGATACACAAAAGGAGCAAGAGCAATCACAAAACCCGTATGGGCCCCAACAAGCATGTTGTAGGAATACATGTGACGTTTGGGGATGATACGCGGTTCAACAAATTTGAACCCGATCCCCCTTAGCATGTAAGTAGGAGTCGATAATGTTCAACAAATAATTATAAAATATACCCAAACACCCGCATGGGCCCCGGTGAACATGTTGTAGGAACACATGTGACGTCTAGGGATGCTGCATAAATCAATAAATTTGAACTCAATCCTCCTAAACAGGTAAATAGAAGTCGACAAGGTTCAACAAATAATTATAAAATGCCCCCAAACACCTGCATGGGCCCCTGCGAGCATGTTATCGGTACACATGAGACATCTAGGGATGCTACGCGGGTCCATAAATGAACGTAGTTCGAGCCCGATCCTTCTATATAGACAGATATGAGTCGGCACGGCTCGAATTATCAAACAGATATACGATCAGGGTGTCGACCAGAATATATATTTTATACATTCATATAAGGTCTTTAAAGCCTTCAACAAAGAAAATTCATCAACAAAGGCATAAAGCCTACGAAACCCGATCTTTTGTCAACAAACTAACAAAGTTGATAAGGTTCAATCAATAAAAAAATGAAATTCTTAAAATGACCCCAAACATCCTGATGATGGCAGTGTTGAATGTTTATCTCAATCGATATGGTTCACAAACAATTTCAAATACTTCCAAACTTCCACAAAATTCAAATTCCTACGAAAATATAAGTGACTTTAACGTCACTCCGATGATGATCGCGTTGATAGAAGATCTCAACCGAAGGGGTTAATTCTAAATATTTCAAAATGCCTCCCAAATATTCAAAATGCCCGAAAGTCAAATCCAAAATTCTAAAAATCATCCAAGTCTAAAATATTTAAAATTGGAATAAACCCATCAACACTTGAAGCACAAAATCCATCCACCCTCTGTAACAGTTAGCTGAGATGGACAAATTAAAATTTACTTCAGCTTACATAGAGCTAATGTCTAGTTGAAAATATCACTAGGATCCATTCTCAAATAATCTTCTACCAATAATGACGTGGTACATGTCTTCAAACCTACGATTTCGCCACCAAATGGCACCGCATGATAAACGGTTATGGCCCAGGGTCCTCTGAACCAAATGGTTTTGCCACCAAATGGTTCCACGAGATACCGGTTATGACTAGAGCCAATACATTTCTTAGTGACATCAAATCCTTGAGATATGAATCAATAAGATATGATTAATAGGGCACAAAGTCCTCTATTAGCTAAGATGGATTCAAATTTATCCTCTTAGACAAACATTCACCCCAAGTTTATAAGGTTCCCTTGGACGAAGCAACTCATGGCTGCCGACAATGATCCTTCTATCAAGTTGGATCAACTACCTCCTCTAACTAAGTAGATCAGGCTAACTAAGTAGATCAGGCACCATGATGGCCCCGAATGACGGAACCATGGGATCTTGATCGGGTCCATCATCCATTCTCCCACCATCCGCTTTAAGTGAAAGATGGTGAAAATTTCTAATTTGAAATATCAAACCTTCAAACCCTCAACAATACCAAAACCTATGCTACTGCTATATGCCAGATACTACTTATCCCTACGTCTCTCATTGACGACTAGCCTTAATCGAAAGTTCTCTCTCATCATCGGGAGGGGTAATTAACTATAGGGGTTTGCGCCTATAGGAAATTAGAACTCATATCACAAAGTCCTCACAAAATGAGAGAGAAATCTCTGAGTAGTGTCTTATCTACAAATTCATCTGCCTTCCTAAAATTTATCCCGTAACTTAATATGTTAAAACTCCCTCGAAGAAAAGCAACGCGGGGGAGGCCGGAGCCAAATTTTCGGAACCTACACAGATCGAGTAATTCCGATCACCTACCCAGCCGAACTCCTGTCTTTCCGATTCACTGCTTGCCCTGAATCCCTATAGCACCTCAACCCGTCACACTCAATACCTAGCCACGATCAAATCCCGAACTTATCTCAGTCCCGAACTTATCTCAGTCGCATCACCTCCGGCCGATCTCCACACCTCCGACCAACCTTCACGTCAAAGCACAAACAGCCACAGATCTCGACTGCTCACCGACCAAGCTCCTCTTAATCGAATCAAACCCTGAATCCCGTATACTATCCGCCTGATTGAGCCCATGATTCCTTCATTTGCCTGATCCCGGCCTGATTACCAATTGACGCCTCTAACACTAGCCTCAAGCAACTCCACCTGATGTTCAATATCCCTTCACCCAATCGGAACTGCGCTAGAACCAAACTTTCCAAGCTCCACATCACCTGTAGCCCCAACCTGCTTTATAGCAGCCCACTTCTATTTCCAAAGCCTGTGAACTCATCTAAAATCCCTTTCTTATCTCTCCTCACGTCTCTTACCAAGCCCATAACAAAAAGCCCATAACACTCTACATTCCAACAAACCCCACTTCTACAATTCTACACACACTAAACCAAATCACACAACAATCATTTTACACCTTTCCAGCCACTCTACACTCCAACAATTACCAACATCCCTAATCCCCTATTATTATTACTACTTAACTATTATTATAATTACTATTAATTATAATAATAAATATTTTTGTTATTATTTAAGAAAAAAAAGAGTTTACAAAATTTTTTTTTGTATTTTATCATCGTCATCGCCTCAACACATCGACATTGTCGCCCCTTTGCGTAAAGCTATAATGCTCTCTAAACTCAAAAACTCTTCAAATCCTGCTTTTTGTGCATGTGGCGGTTCGGGGGACCACCCTATACACTCTCGTAGCATGGTGGGAGGGAACCCGGTGTGACGCTTGCAGCGAGAAGGGTAAGCCATTACGTGCTCTCGTAGCATGACGGGGACAATTCTAAGTACCCGCGTACGTGCTTCAGTGCCTGCAGGGAAAAACTGCACTTTCTTTCAGACGAGTACTTAGAAGACGCCTACATGCTCTCGTATCGTTGTGAGATTAAAAATCACGGCCGTGATGTCACCCGACACCTACCCTACACACTCTCATAGCGTGGTAGAGAAGGCTCAGCTCATGAAATTTCCCCAAAATGAGAGATGTCGGAAAGCTGCCGAAATTCAAAATGACGACACAGAGAACTTGGATGATAACATGGGACCAAATTTGAACAATCAACCAGGAACATAACCTAAAATGATGAACAGTGAACTAAACGTATCGATAAAAGGCACGATCAAGATGAAAATACAAATGATGAATAGTAATTTTGGTCATCTAATAGAATATCAACGAATAAACAATGGGTAAACGACTAGCAAAATGCTCAATGCACAACTTGCCCATTAATGATGAAATTAAAGTGACCTGTCATATTCAATTAACCAATCTACAAGTGAGGACCAAGAACCTGCAATGAACACGAATTCTCATGAGTGTATGCAGGGGACATGTATTGTGCAAGATAATTGGCTTGCAAGCATGAGTGTAAGCTTATGACACACAATAGTCCACTTACAAGCCGCCACAAGGAAATTTTGAGCGTTCATAGGCAATAACACAAGATGTTCAAGTGGATACAGTAGCTTGCCAACCAACAAATGAAGGGAGATTGACGGTGAATGCAACTCATCGGCAATCAACAATAACATGCAAATGAGCACACTAGCTTATGTGTAAATGATAATGCTAGATATGTGTGGGAATGGCATTTATCCTACAAAAGTACCAAAGGAGACCGCAATGAATGCAATAGCACATTTATGGGCAAAGCATGAAAGTCATGCACTAGATAAGACGCCTTCACAGTCATGTTGACCTTATTTTTGTATGAGGCCATCATGACCAATCCAGATCCCTACCTAATTGATCTAATGGTTGATAAAAGCTCTAGGTGTCAACAATATAAAGTTCAACCTATTCAAGCTCAAATCAATCCAGACCCTAGATCAATCCAGACCTCAAATCAATCCAGACCCAAGACCAACCAAAACCTCAAATAGACCCTGATCAATCCAGACCTCAAATCAATCCAGACCCAAGACCAACCAAAACCTCAAATAGGCCCTGATTTCAAGTAAATCCAGATCTCAAGTCAATCTAGATTTCAAACTAGTCCAGACTCCAAGATAATCCTGACCTTCATTCAATCCAGACTTATTCAAACCAACCTCCAGTCCATTTCAATACTATCCAATCATGAATAATCACTCAAATGATTGTGATTTATTTGGATAATTCAAATTCAATCATTCAAATCCAAAAACCAGACCAAAATCTAAGGTTCAAAGACTATCCTGAAAGCATTTTACAAACATTTCTAAACCAGTTAAATGATTCCCAAATCATGATTTATCAATTGCATATTGATTAGGCATGTCCCTACGGTCAACCCTTCAAATTTGAGCTCAATCTGAGACTAATGGCCTCATAAACTGAATTGAAATCTAAAGGTCATAAAACTTTCAAATATTTACGACCTATGCCACTGAACCCTTTACCATGTGGAATTTGACCTTATGACCTTCTCCAAAGCCTTTGATCATGTCCAAACCCTTAATCATGATATGTTGAACAATAAACTGTATTTTAGTGGACTTAAGTTGACCCCCAATTGACAAGGGGCTAAAATGATCAAAATGTCCTTTCTTTAAACTTAAACATGGCTCAGCCAAATCAAATCCTGAAACCTCTTCAAATGCATCTTAAACATCATTAGGACTGAATAGGACTCAAACCCAAACCCTGGTCAAGCGTGGTTGACCAAATCAACCTATTTTGACCAAAATGACACTTAGGGGTTTGAACTGCCATGTCAATCCAAATGGCCTCATATTTGCATGAGACCACTTCCGATCAACTCAAAACATCAAACCAAACATGTTGGATCCATACCTAGACCTTGGGCTTACATGGTTGACCAAGTCAACCAGGGTTGACCCAAATGCTCTTTAAGTTTCAAATTGGTCATTTTCACTAAAATGACCAATCTAAACTATGGGTCCAGCTCCATTGGTCTCTAAACAACAAAACAAATTTGTTGAGCCCAAACCTTGGCCCTAAGTCAATCTGATTGGCCAAGTCAACCTAGTTGACCAAACCAAACATTAAGCTCTTTTCTACATTGAATCAACTTCCAAATACATTCAAATCTCATTCAAACTCCCTTGAACATACCCTTGGTTATTTGGGTTGGACTGGTCACCTTGACGCAGTTATCAGTTGACTTGGTCAACTAAACCTATTTCTAGTCAACTCAAGTTAATGTGTCCTTTAAGGATTCATATTCAAATATAATTCAATCAAGCCTTTCAAACATTCAAAACTATCCAACTGCATGCCTTGGATACTTTCAAACCTATCATGAGTCAAGTTATGATGGATTTGACCAAGCCAACTAGCTCTAGCTTGGTCAAACTCCCACATATATATGTTTACTCATTCAAACCCTAAATGAATTGCTACAAACCTCTTTTAAACCATCCTACCAGCTCATCTAGCTCTCTCCCATGCCACCACAACAGCCAACATGTCTAGTTGACTGGTCAAACAGTCAACATAGTCCTTTGAATGGGTAAGGTCAAACTTGTTCACAAATGACTTCCCCTTCTATTCCAAATCACTTCCATTAGTCTAAGCATCATCGAGAGGCTTCTAAGACTTCTCTAAATCGCCGATTTAACTTTAATTAGCTCCTAATCACTCCCATGTGCAAATGAGAGGACAAAAGGGGCTTTACACCCCATAGCATAGCACCATGCCACTAAATCCGCAACATGCACCCAAGCGGACAGAAGGCATTTGCAAATGCTAAAATAAAATTATGCATACTCGTCGGCAATAGTCACTAGCCCAATTGATTACAACTGAATATTACATGAACAGCCCTCATGCATTAAAATATGATTGCCCGTATATGCCCCGAAGAGCGTGTTGTAGGTACACATGTGACGTCTAAGAATGTTGTGCGGGCCGAGAGATGAACTTAAGTTCGAGCCCGACCCTTCTATATGGATAGATAGGAGTCGACACAGCTCAAATAATCAAACAAATATACAATCACGACGTCAAACAAGATACTTGCTTTAATATATTCATATTAAGCCTTCAAGATTTATAATAAAGAAAATTCAGTAACAGAGACATAAAGCCGACAATGAACATGATCCTCTGTCGGCAAATTGACATAGCCAACAGGGCCTGGCAGACAAAATAAAATTACCCATAAATACCCAGATGATGGTCGTGTTGAATGTTTATCTCAACTAAAGGGACCTCAAATATTTAAAAATGCTCCCAAATTCTCAAATGCCCGTGAAAATATTAAATTTCAAAAAAAAACATCCAAAGCCTAGAATATTTATAATTAAAATTAATTATCAAACACTTAAAGTAAAATACTCATCCACCCTCCGCAATAGTTTATCGAGGTGGACAAATCTGAAAAGTATTTTAGCTCATAAAGAGCAAATACCTAGCCAAGAATATCACTAGGATTCATTCTCAATATGTCTCTTGCCAGTAAGGACGTGACACGTGTCATTTGACCAGAGGTTTCGCCATCGAATGGCGCCATAAGAAAATGGTTTTGACCGGGACACTCTGACCAGGTGGTTTTGCCGCCAAATGACACCATTAAATTATAGTCATAGTCAGAGCCCATATATTCTCCAATGGCACTAAATCATTAAGCAATGAATCAATAGGATATTAATGATAGAGTACAAAGCCCTCTGTTAGCTAAAGTGACTTCAAAATTGTCCTCTTAGATAAATATTCACCCCAAGTCTATAAGATACCCTTGGACGAAGCAACCATTACTGCCGATAAGAATTCTTTGGTCAGGTTGGATCGATTACCTCCTCTGACTAAGTAGATCAAGGACCATGATGACTTGGGATGACAGAACAATGGGATCTTGATCGGGTTCGTTATCATTCCCCCACCATCCGCTTTAAGTGTAAGATGGTGAATTCCCCATTTTAAATATTAAAATTTCAAATATCAAAATATGCTACTAATATACGTCGATTACTAGGTATTCGTTTGACGACTAGCCTTAATCAAAAGTTCTCTCTCATTACCAAGAGGGGTAATTAACTATATGAACTTACGCCTATAAGAAATCTAAACCAAGATCATAAAGTCCTCGCAAAATGAGGGTAAAATCTCTAGGTAATGTCTAATTTAAAACCCAACTAGCCTTTTGAAAATTTGCCTCGGAATTTAACCATTAAAACTCTTCTTGACATACCCAAAAAGAAAAGAAGGGGGTCGTGGAGTGATCGGGGCATGAATTTTTGGAGCCCACAGCCAATTAAGGGCAATAATAATTTTCTGTAAAAACAGTAATAAAACTATTATAGGAAAAGAAGATTTTTCAAAAGCTATTGTGGGTATCATAAACTTCTCTTCTGAAAAATTCAAACACCATCTTTCTTAGAGCTAACATCAACCAATCTAATTGTAAAATTTTGGTTTTTATTAAAAAAAAATAATAGAAAGAAAAAAAATATAGCTAAATAGAACTGGAGTAGCTTTCTACAAAATAAAGCTATAAAAAGGCTGCCCCAAGTAAACCCTAAGTCTGTGCAGCATGTCTTCATACGGCAAAAATTGGGCACCCAACATAAAAAAATAGAACTTTGGAAGACGTTGTGTCACCATAATTAGAAGCTATGATGGATCCAAAAGAAACCTCAAACCAGATACAACACAATGGGAAATATGATCACAACTAAGAAAAATAATAGTGAAGGCATGCCCATTTTGGCCATTTGATGCTTTATCGAAGGGTAAAAAACACAAATCCATAAAGAAAATTGTTAAACAAGGGATGCTTAAATTAAAAAATAGATTTAGCTTGCCTCAATGTTACAAGACAAAGAACCAATAAGACTGTGAGCCCATCATAGCTTCAGCTATAACTAGGAGCTATCCTGAAGAACTTAGTTGCACTAAGAATAATTCCAAAACCAACTTCCGACAAATGGAGAATCAAAGTCAAACCAATTGGGACAAGGGTGACCCAAACAAATTAGGATAAGGCACATTCATCATCACTATCATTAACCATATCCCAAATAACTGAGATCCATTTTATAAAGTCTTATCCTCCATTCTTTCCTATTGAGTTGCATAAAGTGTTAAACTTATTATGTGCAAATGATTTTCCATAATTGTTATTCATGCTTCATTTGGTTTATAACTTGTCCTTCAAAATCACTTGACATTATTTTAATCTAACATATCTTAGTGGAACATTTTCTACCCTTTATTATACGTGCAAATCACATAAACTCTATTTTTTATTATTTTATCTTCAATAGATATGCAACCCCCAACTAACTGGAAGGTCTTAATCATTTGATGATCATCATCAATAGGTGCTACTCCCATTATCCATCTAATATAATCATTTCTCAAACTAGCCTTTCTACTTTTATCACATCACCATCTTCACATTATTATTGCTGTCAGGCAGAACTTGGCTATCAATAACTGCTTTACCACCCAATATTGGGATTCATATAACATAGTTGGTCTAATAATAATTTTATAAAGTTTAACGTTAAGTCTCCACAAAATTTTGTTATTACATGATACTTTTAAAACACTTCTTTATTTTAACGGTGACAACCGGTTCTTCCGGCCGGTTCAACTAAACCGGCCGGCTCACCCTTTTAATACCCACGAACAGAAGAGTCGCGGAACAGAGCCGTTCGCGCGAACAAAGAAACGGGCGGGCGACCGAGGGCTTCGTGGGAGAGCGAGGTAAGTTTCGTTTTCCAATTTTAGCGAATAATCTTCTTCGATGATAAGAATTGATCATTATTTTACTTTCTCACAGTTAAAGAAGTGCTATTTTGGGAGATTTGCATCGAGAGGGAAGAAATGATCGAGAAAAAAATAAGGAAAAAGGTTTGTTGAATTTCTTTCGGATTTTCCTATAAATTTCTTCTCCTACTTCGTTTAAAGTGAGCGATATATTTCTTGAAGGATAGGGAAGAGATTGTAGCGAAGAAAAAGGAAATTGGGAGAGAAGGGATTTTGGGAGTTTGAGAAGTTCACAATTGTAAGTGAATTATTAATACTTGTTATCGAATCACAATTTTATTTATATGAAAATCATTGTATGAATTTAGGTTTTAAAAAGTGAAAGATCAAGTTGTATGCGTTGATCCCGCGAGAATTCAACAGGAAGAAGGGAAATTGATTCAAGGTTATATCAAACATCGACGACCTGAAAAGTTCAAAGTGGGTATTTATAAAAGTTTAAATTTCTTTATTTCAATTCTATTTTCATTTAGAAAAAAGTATATGTGAAATTGTTTAGATTTATGATTTCTCCTACTTTTGGAGAAATGATTAACTAAAATAAGCAACGACATGTATGAGTACAATTATGGAAAAGAAAAAGGATATGTAATGAGTATATCAAAGAAATAGAAAGTAAAGTTTAGAAAGAAAACATACACATGTATATGATTCGTATATGCAAATGATAAGTAATATTTATAGAGATACAAGTAAGATATGTTGTATGCAATTGTATCAATAATGATGAAAATGAGAAAAGAAAAGAAAAGAGAATAAAGGAAAAGGGCATTGAAAATGACAAGAGTCACCCCCTTATGCATGGTACTGGCTGGGGACGCCGTACTCGTGCACGAAAAAGGAAAAGGAAATTTCTATGTAAATGGGAAAAGAAAATCAAATGGAAAAGGTTGTACCTTCGGGTACTTTGAGACGGTGCTCCTGTGCAAATCAAATGGGAAAAGAAAATGTAGATGAAAAATTAAAGATAACAATTATTTCAAAATGATATAAATGAAAATATCCAAAGAAGTATAAGTTAATGAAATGAAAGAAAAGAAATAAGGTTAAGAAATGATAGAAGACATCTTAATTAATTAATTATAATGATTAATTTATATAATTCCCACTGAGTTTACTTAGTAAACTCAACCCACGAGTTTAAATGTTTCAGGTAAGTTCCTAAAGAAGTAATGGCTGAAAGAGAAGAACATGTTTACAGAAGGCGACGTGCAAATGACAACAGGTAATTTTTCTTTTGTGTTTAGTGGCTCTTTAGTACAAATGAAGTAGTATTGTTTAAGAAATTTTATCGTCCGACTTTCGTACCCGCCTCATTAGATCGAGCATCCGGGCCGGGTCGTGACATTAACCATCCAAATTTAATTCTACAATTTACATCCTCATCTATTTTCAATCTTCCAAATAATATATCCAATACATTCTTTTATTGACGTGGATTTATTACGGTTAAATCTAAGAATTTGTTTCTGGTGTATAGGACAGAAACGTCCACCATGCTATAGGAGTTGCTGCCACTCAGTCCAAATAAGAGTTGCACGATTAATTAAACAGATTTTATGTTTGATGTGCTTATATTAAGTTAAACACATCTGCCTCCAGAGGAACAACATTTAGAGCCAAGAAATTTATCAAACGATTATATGGATCAAAACTGAAAATAAGCATACCTTTGCTGACAGGAAGATTATGTAGTATCATCAACAGTTCTTGATGATTTTTTGCCAAGATGTCTTTAATCTCACGTGGTTTGTTTGGATTAGCAACAAATACCTGACCATCCAAGAAAGTAGGACGGAATCATGGAATGCGCTAGTCAGGAAGGCAGCAAATAAACACAACAGTTTTATAGTCGAAGTCCTATCGAACTTCTCTGAATGAATTAGATTTAATGTCTCAGGTCCCAAAGATTTAATCAGCAGAGCTATATAAGCTTAAGCCCCTTACAACAATGAAAATATTTGGTGCCATAATAACTAATTATAGAAATGAGACAATTAAGATCAATAATAAAACTAAAAATGATTGAATGTAAAAAGGAAAACCAGCTTTGCTACGATTACAATAAACTCCCTTAACCAAACCACTGCTCATGAGTCATCAGCTCATTGTTGAACAAGTATGCAGTCAAATATCACATCAAATAGAACAAAAATGAAAAGAACATGAAAAAGACAAATTAAAGTTAATGGTTAAAAGTTCAAAAATATTTGCATGAATTAGAATTGGCATTTCACTTTGCACCGACAAGAAAAGAATGGATATGGAGGTTTCATAAAAGCCAAATAGTTTAGATAAGGTTAAGGATGAGATGTTGATAGTGTCATAAGTTAGAGCATGTTACACAAATTCAAATGTTTAGGAGATATCAACAGGATCAAAAAATCAATATAACAGGTTCCCAGGCCATTGTCAATACCAACAAAGACTTGAAAACGTTCAATTTTTCACTTAACCAAAACATTACCACCTGTAATCTATACATGCAGATGCTACACTTTATAAATTTGTTTTCTTTCAAGCACTATATTTGTTGAGATATCAAATCCCAACAAGACAGTACTTTCCTATAAATATTTATACGTATAGATAAATGTCTGTGATCACCTGTTAGTTTGATGGTAAGAGACAACCTATATCTGTCAGGTACGAAGTTTAAAAAATGAGTGAAATATAAACTCACCTTGAAAATGTGGAAGGCTAATATCTGGACATTTTTGCTTGAATCCTACATCAGAGAAAGCAAAAAAAGGGTAAACTATAAAGAAACATAGTATATGGTAACAGCATTGACAAATATATGAAACAGCCACCTTAAACGACCTAGAAATAAATATTGCATCATGTCAGCAACAAGATCTTCATGAGGCAAACAACAACAACATCATCAAGCCTTTACCCCACTATGTGGGGTAGGTTACATGAATTTTTTTTCTCCATTATGTCTTGCTAAAAGTCAAATTCTCATTTAAATCTAATAAAAAATGTCATCTCTAATATTTATAACAAAGTCCTTTTAGGTCTACCTCTCTTAACATAGGTCAAATCTAATACATCTACTCTCCTAACCGGATCATCAAAAGGCCGACATTTTATGTGACCAAACCATCTAAGGGGACTCTCTCTAATCTTATCTTCCACGGAAGCTATCGAACTTTTTCACGTATATGCTCGTTTCACATTTAGTCTCTAAGAGTAAAGCCACTCATCCACCTGAGCATCCTCATCTTTGCAATACTTAACTTAATTGTATATCTCTCTTTTAATGGCCAACATTCTACAGTATAAAGTATTGCAGGTCACACCACCATCTTATAGAATTTTCCCATAAATTTTAGGGGTACTTTTTCATCACACAATAGGCCCGATGCATTCTTCAACTTGAACCATCCAACTTGAATTCAACTAATAATATCCCCATCTATTTCTCCATCACTGTAGCCAATAGACCTGAGATATCTAAAATGTGCACTATTATTAATGACTTGATTGTCCAAAGTCACAATCCCCCCATTAGATCTATTACTACTAAAATTACACTCCATGTAATCAGTTTTAGATCTACTCAAAAGAAAACCCGTAGCCTCTAAGCTTGACCTCCATAATTCAAGTTTACCTTCAACTTCCTCTCTAATCTTATTAATCATCAACAAAAATTATACACTATGGTACATCCTCTTGCATATGTCTAGTAAGAACTTCATGAGGTAAACAAAAGAGGAAAAAATATCCATTAAAGCAAAGTGACAGCTAAACATAATCAATGTTTATATCCTCTCCAATTAGTTCGTAAGAAAGAATTTTCTCACAAACCGTTGATGTTAAGCCTTTGGAAACTCGCTACGCAAACTCTTGAGATTAAAGGTTTCAAACTCGTCGCACTTGTTTACCACACCCAAGCTTTAAAAGGAGGGGGCAAGGCTTGAAACTACTACTGCATATATATATATATATATATATATATATATATATATATATATATATATATATATATATATATATATATATATATATATATATATATATATATATATAATTTCAACTATATACTTAATTTCATTTTAGATAGTATCCTTCGTTACAGTCAACGTTTGAATCAGCAACTAGCGCTTACATGGCGAAGCCAGTCAGCACTTTAACATGCAATTGGTTCTACACATTTTATCGGCTTTCCAAGCCCATGCCCCCTTTCGCTCGTCTTTTCTTCTTCTCTATTTTCTTCCCTTATTTCCTTACTGAAGCCAACCGCGCCTGAGGTCTCTTTGCCAGATTTTGCCAAGCCCAACGATTTATGGTTCGTTCTCCCCTGCTTTGTCACAATCAGTTGTGTATGTGTCTGTATATATATATATATATATATATATATATATATATATATATATATATATATATATATATATATATATATATATATAACACAAAATTATTTTTGTTTGTGCTGAAAAGTAGATATGTGGTTTATAAATTTTTTAGCTGAGATGTAGACGTAGAAGTGTATTTGTATGTTGAAAACTATAGATCTAGATGAAATACTACATACAAGTACAATTTAAATGTTAGATCTTTTTTTTTTAAATATTGTGTGAGTTTTGTAGAATAAAAGTTGACAATGTTATTGTTTTTTTTTTTTTTTGTTGAAGGTATTATAAATGATTGTATCCAATATTGATGATAATTTCGTAGAGTATTGTGCATTAATATAATAATGCAAAAAATGTAACATTTATATCTTAATATGCTTAATGAATGAAATGTTAATTTCAATGAAGCTAAATTTTTTATATTCATATAGATTTGAAAAAATTATAAAAAATATCAACTCGCATAAACATGAAATTTATACTTTCAGAGGAGCAAATTAGCACATCAATTAATGCATTGATTTCTAATGTAATTCTATTTCATAATTTAACTTTATTTTAGGTTAATTAAATTAAATTTATCTCGATGATATGGCCTATCAAAGATAGAGGTGTTCCTTATTATTTTGATGTTCTGGTTCAGTTTGCTTGGTTTTTGGTTTAGCTAGCCGATGGATTTCTACAAGTTTTAATGATAGATCTATCGATTCTATAGGTTGCAATTTTTTCGATAAGTTTTAATTATAATTTTAAATATATGATAGAAAGATAGTGTATGCATTGGCCCTAGTTTGACTTAGCTAAAATCAGACATCTTTTTTAAAGTGCTTCTTTGAATGAAAGAAATTAGTGGAGATGATGAAATATCTTTTTCTGCTTATTTTGTTATTATGATTGTGGTGTTAATTATGTTTCAATTTTAAACTATTAAAATAATTATTTTATTATGATTAACTCTAAATTTAAATTAGCATAACTTTTTATCCTATTATGGTTTAAAGAAAATCCTACAAATTTAAACTGCTCATCATTTTCTATTTTTAACTATTTATTAGGCACTAATCCGTTTACTGTAAAAAAAAATTAATATATATTTAATAGTTAAATTTTTTATATCATGAATGTTAGATGAGTATATGTTTATCCACGATTATAATCAGTCAATTAAACTTGCATTCATTTCAGTTTACACTTTCATTATAAAAAGAAGGATGTCGAGACACTCTACTTCCCCATTGTTATTTTATGGGGATCAACTAATTATTGATGATCACTTTGCCCCAACATAACTTGCTGCACGAAATTGACCACTGCAAATACCAATGAACACAAACTTAGAACAATTAAAATCATTAGTTGTTAGAGCCCTAAAGTTAGATTCAACTGAAGTTAGGGAAAATTAATTTGTCAGCTTTAGTTGGAGATGTGTTCATTGAATCATACATTAATGATGATGAGATCTGTGAAGTTGTTATGCATCTTGCCTCCACTCAATTTTTGATTGTTAATGTTGAGGTTGAAGAGATTTAAGAGGTTAGTGCTCCTCAATGCCATGAAGAGAATAATATAATATGTGATACAAAGAAGAACATAAATTTTTCTTTGGGGTTTAAACAACGTATTAATTGTCTGATTCAGAGATTTATTGGAGAATTCTTTACACATAAGTATAGCATATGAGATATAGTTATGTTTTTTTTTTTATTTATTTTTTTTTTTTTTTATGTTAGAAGTGGACTTGCATATATTTGAAGTATGTTTTGGGGCAGGTTAACTGAAACTTGTAGGGGTGTGGAAAATCAAATTGAGCATTCACAACTAGAACTTGTAATTGGTTAGAATGTCAGCCTGTAGCATGTAAACTCATAAGGGATTATTATGCAAGAAGCCAAGGACTACAAACACTGTCGATAGAATGGTCAGCATGAACAAATTTGAGGAGATGTGTTCATTGAATCATACATTAATGATGATGAGATCTGTGAAGTTGTTATGCATCTTGCCTCCACTCAATTTTTGATTGTTAATGTTGAGGTTGAAGAGATTTAAGAGGTTAGTGCTCCTCAATGCCATGAAGAGAATAATATAATATGTGATACAAAGAAGAACATAAATTTTTCTTTGGGGTTTAAACAACGTATTAATTGTCTGATTCAGAGATTTATTGGAGAATTCTTTACACATAAGTATAGCATATGAGATATAGTTATGTTTTTTTTTTTTTTTTTTTTTTTTTTTTTTTTTTTTTTTTTTTTTTTTTTTTTTTTTTATGTTAGAAGTGGACTTGCATATATTTGAAGTATGTTTTGGGGCAGGTTAACTGAAACTTGTAGGGGTGTGGAAAATCAAATTGAGCATTCACAACTAGAACTTGTAATTGGTTAGAATGTCAGCCTGTAGCATGTAAACTCATAAGGGATTATTATGCAAGAAGCCAAGGACTACAAACACTGTCGATAGAATGGTCAGCATGAACAAATTTGAGGGTATATGCATGAATGTTGATGAGGAATAATGAGCTGAATTTTGATGATGCTACGGCGATAGCAAGGACAGCTCACATAGTTGAGATATCAGATGAAACATTAGAAAGGATGTGTTATCCAACAAAATAAGATCTACAATTTATGCTTAAGGGGTGGTCTATAAAGAATAATATTGAGTTTTTAAGTCGTTGCATCAACCCAGAAGATATATATAGTATGTTATGTGCATAAATGTGCATAATTACATCCATGCATTTGGTGATTGCATGCTTGTGCTAGTCGACGCTTGGGTGGATCATGGAAGGTATTATTTGTTAGGCACGACATATATGTTCAAACCTCATACTTCTTAGTAAACATATGAAGTATACATTTAGGTTCATCATGCTTTTTATACTCCTAATGATTTGAACACAGATTGACCTTAAACTAAGAGAAATTATCACTCGGGTTGAAGCAAAGTTTAATATAAAGGTGTCGCACATGAAAGCATAGGAGGCAAGAAGAAAGTCAATAAAAGTCGTTATAGGTTGTTGGGAGGAGTCTTATTGAACGGTGAATTTGTTTATAGAGTTGTTGTCTCAATCATGTCTAGCATAGTCTACAGGATACATTGCTCATATTCAACTTGATTTGAGCATATTTTTTGGGGTTTTTGAGACTTGCATATTAGGGTGGAGGTTCTGTTGGCTTGTCTTAAGTTTGGACGACACTTTCTTGCTAGACACTTTCTTGCTAAAGAAGTATCGCAGTACACTACTAAATGCAGTTGATGCGAATAACGGTCTATTCACTCTTGCAATTGCTATTGTTGAATCTGAATGCCATGCAACGTGATCTTAATTCCTGGAATGCTTCCACATGTACAATTGAGTGAGAACTTGTGATTTATATCAGACAGACATGTAGGGTTGGTGCATGGTTGTAGAGATGTTTTTTTTCAGAAGTTACTCATCACACCTATTTAAGAGACCTGAGAGAAAATTTTAAGAAAATCATTTGTGGGATAGGCATATCTGACATTGAGTTTGTGTCGGAAGAGGTTTTTAGCCAAAAGTATAAATGATGTACATACATATGAAATGTACAAGATAGATATTTTTAACGTGAAGCAGAGGTCTACCAATAGCTAATTGAACCCAATGTTAGTAGATGGATGTTGAGCCAAATGGGGGTTTTAAGTATGATTTACGCATCAGAGTCATTCAACGATTTGCTAACGCATGCAAGTGGTTTATAATTACAAGCCTTTATAACTTCCATATATTACTACACCATTAAACTATTTATGAAATGCTCGACATATGAAAGTGTGAAAGATAATGCTACTGGTAACACATTTTCCCATAAAGTTCACACTGCTTTGAACAGGATAGAACAGGAGGCTAGACATATCCATAACCGACACATCATTTACAGTGAGTTCCAAGTTTTTGACATGTCAAGTAAGTCATTTAAAATTACATTTGGCCAAAATGGAATATGCTCATGCACATGTAGTAAACCATAGCTTCACCATATGCCTTCTTGTCATGCCATGAGCTGTTTAGTAGTATTTCGGCACAGTTAGTTCGACTTCATATCATAGTACTACACTAAGGAATGTTACACACATTGTTTAAAATATTGCAATATGAGACTCACCTTGAGGCCCGCCTAAGCAGAATTCCAGTGAAAATGCCTCGAAACTTACGCCTCGAGCTTTTTTTATGAGGCTTGTGCCTTAGCTTGGCGAAGGCCAGCCTCATATCACTGGCATGAGTTGTACGCCTCACTCTAAATATTTTTTCTTAAAACATATCTAAATCCTAAACCAAGGTTTAAAATTGCGTAATTGAGTATTGAGGCGTTTTTCGTTCATGAGGCGAGGCATAAGCCTCAAGGCATTTTGAGGCGTAAGCCTCAAGGCATTTTGAGGCGTAAGCCTCAAAATCTAAAAATTGTGTAAAGTAAAGAATAAAAGTTAAAAATATTTTTTTATATAATACCTAAATAATAAGTTAAAGGATGGTATATTAACTTTCTATTGAACTATGAAGTAACAAATTTATATACATATGAAACAAAAAATTACACAAAATGTAAAGTGATAAGTAATAAATTATATGAAATAGAATTGAAATCCAAATATCACATGAGAAAAACAACATATAATATATAAATTGCATAAACGTATCATATAACATCAAGTTTAGCTCTAAATTTTTTCTTTCTTAGTTTTCTACTCATCTACATTTAATTACTAATAAAGTTAAAATAATTGACAAAAAATTAGAAATCATTTGTACTATCATTACTAAGAGGATTTTTATTTGAGTCGACATAACAAATTGGTCTCTCCTTTGCCTCATCCTATAGGGTCTAATACCTACCAATCTACTTCTTTATTTATTTCATAAATGTTTTTCATCAAAATAAAATAAGAGTAATACTTAATTTTTTTTATAGGAGATGGTGGCAGTATGTGGATTTGAAGTGATCCCCGACGGCGGCTATGACGATGGTGGCTACAGCGAAGTCGATGGGCTGGAGGTCGAGGTAGTTGAGAGGAAGTTAATGCGGCTTTGGAGCGCAAGAGGACATGATTTTTTGGGGCTTTTGTATAGGATTTAGCTAAGTTTTAAATAAAAATCATGTCAGTGAGGCGAGGTGCGCCTCAAGGCGGGTCTCAGCCAAGATGAAGCATAAGCCTCATAAAAAAAAGCTCGAGGCGTAAGCCTCAAGGTGTTTTTCATTGAAATTGCGCTAAGGCGGGCCTCAATGCGAGCCTCATATTGCGTCATTTTAAATAATGTCCTAAACTAAACCCCCAAACAAATCACGCCTTCGTGCACCCCCAAGTAATAGCAACTTTCTCTTGATTGCCTCGAGCTCCGATTCATCGCCTTTGTTGCAGCCACCACCATCATTAACCACCGCCTATAATCACTTAAAAGATACACACCACCACCACCTCATCTAAAAAATTTAGAGTATTACTCTCATCTTTATATTAATGACAAACATCTCAATGGTGAGAAGTAGGGTGAGCATGATCCTTTTAAAGGACTTTTCCCACTTCCTCCCACTCAATTACAAAATGAGATCAAATAGACCGAGAACTAGGAGATACAAAAACACTATGGATGAAGACTCTTCAAGGTCTAAGTGCATTTGTAGTGTTTTTAAAAATCGAGGGCATAATTGTGCCACCTGTCCTAATAGAGCTTATATTAATTTTTAAGTGTTGTTGAAAGGCATAAATTGCGTAACAAAATGGTTGAATGTTATTTTCAAAATCATTTGGAATTTCTTTTTTAAATCGTCCCTTTAATAGTATTCTTACATTGTTGCACTAGATTGTGTGAGTTTAATTTCATTTTTGTTGGCATATGTGTTTATTTTGTAGTCATTGCACATGATATGTGGATGATGATCATGTTAAATGCATTGTTTGTTACTTTATTGCAATTGCTCATGTTACCGTGATACGTCCCAAGCAACAAAGTGTCATCCAAACTTAATATTGGCCGACAAAACCTCCACTACAATATGCAAGGCCCAAAGGCCCAGAAAATCCGCTCAAATCTATACAAATCTAAGCAAAGTATGATGTGAAACAATCAAGAATTGCACGTGAAATTTATTAAGAATCACAAAGTATACTAGTGTAAGATTAGAGTATCATAAGTTAAGGTTCAAGAATTTTCCATTATCAAAACTGTTATGATAAGCAATTACAAATTCGAAGTTTGAGCACAATTTGCGGAAGATCTTGAAATTATCACAATAAAGCAAATGCGGAGTAAAATAGAATCCCGCGACTAATATTTAGAAATTTCGCAATGAGTTACCTTGCTCACTCACGCTCAAGTAGGACTTAGCGGGAGAATGTCTTTAGCAAACTCAACGATGCCACGAGGACGGTGGCAACCCCAAAGGCCTTGAACCACGGAAAGGTTGACGGTGGCGAGGATGGCGGGAATGATCGACTGTTGATGCTCCAATCGTAGTTTAGAAGTTGGCGGTCGATGACGCTAGCAAGGGTCGGAACAACTCGTTCCAAGTACTCTCCAACGATGGCGTCGTCTTCAAATCTCACGTCAAAAAACGGAGATCGTAGAATGTTGAGGCTTCCGTCGGCGTTGAATACAAGGCCCCACTCAAACTCGGGATCCACCATGCATTCTTGGCGTAAGAAAGAACTCCGAGGAGAATAGAAAGTCGTGGTGATGAGGGAGGGCCCTTGCGTTTGAAGGAGGAAGAGAAAGGGGAAGGGGCCGGCGGGATTCTCAAGGGGAGATGGTGTGGCCAGCGGGTGCAAGGGGGAGGAAGCTAGGGTTTGGGAGGAATTAGGTTTAAGTGGCTTGCGTTAGGGATTTAATCAAAAAAATCTGAATTAATTTCAGATTTGATTAAGTTTGGAGGGAAATTCGATTTGAATTTTAAGTTTCAAATCAAGCAATTAAGGCACTTAATGGGATTAATGAGGGGAAGCCAATGAAGGGGGGGGTGGGGGGGTCCGGCAGCTTGAAGAGAGAGGGAGGAGGTTTAAAACTTAAAACTGGAATTTAATTTCAGTTTTAAGTAAATTGGGAGGGAAAAACTTTGAAATCAAATTGTAATTTCAAACCGGATGTGGCATTAAACAAGCAATTAATGGGGAGAATCCTTCAAGGGGGGCCGGCGGCATGTTGAGAGGGGAGAGGGGATTGGTGGGAAGAGGGTTTCCAATTTGGAGCGATGATGTGGAAATATGTTTAAAGGCTCCAATTAAATTAAATTGAAATTGGAATTCGTCATAAAAACTTTCCTAAATTGGAAATCCAAATTAGGAAAGAATTTGAAATTTGAAATTTGAAATTCAAATTTCAAATTTAAAACTTGCGGAAGGAGGGATTGGACGGGTGGGGAAAGTAGCCGGCAAGGTGGCCGGCCGGGGCCGTGAGGGTGGCCAACAGTAGGCTTCCAAGGGGTGGCGGCAACAAGGGTTGTGAAGGGATTTTCTTGTGGTGGAGGAGAAGAAGATGGAGGAAAACACGAACAAGAAGATAGAATAACTTAACCACGAGCCGCGGACTCTTCCAACGATTGGTGGGCCTTATGATTTGCTCCCCTTGAGCTCTCCCTTCTCAAGCTCTCATGCAAGAAGAAGTAGAAACAAAACACAATTTTCATTCAAATATTCATTAACCTTTTACAAAGCATGAGACCACTATATATAGGTCTTTAAACAAAAGAAATGAAAATTACTCAAATGCCCTTTGGGCTATAATAAGACAATACTCCCCGTAGGGGTAAACTAGGAAATGAAAATGCAACTAAATAAAACACATCAAATACATCAAAAGTAAAGACTCTGAATCATAGCCGTCGATCGGCGCTGTCTCCGGCGATACACATGCTTGAACCTCTGATCGATGTCCACATCAAAGTATCCTATAAACTGTGTTGGGCATGGCTGAGACAACCACCATAAATAAATTCACCGTTCGATAAGACTCCTCCGACCTACAAAAAATAACCTTTATTGACTTTCATCTTGCATCTCAAGCTTCATGTACGACACCTTTATATTAAATTTTGTCTCAATCTAAGTGATAATTTCTCTTAGTTTAAGGTCAATCTTTTTTCGAATCACTAGAAGTATGCAATGCATGATAAATTTATATGTATATTGTCTATATCCACTTAGAAGTATGGGATTTGAACATGTTTGTGCATGTTTGACAGATGATACCTTTCATGATCCACCCAATTTCGACTATCACAAGCGTGCAATTGCTAAAAACATTGATGTAATTGTGTATGTTTATCCACATAACATATTGTATATATCTTCTAGATTGATGCAATAACATGAAACTCAACATTCTTCTTTATGGACCACCACATAAGAACAGATCATAGATCACTTTTTTTTGGATAACACATTCCTCCTAATATTTCATAAGGAATCTCAACTGCAAGAGTTGTCATTGATATCTCCATGGTATCATCAAAATTCAACACATTATTCCACTATTCAACATTCATGCACATACCCATTAATTTGTTCATGCTAATCATTCTATCGATAATGCTTATAATCCTCACACAATGATCCTTTATGAGTTCATGTACTACAAGCTGACCTTCTAACCCAAACTTGTCATATTCTAATTCAGCATCATTTGAATTATCACTGGACCCATCACTTGTGACACTGCTCATTGTTACATAACCTTCAACAATTATAGGTTAAGGTTCTAAATGCTCAGTTTGATTTCCCACATACCTATGAATTGCAGTTAACCTGCCTAACACATTATTTAAATTTATATATGTAGGTGCACCGCTAACATAATAAATAAAAAAAATTAACTATGTCTCACATGTTGTACTAACTATATAAATGATCCTCCCATAGATTTCTGAACCAAACAACTAATCTGTTGTTCAACCCCAAAGCAAGCTATGTTCTTCTCCATATTACATGTGATATTATTTCATTTATTTGAGGAGCACTAATCTCTTCAACCTCAACATATATAATTAGAAATTGAGTGGAAGAATGATGCATAACAACTTCACAGACATTATTATCAATGTATGATGCAATGAACGCATCTCTAAAGGGAAGCCGACAACCAATTTAACCTAAACTTTAGTTGAATCCAACTTTAGAACTCTAACAACTAATATCTTTAGTTGATCCAAGTTTATTGGTATCTATAGTGGTCTGTTCGCCCACCAAGATATGCTGGGGCAAAGTGCATATCAATAGTTAATTGACCCTCATACAATAACAATAGTAGGGATGTCAAAACTTGACCCGACACGAAACTCTGCCCTAACCTAACCTGAAAAATTCTAGTTCGGATCAACTCGTTTTCAATACGTGTCAGGTTCAGGTTCAAAATTTCCACCCGTTTATAAAATTGGGCCGGGTTCGGGTTCACCTAGAAACGCAAAATCAACCCGAAATGACCCGTTTGCACTCAGGCACTCTCTGCACCTAGACTCTGCCCTCTACAGCATGAACTCGTGCTCAGACTCCGCCCTAGATCTTGCATCCCGCAAGTCCTACGGTCCGAACGTTGCTACAGTTCGCTACGCCAGGTCACCAGCGAACCCATTCGCTGTGCTGGGCCACTAGCAAGCCCTCCCGCCATACAGACTCCGCACCGCAATGCCCGCACGTAGGCCACACTGCTATTTGCGTCTTCGCATGCAGCGCCACTACGCAGTATGCGACTCTGAGCCAGCGAGCCCTCCCACCGTCCGGACTCCGCTCTCCGCCTCTCTACACGCAACACCACCGAGGCGTACAAGGACCCGCACTCGCATTCGGGCTCTGCACTAGTGCACCCAGACTCGCGCTCGCACCAGGACTTCGTTGACCGTATGTCGGGTTCGCGGGTTGGATCAGGTCAACCCGGTAACTTGGCAAGTTAGGTCCAGGTTTGAGTGATGGGGACATCAGATCATCATGGAAAGTTTATCAAAGACGTGGACGCCGATCTACGGCCACGATCGAGTCCTTATATTTTTGAGTCATCGATGTATTTTTTATTTTCATGTATTTTGTTATGTGCTTGTGTGTTTTATTATTTCTCGTTGTACCCCTCTTATGGGAGTTGTCGTATGTAAGCCCAAAGGGCATCTGTGTCAGTTGTTTTGAGTCTTTTTGTATGAGGCTATTTAAAGCCCCCCTTTGCTCTATTTGAAGTTAATGAATGAATGATTAAAAAATTTCTACTGGCATGAGTTTTTGTGAGAGCGTTTGAGAGTTCTTGGAGAGAACGTTGGA
The DNA here is from genome assembly GCA_016618105.1 of Dendrobium huoshanense. NCBI lineage: Eukaryota > Viridiplantae > Streptophyta > Magnoliopsida > Asparagales > Orchidaceae > Dendrobium > Dendrobium huoshanense. Next base: position 16,788,994 of record CM028358.1, read on the forward strand.
GAGATCCCAAGGAGAGGGAAGCTTGCGTATTACCCACCAACCTTGGATACGGTCGGGTTCGTGGTTTTCTCTTTGTATTTTCGTCTTCCCTCGCCATCTTCCCTCATTCGTCTTCGTCACTTCTAATTCCACCAAATTTCCCAACTTTACCCACACATCAAGCTCCACTAAAATCCTCCCCATAGCCTCCGGCCACCTCCACCCGACTCCATTTGGCCGCCGGCCTTAGCCCCTTAGCCGCCGGCCCCACCCCTTTGCTTCTCTTATTTTGTTTCCTAATTTAGGTTGTGATCAATTGGAATTAATTTGAAATTCAAATTCATTCAAATTTGAATTCAAAATATTTCCTAAATTAGCTCTTCTATTTTAGGAAAGTATTTGATTTAGATCTAATTTTGAATTTTAAATTCAAGATGATTTAAATTAAGCCTTTCCTAAATCTAAAACTCAAATTATGAAGCTTTAATTGCTCTCATTAAACCTCCCTTGCCCATGCATGCCGCCGGCCCCCATGTGAACCAATTAGGATTTATTTCCTAATTGCTTCATAAGCTCGTTTAGAAATATTTCAAATTATTTCTTTTTTTTTTCTTTGGCCGAATTTTCCAAGACTCATAATTTCTTTATTTCTTTCCAATTTCAATTCTTCTAATATTGGAAAGGAACTCCCTGTCACTGCATCATTGCGCCGCCCAAGCCCCCTTTACCCATCTCCTCTCTCTTTCCCAAACTCTCTCCTTTCTCACTAAGTCTTCTCTTGAGTTCTCTACATGAGTTTTCCTCTAAATAGTTCTACCTTCCCATTGGAGAAAATCTGAAATTTTCTAAGGATTTGGAGAGAAAATCTGAACCCTTCTCAGATTCTTGAAGGGATTTGAGATTGCTTCCTCTTCATACAAAGAAGAGATCTTCTTGCCTCTTTGCTTGTGGGTAGTCTTCAAGAGTACTCGCTTCCGTGGAGAGTTTTCAATCACTTGTCCCTATGAATGGCGGATCCGGAAACTGACTACGGCATAACTTGAGACAAAGACGGCTACGTAGATATCCTACAATCTACATTCTTCGACGTGAACTCAAGAGTTGATTTCACCGTCGAGGATTACTTGGAGCGCACATTGATATACTTGGTAGAGGCTATCGACGAACATTTTGAAGGCATTGAGTGGAGGATCTCCACTAACCCTTGACAAAGGTTTCTTCTCTCCCGAGTGTCTTATTTCTTTTAGCCTAAATTCTCATTGGTTTGATTGCAGTCATGACGATTTCTTCCACAGCTCTTGCTTAAGCTTAGTAATCGTAGGAATTGAGTGCACTTTCAATGCATCCTAAATCTCGTTGTTAGATTAGGGATTAATTTGAAGACTACTATTTTGTGTTGTTTTATTTTCTTATTTATCTTGAAAATTTCAAAGCTCAGAGCATGTAATTTGGCCTAAGCAAAATATCTCTTTAATTGTTTTGATTATACGTTTTAGACTTGCTAGCAATTTTATTCTAACATTATTCTAATCTAAGAGTTGTGCAATGTCCAAATGAATTCATAAGCATCTCATCTAAGTAGTCCTGCATCATTGAATTTTTGACCCATTTTCAAAATTGGGTCGGGTTCGGGTTGGTCAACCAGTTTAAACCTAGGTCAATTCCGAGTTTGACCTAAACTTGACCCAAAAACCCATTTTAACAGCCCTAAACAATAGGGAAGCAGAGCATCTCAACATACTTATTGTAATGAAAGTGTAAAGTAAAATGAATGCAAGTTCAATTGAATGAGACTATAACTATGGATAAGCATATACTCATCTAAAATTCATGATATAAAAAATTTAACTATTGAATATATATTATTTTTTATTACGGTAAATTAATTAGTGCCTGATAATTAGTTAAAAATAGAAATTGATGAGCAATTTAAACTCATAAGATTTTCTTCAAACTGTTATTAGATCAAAAATCAAGTCAATTTTATATTGGAGTTAATCATAAGAAATATTTTTTTTAAAACAGTTTAATATTAAAACATAATTAACATCACAATCATAATAACAAAATAAACATAAAAATATATTTCATCATCTTCACTAATTTCTTGAATTCAAAAGAGTACTTTAAATAGGAGGTCTAATTTTAGCAAGTCAAAATAGGGTCAATACATATATTATCTTTCTATCATATATTTAAAAACATAGTTAAAACTTGTCAAAAAAATTTCAACCTATATAATTGATAGATCTAGCATTAAAATTTGTTAAAACACATTGGCTAGCCAAACCAAAAAGCCAAGCAAACTAAGCCAAGACATTAGAATAATAAAAAGGATCTCTAACTTTGATAGGTCACATCACCTCAGATAAATTTAATTTAATTAATTTAAAATAAAATTTACATTATAAAGCAATGCATCAATAGATGTGTTGACTTGTGATAGGAAATACTTGAGTTCGCAAGTAACCCTAAGGTAATACTTGAGTTCGCAAGCAATCCTAACCCAAACCAGTGAAAATTCAACAGCAAAACTGCTGTCCACAGCAGAAAAACAGCAAAACCACAAGGAAATCTGAGAGAAAACTCAAAGAAAAGCTTGTATTCCACTAGTCGATGAATAAAACAGCAAAGATACAATTGATCCTCAATATTTGAGAGGAGGATCGATCTCTCCCAAATCTCTGGCAACGCCAAGAGCCCAAAGAAACCTAAATCTAAGAGATCTCAAATTTCAGCCAAATTCAAGATACTCAAACCCTAGGAAAATCAACTATTTAATGCATATAAATCAAAAGGAAATCCCTAAACAGTCCCTACATTCAAATTTCTCTCTTAAACCGCCCAAAAATCCTTCCTAAAATGCTCTGTTTGAACGCTCGGCCCGCCCGATCTCCGCAGGAGGCGAAGATCCCGCATGTTTCGCGACTTTGCCGGTCCCGTGCGGACCGGCTGGACCGGTCCAGTGGACCGGTCTAACAATACTTTCCTCCCAAAAATCCACCTTGTCCTCAAGGTGGAGATATACTCGTGTTCCCGTGGAGGTGGCCATCCTTGATGTGACTGAAAATCCTTATCAAATTGTTGACTCGAGGGTTGCACTGAAAGAGAAATATGTCCTTCCTCCTCCATCCTGATCACATTCAGCTTGTGTAGTCCCACCAAATAATCTTCCCCCACCTCTTGTATGTCCCTAACCATGGTCTTAAGTGATTTCATGGCTTTGGATAGCCCTGCATCTCCCCTTATAACCACCTTTCTCCCATCCACCATTAATTCCATCGTGAGTGCTCCCCAATTGTCCTTGGTTTCCCCCAAGATTTGCAACCACTTCATCCTCAGGATGACATCAGTGCTTCCTAACTCTAGTGGGAGAAAGTCCTCCCTTACTTGAATCCCCTGGATGGTCAACACCACTCCTTTACAGATTCTCTGGCCTTTCTCCACCTTCCCTGTACCCATCATCACCCCATAACAACCGGTGTCCACCAATTTCACTCCCAGTTGGTTGACGACCTGAGTGGAAATGAAATTGTGGGTAGCCCCACTATCAATTAGCACCACCACCTCACGATCAGCTATCTCTCCTTTCACTTTCATAGTGTGACTCGGAGTGAATCCCACTACAGAGTTCAGAGAGACTTCTACCACATCCATGTGTAACTTTTCCTCCACTTCAGATCTGCTCCCACCTCCCTCCTCGTCTTCCTCGTCTTCACAGACAAGGAGAACCTGAAGAGTTCGGTCCTTGCACCTATGCCCTGACATGTACTTCTCATCACATCTGAAGCACAACCCATTTATCCCCTTATCCTGCATCTCCTTCTCTGTCAGCCTCTTGAAATTTTCCCCACTCCCTCCTCCTACTGGCTTCTCCTGGGTGGTCTCATTACTGTTGCTTGATGCAGGCCCCTTGGGTGCTAGAAAAATGGTTGTCGTCCTGTAAGAGCCTCCTGAGCAGTTTCCTCGAGCCCCTCTTTCTGCTTTCTTTTTATCTTCTACCAACTGCGCCAGCTCCATAGACTTTCCCAGGTTCCTCGGCTCCAGTACCCTGACTGCTGTTCGGATCTCTAGTTTCAGCCCCTTCATGAAGTTCCCTTCTAAGGCTGACTCTGAAATGTGATCCAATCTACTAGCCAAGTACTCAAACCGATACCGATAATCTGCCACAGTCCCTTCTTGAGTCACGGCAAAGAATTGCTCATAGAAGTCGATCTCCTCCCCCTTCGGTTCAGAAACACTCTAATAAGCAATCCTTGAACTCTCTCCAGCTCCGGATGGCTCCCTCCTGTCACGCCACTGATACCATGCCAAAGCTTTCCCTTCCAGACACAGACCCGCCGCTGTCAATTTTTCATCCTCTGTCAACCCGTTGACAGCGAAGTAACGCTCCACCTTGTAGATCCAGCCATGGCCGTCTTCCCCCTCGAAAATAGGCATCTTCAACTTCCTCACCTTGGGATCTCCCTAGTATCATCCATAGCCTCCCATTCCTCTCATAGGAGGCGCTCCCCAAGTGTCCCGATCGTCCCTCCGACGAATCTACTCGAACCCCTCTTCATACTCTCCTCTCCTCCATTCAACATCATCACCTCGACGCTGAATACCTTCAAATTCAGCACCTTGACGATGACGTTCCTCCCTTCTTCCTTCAAAATCTCCACCTCGACGCTGAATTCTTTCGAATTCAGCACCTCGGCAACGAGATCCCTCTCTCCTCCCACCAAAATCAGCCCCCCTTCTGTCATATCCTATGCTCATCTCTTCCCTCGAAAGCGGTTCCAGAGGGGGCATGTCGTTCTCCTCCTCCAAGATCTCTACCTCTGAATTCCTCCTCCCCCGCAACAGGTTCGGATTTCCTCCCATGCCATGGCCGTCGATGGTCTCTCTTACTTCCGATGTCGCCGGATTTATCTTCATTTCAAGTAATTTCTTCCAACACGGTGAACTTCCCCTCCAACCTTTCATTGTTGGAGGTGATTTGATTTTGGAAATCGAAAAATCTTCCCTCCAAATCGGATTTCAATTGTCCGATTTCGCCTTCCAAGACTTCTACCTTCTTCCCGGCCATCGTTCTTCCAAAGAATCTCAACGATCTTATTCCGGGAACGAAGAAACTGCTGAAATTTTCATGATTTCAGCCGCCAACGGTCCCAAAAATGACGCTCTGATACCAATTTGAAAGGAAATACTTGAGTTCGCAAGTAACCCTAAGGTAATACTTGAGTTCGCAAGCAATCCTAACCCAAACCAGTGAAAATTCAACAGCAAAACTGATGTGAAACTTCAAGAATTGCACATGAAATTATTTAGGAATTACAAAGTTTACCACTATAAGATTATATTATCTTAAGTTGAGATTCAAGAGATTATCCGTTATCAAAATGTTATAATAATCAATCACAAGCTAGTTGTTTGAGCCCAATTATGGATAGATCTTAAAAGTTTCACAATAATCGAATGCGGAAAATAACATAGAATCCACCGGTTAATATCAAGAAATTTCACTACGAGTACCTTGCTCACTTACACTCAATGTCGGGTTTAGCGGGAGAAGGCTTTTAGTATGCTCAAGGATGCCACGAAGACGGCGGCCACACCAATGGCCTTTAGCCACGGAGAGGTTGGCGGTGACGAGGACGGCGTGAACGCTTGTCCTTCAAGACTCCAAGTGTGCTTCAAGAATTGTCGGTCGTAGATGCTTGCAAGGATCGGGACGACTCTCTCCAAGTACTCTTCCACGGTCGTCTCGTCTTCAAATCCTACGTCAAAACAAGGTGATCGTGGAATGTTGATGCTCCCGTCGGCGTTGAATACAAGACCCCATTCAAACTCGGGATCCGCCATACATGATTGACGTAGAGAATTCTTCAAGGTGGGAAGACTTAAGTGAAGGTGAGGGAGAGGGAGTCCTTGCGTCGGAAGAGTGGAGCTGATGAAGGTGGAGAGGCCGGCGGGATTCCCAAGGAGCACAAGGGGTTTCGGCCAAGGAGGGAGAGAGGGGGCGGGTGCTTGAGAGAGGGGTTCTAGGTTAGACTAGATTTACTCAAATCTGAAATTAGTTTCAGATTTTAGTAAATTAGGAGGGAAATATTTGAACTTAATTTCAAATTTCAAATGTTATTAAGGGGGATTAATGAGCCCATAATGGAGCCCATTAATAGGGGATGGCCGGCGGCTTCTAAGGAGGAGGAGGGAGATTTTAAACCAAAGAAAAAAACTGAAATTGATTTCAGTTTTGGAAGAAATCAAGAGGGAAAATTTTGAAATTTGTTTCAAATTTTAGGTGCCATTAATGCATTAATGGAGGCATTAATGTGGCTCCTCCAATGGTGAGGCCGGCGGCATGCTAAGGGGGAGAGAAGGATTAGGGAGAGGAGGAAAACAATTTGCTTAAGTGAATGATGACTAGGAAATTATTTAAATAAATCCAAATCTTTTATTTTATTTGAATTCATGAAAATATTTCCATAAATAGAATTTCCAATTTAGGAAAGAATTTGAATGTGAAATTCAAATTCATTGGGGAACAAAAGAAAAGGGGGTAAGATGGCCGGCACGGTGGTTGGCCGGGATGGGGGTGGAGGTTGGCGGCGGGTTTGCAAGGGGCGGCGGCAAAGGGGCTGAAATTGGATTTCTTAGGGTGGAGGGGAAGGAGATGGATGTGAACACAAACAAGAAGATAGAAAACTAACCACGAATCGAGGACTCTTCCAACGATTGGTGGGTCTTGCGATTTGCTCCTCTTGAGCTCTCTTCCCTCTCAAGCACTCATGCTAAGAAAGTAGAAACAAAGATAATTTTTCATTCAATAATTCATTAACCCAAAATACAACATGACATGGCCTATATATAGGTCCCAACAAAAAGAGAAAATACAATGACTCTCTTGCCCTCAGGCTACACTCACGACTCAACTTAGATCAAGGGGTACAATAGGAAATAAAAGAACAATGCATAAAAGAAATACATAAATAGCTAGAAATATAAACTCTGAATCTCGGCCGTCGATCTGCGCTGTCTACGGCGATACACATGTCTGAATCTCTGGTCGATGTCCACATCAAAAACTGCTGTCCTCAGCAGAAAAACAACAAAACCACAAGGAAATCTGAGAGAAAACTCAAAGAAAAGCTTGTATTCCACTAGTCGATGAATAAAACAACAAAGATACAATTCATCCTCAATTTGAGAGGAGGATCGATCTCTCCCAAATCTCTGGCAACGCCAAGAGCCCAAAGAAACCTAAATCTAAGAGATCTCAAATTTCAGCCAAATTCAAGATACTCAAACCCTAGGAAAATCAACTATTTAATGCATACAAATCAAAAGGAAATCCCTAAACAGTCCCTACATTCAAATTTCTCTCTTAAACCCCCCAAAAATCCTTCCTAAAATGCTCTATTCGGGCCGAGCTCCACAGGAGGCGGAGATCCCGCCTGTTTCGCGACTTTGCCGGTCCCGTGCGGACCGGCTGGACCGGTCCAGTGGACCGGTCTAACAACTTGCTCCACTAAACGTATAAATTTCATGTTTATGCGAGTTCATACTTTTATAAATCCATCAAATCTATATGAATGTAAAAATTTAATATTTCATATTTATTGAGTATATTAAGATATAAATGTTTGCATTACTTTCCAAAAATCATCATAAAAATAATAATTACATTAATGCACAATAATCTATAGAATCTGCCATCAGTATTGAATAAAATCATTTATAATACCTTCAACAACATCAACATTCAACAATCAACAACAACATGAACCTTTAATCTACAAAACTGACACAAATTTTCCAAAAAAAAAAAAAAAGATTTAACATTTAAACTATTATTGCACCTAATATTTCATCCAGGTCTACAAATTTTAACAAATATACTTCCAGGTCTACATTTCTCAGCTAAAAAAAATCACAGATTTATATTTCTGCACACAAAAATTAATTTTGCTTATATATATATATATATATATATATATATATATATATATATATATATATATATATATGTATGTTTGTGTGTACCTAATCAACCCGCGAAGCAAAGGAGAACGAACCAAAAACCATTTGGCTTGGCAAAATCAAGCAAAGGGACCTCGGGCGCCGTCGACTTTGGCAAAGAAATAAGGGAAGAAAATGGAGATGAAGAACAGACGGGCAAACACGGGAAAGGAAACCAAGATAAAATGTGCAAAACCATTCACCTATTAAAATGGTGACTAGCTACACCAAGTAAGGGCAGTCGCCGATTCACATGGCTAATGTAACTGCTTCTATTTTTTTATATAATTAATTTCTTTTTAAAGAGTAAGTAGTTCAAAAATTTATCCAAAGATCAAACCAAAGGTACAGCAAGAGAAAAAATGAAGAAAGCAAACCAGATAAAACTAACCACAAAGAGTAAAATAGGCATAATAAAAAGAAACTCAAATTCATAACCAACGCGCACATTTACTAAGAACATCCAAGTGGAGTCAAGCGATTTTCTTCTAAAGCGAGCAATGCACCATGCACATAACATCAATGACTATATCAAGTGGTAATAATGCTTATATCAAGCTGATTTCAATGTTGTATGAGAACATTTAATCAAATATTCAGAAATATTAAGCATATGAGATTAACCAAATAGAATATAGAGAACAAAAAAAAAACAATGGCAACAGTACCTTGAGCAATGCCATCAAAGTCTTCAAGTAACGAACTTCTAAGATGTACCGTTTCATTGTTTGTGAATTTGGAGCTTCCAAAAGAAATTCCGAGAGAAGCTAAAATACATTTCACAAGTTAATTTCTATTCCAAGAGGGAATATCATGGGAGGTAATAAACTACATTTTATACTTTTCAAACCTTTAACGATTGTCTTTTCGTAACATAGTTTGAAGATGTCAAAAGTTTATCATAGAGCTCAAAGAACTGGAAAAATAACCCTTAATCAGATAAAGAAAACAAAGCATAGAACACATATATATTTGCAATTGCCAAACAAAGAGCAACCATTTTTAAACTTGACAAAATAGTATGCAGAATCAAGGAAAGAAACAAAAATCATTTATTGGCCAACCTGCTCATAGTGGTCACTCAAGAATTGTGATACTTCTGTCTCATGTTTACTGAGCAAGTCCTGCTAATATTTTTTTTATAATCAGAATGCATCAACAAAGAAAATGTAGCTTGCAGGATCCCTTAATCAATAGATCTCAGTAAGATGTCAATAAAGAAGGAACTGGCCTTGAATGTAGAAAGAGCATCAGAAGCAATATCAAAGTTTGGCAATTCCACATACTTGAAGAATAGTTCAAAGCTAGTTGACTCCAGAACATATCTGAAAGAGCACTACAAATCAAAATGCATCGGATAATCAAAATCAAAGCTTATTTTCCATAAGAAAGCATGTCAATCATCAAACAGCAATAAGACTTCCAGTAGAAAAGCTAGATCTATTTATTAATCTCACAAACGACTGTTATAAAGGTCATAAAAGATTTCAAGCAAAATATGCATAACATGGCAATGAAAGTTTAGACATTTCTAATCATGTCCTTCTAGATAAAAGATTAGTGATCAGTCATTGACAAAAAATAAAGGGACAAAGAATTATTTTGATTTTTTATAAAGAATCAAGAGACCATTTGATCATTTTCGCAATATGAATGACCTAAAATCATCGTGTCTAATATGAATGTAAAATTCATGAATTACTTTTGAAAAACTCTATAGGAGGGGATACAACTAAAATACTAAATTTTGAAATGACTATCACCTATAATATAATGGAAAAAAAAACTATAGGTATTAATAGGAGTCAAGTTGATCAGCTGTGAGGTCTAATTAAGAACATGCATCTAGCTACGCTTTGATATTGCCTGTAGCTGAGTTTGCATATTCAATCTTGATATATATATATATATATATATATATATATATATATATATATATATATATATATATATATATATATATATATATATATATATACCCATTTGAAATTATTATAGAGCATAAACCTAAAAAACTCATAGATCATGTTGAGCTTCCTAAATACCAACTTGGTGAGTTTGCCCAATCATTTGAGTAGTATATGCATGATTTGCATGAGAATATTTATATGAAATTAATTGTTAATTTTGAAACAATTCTATTATTGATGTGAATAAGAGTAATGTGACATTCAAACTAAGTAATAAAAAAAATAATACAGCTAAATCCTGATAAGTTTCCTAAAAGAACCTCTAAAATATTAACTATAAGGCAGGACCATATGTAATCATAAAGAGTATTAGGGCAATCACTTATAAATCCAAATTCCAAGAAGTTACAGTGTTAATTCAATCTTCAATGTATCCAATAAGAATTCATTTCATGAATCTGTTAATATCATGGATTTTTTTTCCCTTTTCATCTCCTCTTTGAAAATGCATATCCAACTCTTCTAGTTAGGAGGACAGACATGATGAAAGTGGGATAAAAACGAAGGAAACATGAAACATCAACAGATGGAGATAAGAAGAAGAGATGATAAGAGAAACTCCAACTGTTTGCATAACCCACAGCCACCCCCTCACATGAACTCATAAATAAAGTTAATTTAATATCTTTCCTCATAACCACGAAGAACTAAAAAGAGCAATCTGGGCTTCTATGTTGAGCACTCACAGGAAGTTAAAAGTCATGACACTACGAAAGTTTTGTGCCGGCAACGAGCAAGATACATAAACATGAAAACAATTCTTATAAATGGGATATGACTAAAATTGATATCTTAACGTGAAGATGCAACACATCAGTCAAGGTTTTTTTCCTTTCCATATGAAACAGATCTAAACGTAAATGATTCAAAAAAATGAATTGGTTTGTGTAAAAAATCATTGTTGTACCCATGCATCATGAAAACCAAAGTAGTTTATGAAAAAATTTATATGAAAAACCAAGTGTTAGTTCTTCAAAATGTTTATGAAACAGAAAGATGGAGTAAAGTGTAATCCTTAAGAAATGATCGTCACTTCAGGAAAACATTTACCATAATACGAAAACATTTAATTTTTACTTAAAAGTTATAATGTCGAGATCACCTGGATTAAGTGAGAACATAAGAACTAGTAAAACAATAAATGCAAGAAGCTTACTTTGCAAGCGTTGGATATTTAATGCATTCCCTCAACATGCTGCCGCAATTCAGTGCAATTTCTTTGTTGTTATAACTGTTCAAAAACATCGTTAAGTAAGCCAAGCTTCATAATGCAATGCACTTACTGTAATAAGTAGCACAAACCAAAAGGAAATTGAAAATAGAACTAGGAGCACAGACTATCTACTTGATGGCCAGCATTTTATCATCAAATTTAAAGTACCAAATGAAATCGTATTTAACTCTGTAAATCTAGCACTATGATTAAATCTTCAATACTTGATACTTCAATGGCGCCCAATAGAGTCAATCAGTACAAGAAATATATACATTAAGCGCCATGCAAAACCATCAAAAGCAAGCACAATTATCAGTGTCGAAGAGAAGCGGCAGATTATATATATATATATATATATATATATATACAGTTCTATCTAATAAAATTTTCATAATATCCTTGAATGCTAGTTTCCTTTAAGTTTGTTTTATATATGCATGTTTAATTCACATAATGCTCTAAGACGTTTCAATTATGTTTCCAAAAAATTTAATATTTATATACTTATACAAAAAGATTGCCAAAAGAACAGTAATATGATGATTCCTCGGAATTATTATTAGAACGAATTCAACCTGAGGTATTCAAACGAATTTTTTGGGCTTATTTTAAGTTCAATTTAAAAAAAAAAAACTATTTTAATTGTGTTATATAAAATTCAATGCTCTATTTTATGAAGATTTTTTTTATAGGCATCTTAGTTATGAAAATAGAAAGTTGATTCTTTGATTTCAACTCTTTAAGAAATTTACATGTGTCCATATAAACAAGTCTTCGAAAATCATCTAGAATTTATTTTGCAAACCAATTTTGTCAATCTTATAGACATGATGTATTACTTAATTTTTATTTTTTCATAATTTTAAGAGCACTGGATTTCAAAATATAAAGGGATTTAAATAATTTTACATCTAAAACAAAACAATCTATGAAATTACAAATACACCATTATTTCAATTTTTTTATATATAGCACTAAAGCTTATCCAAGGCACTTCAAAACCTCTTTTTGCTTTCAATTGGTATGAGAAGAAGATAACAAGAGAATGAGAGAACGAGAGAGAGTGAGCAAAGAAAGCCAATCTAAGAGATCTTAGGGTTATTTTTTCCATGCATACCAATTGACAAAATTACCCGACTCGAGGTAAGCTTTCGTAACCCTACATCAATTTCTGATGATTTTGTTTTTTCATCAAATTTCTTGGTTTTTAATTTGGCCAAACTTACAAAATGAAGATATCTCTGTATAAATTTTGGTGTATTGTAGCCCTATTTATTCTGCATATATTAGTATAATTATATTGAGATTTCACAAGGTACTTTAATTATGTGATATTTTGGATATTTTAGCGAGCTTTTAAATGCCAAAATAGTATAATGAGAGTACAATACCAATGCTATACATGTTGTATGCTGTCTTACTTTGCAATTTAAGCACGTTAAACTGCGTATCTTGATAGGTCCTATAAATTTCACTATTTTTATAGCATGTGCAAATTCTTATACACAACTGTGACATGATATCAATTAATCGTTTTTATTTAAAATATTGATTTTTTTTACATGTGTTGCAAAATAATTGTGCAAAGAGAATGTTAGCTTGTTTGATGCGTGAATGTAAATAATATATGTATTTACAGAGAGGTATAAGGATCTTTGTAAAATGTGTACTTGTAGGAATGTATAAGAATCTGAATAAATAAATTATGTCATACATTAGGAGGCATAAGGATCCTAATGAATATTCAATTTTATGAGAGAATACAAATGGGAGGGATGACCTGAGAAAGTATTTCTATGAGAACTGTGATGTATTAAGAATGTAAGGAAAAGTTGAGTGGTATTCTTGAAATGTTATTTATTTCTGTTGTTTTATTATAATGCAATGACTGTAAGAGGATATAATGCTTATACTTTGAATTAAGATGTATTTTGTTAATATTAAATTTTGTATTGATATCCTAAACTTGATAAAGCATAATACTTGACATGGAAGACACTAAATTTAGTATCACTGATTGTGTATTCTGTTGTAGAATTTTCTTTACAACATGTTTTACTATTTACAATATGAAAATAAATTGGTTCGTATATTGCTTTTTGTTCATTACATTATAAATTATTGCAGATTTCATGATGCTCACCCTTACTATACATGCATGTGTTTATTTCAAGGAAGGGAAAATGAAAAGAGCAAGTTGATTAGATGTTGTAGGTTCCTGTTTATAGGTATGCCTTTTGATGCAGGACTACTTAGATGGGATGATTATGTATTCATTTAGACATTGCATAATTCTTAGATTAGAACAAATCTAGAAAACAATTACTAGCAATTCTCAACAAATATTCAAAACAACTAAGGTAATGCTTTGCTTAGGTGAGATTACATACTCTGAGCTTTGAAGCTTTCAAAATAAATAAGAAAAATCACACAATGCAAAATAGTAAGCTTCAAATTAATCCCTAATCTAACAACAAGATGTAGGATGCATAGAAGGAGCTTTCATGAATACAATCAATTCAATTGAGAATTCAGATTTCAAAGAAATAAGATACAAGTGAGAAAAGAAACCTTTGCCAAAAGAATTGGAGATCCGTCATGCGATGCCTTCAACGTCTTTGTCCATGGCTTCAGTCAAAGTAAAAGATGCGTGTCTTGAATAGTCACAAAGAGGAAGAGGTTTCCCTTGATAAGAGAGAGGAGGCAAGCCCCACACCCCTTCTCATAAAATCTGAAAAACAGTCTCAGATTTCTACTGAAAATCTGATAGAAATTCACAGATTTTGGTAAGCTAAAATGAAGAGAACATTCGGGAGAGGGCAAGCCGTGACTAGGAATAGAAGGCTGGAGGGGATTTCCTGCACCTGCTCTAGAATAGAGATTCTTCACATGCAGGTAGGCAAGGGGAGGGGAGGTGACGGGAGAAACAAGCTGACGGGATTGGGGGGTTTGGCGGGATGGGCTAGGGAAGGATTTGGAATTCCTTAATTTACTCCTTAAATGTGGGAATTAATGGAGGAGTTATGGGAGATGTAAATTCAGCCAAATAATTGAGGGTGGGATTTAGAAATTATACCTAACAGGGAGATAGGGAAATAGGAAACAAATATTACTTGACTCCTTAATGGGGCTGGCGGTAGTAGGATCCAGAGAGGGTTTAATCTATTTCCTAAAACAAGGGGTTCACTTGGGAAATAAATTAAAGCAAAAGGAGGTGGGAAAATTCGGCTGTGGCAGTGGAGGGAAAGTAATAATTATTTCCAAAGGGGATTAGGAAATAATTAGGAAACATAGCCCAATTGGTCCCATAGGGGTTGGCGGCTTGCTGGGATGATGGGGGGAATTAATTGAGAGCAATTTAGAATTTCCAAATTAGGATTTAGCATTAGGAAATAGTTAATTCAAATCCCTTTGAATTTAAAATTCAAAATAGGTTCAAAGCACATGCTTTCCTTAAATTAGGAAACACAAAAATCAGCCAAGGAATGGGAGGCCGGCGGGTAATACCTTGGCCGGCGGCAATGAGGTGGTGTTGTTTGGCCGTGGGGTGTGGGGAGGAGGATGAGGGAATCGGGTGAGTTGGAGGTAGCTGGCGGTTAGGGGTTTGGAGGGAAAGAGGTAGGAGAAGAAAATAAAGGGGATACAAAAAGGAACCACGAACTCGACTTATCTAAGTTGGTGGGTATTGTGCCATCTCCTTCCTCTCCTAGGAAGCTCTCTCCACTAGAACTCACAAGCTCTCACAAACTCATTCAAGAGAAAATATCATCTCCAATCATTCATTAACCATAATAGAATAAAATGGGGCTTTAAATAGCCTCCTACAACATGACTCGAAACAAAAGACACAAACGCCCTTTGGGCTTACATACGATAACTCCCATGAGAGGGGTACTACGGGAAAGAAAACACATAAGCAACTAAATAAAAAAATACAACGACTCTAAATGCCACATAAGCAAATAACAAGCTACATGAAAATAAAATACATCAACGACTCAAAAATATAAAGACTCGATCGTGGCCGAAGATCGTCGGCCGCGTCTCTGATAAACTCTCCATGATGATCTGATGCCCCCATCACCTTTAGTTTGACTATATGATAACATATTGTTTTTACTATGCACTAACATGCTCTAATATGATTTTTTCTCTACTCTTCTCAATTTAACCATACATCCATTTTATCATTTAGGGTTCTTCCACATCCCACTTGATTATTATTAATACCTTTTATTGCCTTATACTCATAGGAAATCAAAATACAATTTGTAGAATTTTTTTATAAATCAATAACAACAATAATAATAATATCACGTAACTACTTATTAATTGATCAGTTAAACAGTAATCATTAATCAATGGATTAATTAAGTTCAATCCATATAACCAACTAATTTTTACCAAATTAAACAAACGTAATCTTTTTAAATTAAAAAAAAAATTTAATGATTTATTTAAGTTATAAACATCATTTTTTATATTAGAAAAAAGAGGTTTATATATATATATATATATATATTCCAAATCTCATTGTCTCATTGTTCACCTTGTCACAATCGACTTTACTTTGTGCGCGCATGTATAATAGCACAATCATCTAAAACTCAAATCATGTTGATGACATGTTCGACCAAATGAACGGAGCCTATGGTGTGGACAGGAAAACTCATAGGTGGATGCTCGTGATGCAACGGGCAGGCCTTATACACGCTTCTCTTAACGTGGAGGGAAAGTTAATATGTTGTTACAAATTCTCTCATGTAATTACTCCTTGTGCGTCTTCCTTGGTGCAGTGGGATTTGAAATTTCAATCTCATTGTCTCATTATTCGCCTTGTCACAATCGACTTTACTTTGTGCGCGCAGGTATAATAGCGCAATCATCTAAAACTCCTAAAATCATGTTGATGACATGTTCGACCAAATGAACGGAGCCTATAGTGTGGACGGGAAAACTCATAGGTGGATGCTCGTGATGCAACGGGCAGGCCTTATACATGCTTCTCTTAACGTGGAGGGAAAGTTAATATGTTGTTACAAATTCTCTCATGTAAGTACTCCTTGTGCACCTTCCTTGATGCAGTGGGATTTGAAATTTCAATCATGGTGTTATAGGATACCGACAATACACACATTTTCTAGTGTGGTGAGCAACTCCAGACTCCTAATAGATTTACCCTAAGTGGGGAGGCTGCTGGAACTTGGAGCTAATGAACTCTAAAAGACAACATACATGAAAACTATAGACATAAACGTGGCTAAAGTCAAAAACCAAATAAGAATAAATGTGAACCCAGAATGAAAAGAATGCATAAAATTAAAAATTAAATGAACCTATAAGGAAATATGAATCACTTGAAAGTTCACTAGCAATGCAAACAAAACCTCACTATCATACGCCCTGCTCCCTAAACTCACGAGAAACATAAGAACGAACCAAATGAACCCAAAAAAATGATGAAAATAAATTAGGCTACACCTCTTATTTATAGGAAAGAAATGGTTCCCTGTGGAATCAAAATTATTAAAATAATTATTTTTAAATCATAAAAAAAGGATGGTGCAGAAAATGTGCAGAGATTTGAACTCGTTCTAAATTTGCTCTCTACCCCACCATATCCTCAACATTTTCATGCAGGTAGGCAAAAGGCAATCACTAAAAATTAAAAAATGGAAAATTTGCAAGTATCCTAACAACAAAATAAGCATTGCAGATGCCAAACTTTAGATAATTTTCAGGATTTAGGCAAATTTTACAACAATCTACAATCCCAATACAATGTCAAAATTCATACAAGTACTGTGAAGGCGCATAAAATGATAAGATCCAAGTATTTTATAATCATATACACGCACTGAGTAGACTTTTAAATTCTATTAAAATGTCCTGAGAAATGTGCAAATGCAAGTACATTGAGAACCATACAAGCACATGACGCATGAAAACTAAAAATTGCGCAAGAAAATCAAATATTTTGAAACCAAAATGCCCACATATACTCTGATAAATGTGCCAAATACATATATGTAACATTTGATATTATTGTGCAAACTGAAAAAAATATGAATTTTAAATTTCTCACCCCAAGAAGCACGTAGATATGTTAAAATTTCAGAACTAATTTTAAATTTTAAATATCTTTTGAAAGTTCATAATACTTGTATGTGTTTCAACAAAACATGTCAAACTCCTAAATCTGAGATCTAAAAATAATGCATGGTTTAAAATAAGAAAAATTTTAATTTTATCCATTTCAAAAGAAATAAAAGTTTCAAATGGTGCACTATAAATTATATCCTCACAAATGAACATACAATTATACATCTAATAAAGATATTTGACTTTATGATCATATTAAGCCTTCAATGTCTTTTATGTATGAAATTCATTACAAATATATAAACCCTTGAGTTCATCACTCATATGGTAGTGCACAAAGTTAATTCTTGAACTTGATCCTCGACTAACAAGCAAGCAAAGTTGATAAGGTTTTAAATCATAAAATAAAATCATTTAAATAACCTGGTAATGACTGTATTGATTATAAATCTCCTTAGAGGTGACTACATATTTCAAAATAGCTTCAAATCCCATAGCAAATTACTTCAAGCTTGAATCTCGACAACAATCAAAAATCTCCAATTTTGAAAAATATAAAAGCATTTAAAATGAAATCTACCTCTTACAATATAAAGCAAATATCAATCCATCCTTCATAATCATTTGTCGAGGGAAACAAGTTTAATAATAATTTCAACTCACAAAGAGCCAATATTTTGTCGAGCGTATCACTACGATTCATTCTCAAATAATCTCTCGCATGTAAGGAATGACATTTGTCCTCTAACCAGTAGTTTTGTCACTAAACCAGTAGTTTTGTCACTAAATGACATCACAGATAAATAGTTATGATTTATGATTGTTGACTGGGGTAATCTAGCAAGCGATTTCACCGTAAAATTGCATCATTAAATTATGCTCACGATCAGAGCTCGAAAATTTCTCAATGACTAAAAACCTATGAAAAATTACTAACATGATGCACTTAATAGGCACAAAGCCTTTTGTTTGCTGAAGCCAACTTAAATATATTCTCTTAGATAAATATTCATCTCAGGTCTATAAAGTTCACTTAGATGAAGCAAACATAGCTGCTAATAAGAATCTTTTGATTAGGTTGAGTTGAATACTTCCTCCGATTAATTAAACAAGAACTCATGACAACCCAGAATAATGGAACTATGAGATTTTGAACAAATTTATCATTATTCCCCCTACCATCTGCTTTAACTTCACACTAGTAAATTTCCAACTTCATACAAAATTTGCTACTAATATATCCCAAACATTTAGCTTCTAATGGCTATTTTCTAATGATGAATAGATAAAAGCAAAAAATATTAAAAGATTTAAAATTGAAAGTGGAGGAATGCATTTGATAATGAGAAGAATGAAAATATCAAAGTTAATATTAAAATGACTACTGAATTGATAATAACTTCTACTTCACAAGCAATTTAAAGAAGGTTGCAAAGTGGAGTTCAAACTTATATATATATATATATATATATATATATATATATATATATATATATATATATATATATATATATATATATATATATATCAAATCATATTTAAATATAATGGATTACTTTGTTGTGTTATTAATATGTTGCTTTATTTTACATTACTTTGAATCCAGTGTTAATTAATATGGGGAGTTAAAAAAATTGTTATAATTGAAGAATGTTAAGAAAATGACAATTAGTTAGAATTTGAAGATGATATAATTATTTATATATGGGCTATTATTAAGAATAAGAAAGTAAAATTAAGTCCACCATGGATTCTAATCTTAATGGTGTATTTAAGTTTTAAATAAATGTTTACTTTGAATCTCATTTCAATTTTTCATTTTACAATAAAATTTAATATTGAGATTTGTAGTTTATATCTTTATAATGATGAATCAAATAAATATGTTGATGTTTTATTTTATTTTTGTCATTTTTATGAATTATTTGTAATATATATATATATATATATATATATATATATATATATATATATATATATATATATATATATATATATATATATATAAGCTTCCGCCTTGAGGTTTATGCCTCGCCTCGCTGAGGCAAAATAACTCGATTCCCGATTTCTCCTTTTTAAACCTTGGTCGAGAGGGCTAAATTGGGGCATTATAAAAGTTTGGGACTAAATTGGGAATTTACTAATAATCAGGGGACTGTTTTAGACTTTTACCCATATTTTAAATCATCCATGATGATGCAAATTTTGAGAAATTCATGTGATGCCATGGGAGTACCATGGCTTCTACAGTTGTGAGTCAGCTGACCATGGCTGTAACTAGGGGTTAGAAAATGGCTAAGAAACAGCCATGTTATCATAGCAATTGTAATAACAGCCATAATAATGAAAAAATGGTGGGACCTTCCAGATTTCAGCATCCAGTAACGTTTTTTAATTTAAAAATTAAAGTCAGCCATGGCAGTACTTTAACAACCCCTATGAGTTTCACTTTAGTAAACAAGTTCAGGTATGAATTAATAGCATCACAGGCCGCATTCCATATACAAATAGAGCCTGAGGTTAATTTTAACATAGAACTTTATTATCATGTGTAGCAAATGCCCTCAAAACAAGCTTCAACTTCTTCAGATTCAATTTCCAGCAAATTAATTGAGCAAGTAATACAAGGGTTTCATGGCCCTAATGTGCTTAACTAAAGAAAGCATTCTATGGTGAAACCTGTTCACAACCTACATATCAATATATGATCTTAGCAGGAGACAGAACTTGTAAAAGTGATTATTAAGCAACTTAGACTAACTAGCAGAAGTTCAACATATTAAAGAGGAAAAAAATAAGACTGTGCAGAAATCTATCAAAGTTTTACCTAATGAATTGAGATCAAAATAGTACAGTAGATTTTCTATGGAAGACTAGAAATACAATACACATAACTACTCAGTAATAACTCACCAAACAACAAGAAAATCCAGGAGATCTAAATGGTTCTCAATATATTCCACACAACAATAGGTAGAATCCACCTTTTGTCGTAGCAAAATGCCCCAACAATGTACTAAATCTTTTCTGGCCTGTCACATAAGTTCCAATCAGCTTGGTTTACTTTATAAGAATAAGATTAATCACAAACAATGAACTTACATCCCATCCCAATGATGGCAACTTTTGGACAAAAAGGGAAAGAACATCCTCTTTGCAAATTTCAAGGGCCATTTGAGAGATCTGTTCCTGACTTGGCTCAGCTTCCCCATCACCAGATAGCATTTGTCTCATGGAAATAATATTTTTCTCAACATCTTCAAGTGCCTGACATGATGAATACAGATGCAATAAATAGTAAAGTTTTTTTTTAAAAAAAAAAAAAGCAAACAAACAAAATTTCCAAGCATCGCTTAGAAATACTACAACAACAACAACAACATTAAGCCTTTATCTCACTATGTGGGGTCGACTACATGAATCATTTTTCTCCATTGTACTTTGTTAAAAGTTAAATTCTCATTTAAATCTGATAAAGAAAGGACATTTCTAATATTTTATAACCAAGTCTTTTTAAATTTATCTCTACCTTTCTAAACATAAATCAAATCAAATACATCTACTTTCCTAATCGGGTCATTAGAAGGACGTTGTTTTAAATGACCAAACCATCTAAGGCAACTCTCTCTAATCTTATCTTCCACTGGAGCTACTCCAACCTTTTCACGTATATGCTCATTTCATATCTTATCTCTAAGAGTAAAGCCACTCATCCACCTAATCATCCTTATATCTACAACACTTAACTTAATATTATGCTTCTCTTTTAATGGCCAACATTCTGCACCATAAAGCATTGTTGGTCTAACCACCATCTTATAGAATTTTCTCTTAAGTTTGAGGGGTACTTTTCTATCACACAACAAGCCCGATGCATTCCTCCACTTTAACATTCCAACTTGAATTCTACTAATAATATCCCCATCTATTTCACCATCACTCTGAATAATAGACCCAAGATATCTAAAATGTATACTCTTATTAATGACTTGATCACCCAAAGTCATAATCCCCCACTAGAACTATTATTACTAAAATTACACTCCATATATTCAATTGTAGATCTACTCAAACGAATGCCTTTAGCCTCTAAGGTTGAACTCCATAATTCAAGTTTACCTTCAACCCCCTCTCTAGTTTTATCAACAAAAAGAATATCATCAACAAAAAGCATACACTAAGGTACAACCTCTTGCAAATGTCTAGTGAGAACATTCATGACTAAAGCAAAAAACATATGGGCTTAAAGCTGATCCATGAGTAATCCAACTGAAATAGGAAAATACTTGGTCAAACTACCTTGTGTCTGAAGTCTGAACACAAGTAACAGCTCTTGCATATATATCCTTAATAACTTGAATATAAGCATTATTAACCCCTTTATTTTCTAGAACTCTCCATAGCATTTCTCTTGGAACTTTATCATATGCTTTCTCTAAATCAATAAATATCATATGTAGATCCTCCTTATTCTCTTTATACTTCTCCATTAAACCTCTCAATAAATGTATAGCTTCCATAATAGACCAATCCGGCATGAATCCAAATTGATTTTGAGAAATGTTAGTATCACGCCACGACCTACGCTTTATAACTCTCTCCCATAGTTTTAAAGTATGACACATTAACTTAATTCCTCTATAATTCGCACAATCTTGTGTATCACATTTATTCTTAAAAATAGGAATCAGCACACTCATTCTCCACTCATCTGGCATCTTTTTAGTCTTCAAAATAATTTTGAAAAGTTTAGTAAGCCAAAAATTTTCTTCATCTCCTAAGCATTTCCGCACCTCTATTGGAATATCATCAGGTCTAACAACTTTTACACACTTCATTTTCTTTAAAGCCTCTCAAACTTCGTTTTTACTAATACATCGATAAAAACAAAATTCTTTATTTTCATTTAGGGTGTTAAATTCACTAAAGTCAATCGCATTCTCATAATCTTCAATAAAGAAATTTATAAAAATATCTCATCCACCTTTGTTGAATATCTTCTTCTAATAAAAGCATTTTTTGATCTTCATCGTTAATACACTTAATAAAATTTGATTTGATACTACAATAACAACAAGCCTTTATCCCACTTAATAAAAGTTAATCTGATGAATTTTAAAACCTCTTATGATCATCTACATTATTTACCACCTATCTATCGTTCTAAGAAAATTATGCAGCTTACATATCATTAGAGCCATACGACATATGTCATAAATATCCTAATATTTCTCCTAAAGGGATACATAAATAGTACAAGTCAAAATTGATGAATCATTTTGAAGTTGGATACTCAAATAAAGTTCCTCAACTGATTCTTCATCAAAATTATTTTTAGTGAAGAGCTAACTAAATGTAGCATTACTTTCAATGTTATGATGCATATAAGAGTAAAGAAAGAAAATTAGTCAAATATTTAAAATTTGATAATTTAGTGGATATCCATGCACTATAGGACAGCCCCAACCATTGTTTGACTACTTTTTTGTAGGAATGATATTTAATCTTCATGGTGTAAAAGCCAATGATTTGCTACACAATCCATTTAACCAATGGAAATCATTAAGGATGGCACAATCAATGGCCAAGTAAGATTCCTATTATCCATTGTGAAACTCTAGGGATGGCGCAATCCATGTCCTAGTAAGGTTCAAAAGAATACAAATGACAATCCATGGAGCTTTCTCTTGGTTTCACATAATATACATAGCATCTGCTTAAAGAAAATGATGACAAGAATCAATGAAAATAATACTTGAAGATAAGTTGTGTTTGAACGCAAAAGAGAGTAAACCAAAAAGGAAATAGTCCCACATTTGATGATTGACAAATGAGTTGAACTAACTCGTTGATATCACCAATAGTTAGGTTAAGTCTTATGCATATCAAATAGGAATGTTCTAATCCTAATTTCAATATCACCATATCTTAATAAGAAATACCAATCTTCACTGACTTAATCTTATCTTGCACAGAACAATCCTAAAAGATCAAAACAACATATCAACCTAACAAGCTACCCCAAAAGCATGAGTTTTTCCTCTCTTTCTTTTTCTTTTTCTTTTTCATTTTTCTAAGGCCCGCCAGAGTTTGTTTCTGCCGCTCAAACCCACAATACTGCCGATTGCCAATTTATAATCCAAAAGAAAATCACGAAACAGCTTTAACTATCTAGGAGATCAACTAGCCAGAAAAACAAAAAATTTAAAATATGAACATAGGATCATTGCCAGGAAATAAGAAACACGAAAATCAAACAAGTAACATCAATGCGGTTCCATACGTTCCAAACAGAACGTCATCAACAAGTTACAAATTTTACAGCAACCATGAACCCCCTTTCACTACTTCTCAACAAAGTAGAAGTCCATTTCACAGTAACGCACAAATTCTAGTAAGGGGAAGATCTCCACAAAAGAAAAGAGCACGGGATCGTCATATTATTTATTAAACAATGCGCAAAGAAGCGTGTAAAGACGATGACTTTATCAATTGGGAAGGGCGTTAACCTTGGCAGCAGTCTTCGTATCAAGGGCGAGGATACTATCCCTCATCGCCTTCACAAGCTCAGCCGGGCTCGATCGCCCTCGCGAGGGCTTGAAGAAGGAGAAGGACATGCCTGCTTTCTCTTTCTCGCTATCGTTCCTTTCTCTCCCTTTTCCTGTCCCTCAACACAACGTCGGCGTCGGGTGGATCGTGCGCGGCCTGCTTTTGTCCCGGGGAACAGGAAGCTTGCCAATCCCCAGTTGGTTAGATTGGAGTGGTTGGGCCCATACGAGCAGCCGGCAAGAAGAAATAAAGCAAAGCATGCCATTTGGCATGTTATTCTATAGTGTTTTTAACTAGCCACATTTTTATATTAGAAATACTTTTATATTTAGGAGTAATTAATAACTTTTGTGTGATACATAATTATTGTGAAAAGGTGTGTGGCATGTGCATATTTGTCCAACCTTATTTTTTAAAAAAGTCAGAAATTTATAAAGGGGTCAATGAGGGTGAGACATGTTTTAGTATAAATTGTCATTTAGGAGGTAAAATTGAGGGCACTTATGGTGGTAAGTATAAATATAGTAGATGCAAATGATGATTATATTAAAACAATTTATTCTTACGATTTAACTCATTAATTAGCTCGAATTTTGCATGTTACTTAACAAGTACATTATGAGCTTGATATTCTTTGATTGTGTTCAGATCGATAGCAACTTAAATAATAATGCTAGACATATCACCAATAATTAAAAGAATGGCCTTTTACATTAATAATAGTTTTTTTTAATAAAAGTCACAGCGGGGCCTATGGGTTAATAATGATAAATAGTACAAGTCCTTAGATGATCAGAAGCTCGCTAAAAAAATAGCATTTGAAATAAAACCTAAGAGCTTTAGATCCTACCTAATATATGAAAAATAAAAAACAAGCAAAGCAAAGCACGATTGCAAAACAAATAATGAAACACAGTCACCAACGCAGTATCAAAACAACACCCCAACGCACGGTCAATCGACCCAACGAACAACCATCAAGATCAACTCAAGTGATTCAGATCAAATCCAAGTAAAGAAAGCATCAACCTGCAAACAACACTAAACAGAGAGAAAGAAAAAAGTAGGAGCAATACCCCCACAACCAACAGGACAAACCACTAGAATCACCCAGCAAATTTCACGAACATTACAAACAGAATAAAACAAAAGCAAACCACCAGATAAATAAATAAGCAGCCACAACTTAAACAACAAAGGGCTACTTTCTACCTTTCCTTCTAAGATGACATTAATTATAGTTATAATATTGCAGCTATGACAATAAGAGGAAGTAAAAGATGTCATGAATGTGGCAAACACTTGATCTTACAAGTAACTCAGTTATCGACCTTTTATCCCATATTAATTGCGCATGTATTGCGCCACAACCTTCTCCTCCTTTCATGGCCTTATATTTATCTTGAAGAGACCATCCTTTTGCTTCACCATTGGGGTAGCACGATAATGCTCCTTATTTTACTTAGAACCTCTTAAATCATTGACATATGATAAACAAACTAACTATGCATCATCCTCATTTACATTGTAATCTACAATTAAAATTTTCATATTAGCATTACACACATAAATAAAAGTCCAATTTTAAATAGATATAATTGTTTTCATTAAAAAAGAAAGCAAAATCATACTCTACTACTATCTATGTAGAAGGAATTGATATCATAAACTTTGTTTTGTGAAAGTGTTACATCACCTCTTGGTTCAAAATAAATTAGTTCTTATCAGTCTTTGTGACTTTATATGTAGGATCTACAAAATCTTTGAGGAAAATACTTTTTTGAATAATCAATCATTTGCTTCATTTCATAATAACTACCCAACTAACTTGGTTGTTTTATTTTTATTCCCCTCTATAAAATATGAGCTTGATTCATATATAGAAAAAAAAACTCAAAATATAAACACTAGAGTACTATCTGATTCAAACAAAGTTTGATAAACAAACAAAATATGTTTGAACATAGTCTGAACCAAGTTTAAACATGGTTCTTCGAACTATATTTAAATATGGTTTGAACAAAGTTCATAAATATTTGAATAAGGTTTAAACCATATTTGAATATGAATCTGTTGACCTCATTTTTGTATGAGGTCACTTAGACTACTCTTGATCCTTAATTTAATTTCCAAATCAATTCAAAACTCTAGAATCTTTTTTAGAATCTCGACCTTAGGATCTATTCTAGGTCCTAGGATCCTTCTAGACTTCAGACCTTAGGATCTACCTAAATCTTAGGTCAATCAAACCAAACTCAAGGTCAAAAGGTTTTGTCCTAAAGGCCTTTTCCATTGAAATTTCAAACACTTTGAAACCCAGTTAAATGACCTCCGATTCAGAGTCTGTTAGTTGCATACTGATGGGACATGTCTCTGGAGGAAACCCTCAAAATTTGATCCCATTCTGAGGTCTCTAACCTCAGAAACTTAATCAAAACCCAAAGGCTGTAAAACCTTCAAATATTTACAGCCTATGCCACTGGACCTGTCACTTTGAAGATTCTGACCTTAGAGCCTTCACCAAAGCCTCTAGTCACTTCCAGACCTTTAATCTTGATATGTTGAACATTAAACTGCATTTTTCTAGACCTAATTTGACCCCTATTTGACCAGGGGTCAAAATGACCAAAATACCCCTATGGGGTTCAAATATTGATTTTCAACCAAATGAACTCCGAATTGAACGAAATCACCTCCCATATACTTGAAATATCATCTCAAACTTGTTCAGACCAAATCCAGCCCTTGGGTCAACTTGGTTGACCGAGTCAACCTTAGTTGACCCAATGACCCCTTAAGAGCTTAAATAGTCACTTTGATCATTTAAACCCTTTTGACTCCCAGATCACCTCTAGCAAGCATCAAATATCAATATCAAACCCATTCAAGCTCTTCTGATCATATTCCCCAATGGTTTGGATTTGATTGTACTCTTGACCTGTTTAGCTGTTGACTTGGTCAACTAAGCTTGAACTTGACCAAACTTGACCCATTTGAGCCTATTCATTTCATTCATTTAAAACCTTAATTTGATCCCTCAAATCCATTCCATTTGATGCATGGAATATTTTTAAATTCACTTTGAGTCAAACCTTAGCCTATTAGACCAAGTTGGCTCATATGCTTGGTCAAATACCTATGGCTTTAGTTGAACTTTCATATATCCTCAATTAATGCTTTCAAGACTTAATCCATCAGCTCAAGCAATCCTTCTTGCCACCTCAGCATTTTGGTTGACTGTTTGACTGGTCAAACAGTCAAACCAAGCTCTCAAATGAGTCAAGGATGGTCAAAACCCATTTTAAATTAATCCTATCACTCCTTAAACCATTCCAGCAGCCCTAATCAAGTTCTGGAACCTTCTCAAGGCTTTTCTCAGCCCTTGGATGGAGATCCAATGGTTCTCATCAATCCTATATGGCCATAAAGGGACAAAATGACATTTACATGTCATTTGTCCTTGTGTCCTTTGATCTATCTGCTCCCAACCACTCCCATGCCACATGGCTTTCATCTGGAGTCCAGCCAAACAAATCCTAGTCGTCCAATAGATCTAGGGCAGCTTGAATAGGGTAGAACCTCATTTGGAGCCCCCATTCTCACTTGAACACTCTCTCTCTATCCTAGGCATTCTAACTCCAAATCTCATTCCTTTTGAGCACTCCAGAGGTCTCTAAGGCTCTCCCGACCAGAAAACAGCCGGTCAAAGCGGCCGCCGGCAAGCTTTCCGGCGAGCAAAGGGCCAAATCCCTCCAAGGCTTGAAGCTCTCGATCGGAGGCGTTTCAAGCCAGGGTTTCTTCTACAAAATGGAGCGTGGACAGCCTACAAATGCAACATGCCTTTAAACGGATTAATCCGTCCATTAAATGAGGTATAAATTCAAACCCTAGGTCTAAGTACACTAGATTAAATAAGTTTCTTTATATTATGTATTGAGCTAGAAAATAAACTCCCCATTAATTATGTTCATTACTAGTATCTCTGTTTAAAATTTCGTGAACTTTGATCGTTTGGTTTGAGAGAACGAGCGAAATTTTGATTCTAGGGCGTCACTCGCGGTCTCCGGCGAGTGTACATTTTTTTGGACCGTCGATCATCACATCAACGGTCCAGATTGAGCCTTTCGGTGCCTCTGTCCGACCGCGTATCTGATTCGGGATTCTTTCTTTGGTCCGGCGACATCTGGGCCATCCATCCCAAACCGCGGGATCCAGTTGCCGCCGTCTGATCTCTTCTTCAGGAGATCAGATCTCGAGATCAGATCGAGGCCGTCGATCCCGAAACGCAGAGAATCGGACGGCCGTCGTTTAACGCTGACGTGGTTAAGTAAAACCGCGTCCAGCGCCCTGCAGCCGACGCGTGGCTGACCGCCGTCGCGCCGTCGCGCCGCCTCCGCGTTTTGACCCCGCGAACCAGAACACGCCGCGTGTCCCACCAGCCGCCGTTTTTGGTTTGGCCGAATCAGAGAGCTCCACGTGTGCAGCCCGCCTCCAGTTTTTTTTAAAAAAATGATTTAAATTAGTTTTAAATCATTTTTAAACTCAAATTTCTTTTAAAAATAATAGAAAATTAATTTTAATTAATAAAAAAATATTTTATATAATAAAATTATCATAAAATTAATTATTATATTTTAAAATTAATATTGATATAAAATATTACTTTTATATTAAATTAGTTAAATGTTAAATATTAAGTATTTTAAAATTAGTATTTATTTATATATATAATTAAGTATTTTTGAGGTAATTAAATATTATGTTTTAAGTTTTAAAATACTTTAAAATTTCAGAAATAATATTAATGTATTGAATTTTGAATTAAATTTTAATTGTGTATATATCTATATATATATATATATATATAAATACTTTAATTTGAAATTAAATTAATTTAAGATATATGTTATATTTTAAATAGTTAAATTTCAGTTAAAATTAATTTTTAAATATCTTCGAAAATTTTAATAATTCAAAATTTCAGAACTATTTGTGACCTAATTTAACTTGATTTATTAATTATTTTAATTATTAATTACTTTTAAGTTAATTAATCTTAAACTTTAAAAATTCAAATTAAATTCATTCTAAATAAGAAATATTTAAATAATACACTAAAACTTTTGAAATTCCAAATACTTTAAATTAAAGTTAATTTTAAAATTTAATTATTGATTTACTTGAATTATTTAATTATCTTTAATATTTAATTAATATTATATTAATTATTTTGAAAATTAAAAATTATTTTCATAATAACTTTGAAAATCAGTGGATCTCCATGTTCTTTAAAATTTATTCTAATGATATTTTTAATTATTTTATTTTAAAATGTATATTTACATATATAGGTTTAAATATATTAATATATTTTTAAATATATTTTAAATCATATATATATTTAAATCTTATAAGTTTGAGAGATCCCTTGGGATTTTAAGCCTAGACTAAACATGTTTGAATAGAATTAATGGGGATGATTAGTGAACAATCGTATCTTAATTGTTCACTAATCTAGTCTTTAATTATGTGTTTTGTGTTAATCTATGCATGTTTAGGTTACACACACTCGCACTTAGTCTAAGGTTCTCCTAGATTTAGGAGTTGATTGTTATTATGTGTGATTCATACATGCTTAGTTAAGGGTTAGTCAAAACTTTGATTCAAACCTACACAACTTAGTGTCGTTAAGGACAAGAATTAAGGGCATGTTTAGAAAACTTAGAGAAATCCTAGGGATTAGGATACACCTCATTTGAACTTGAAATTTGAACCATTTGAACTTAGTGACATTCTCAGCCTTAGGGAATTTTCTTATTGATTTTTGAATTCATTAAGCCTCTTAATTAACTTAATTAAGATTAAACCCTAATTAAGCCTCTAAACCTTCCAGAAAATGTAATAAATCCATTTTAAATCTAAAAATTATGACCAACCCCTCTAACTGATCATAATTGAACCCTTAATCATTGACAAATTGAAATCAACTTAATTTGACAGCAAATTAAACCTTAATTTAATTTTAAGTGAAATTGAATATTTAATTAATATAATTAATTAATAATTATTAAAAATTCCAAAAATATCCCAAACACTTGGGAATCTCTCCTTAGGTCATTCCTGACCTTTGGAGCTGATTTCAAGGAGTTAGGAGCTCATTTGGAGCAAAATCACAAAAAGGCCCTTTAATTAAGGATTTTTCAATAATTCATTAAATACCTCGAATTTCAAACCTTCATAATTAATTCCAGAAAAATCCAAATTGAACAAACTCACTTGCATTCAACTCCTAATAAGGTGTAATATTTATTAAAAATGTTAAAATTCCAGAAAACCTTTAAATACAAAAAGTCAACAAATCGGTCAACTCTAGGTCAAATCTAGTTCAAAACTTCAAACCTTTGTAATAAAATGTAGAAAAATCCGATTTTAACGTACTTACCTTCTAACTGATCGTAGTAAGGTCTAGTATTTTAATAAAATACAAACATTCCAGAATTTGAACTAAATCAAAAAGTCAATTTTCAACCCTTTAATTAAATGATTAAAATATTCGAAAACTCATAAAATTCAAGATTAATTTGAAATTCCAGAAAATGTTAATTTAATGTTTAAAACATTCAACAAACATTTTAAAACACAACAACCATCCTAAAGATGAAGTTTATTGGCTGGACTACTCCGGGCTGCGGGGCTAAGTGTCCTAAGGAGGCTGGTTCCTCGAGCCTGGTGGAACAACGCCACGAATGGATTCCAAGGGGTGTTAAACCTTAAAAATAAATTAATTATTAATAATCTAACCTTTTAAAACTTCTAATTTAATTACATTAATTTGGTTTATCGGCTGAACTACTCCGGGCTGCGGGGCTAAGTGTCCTAAGGAGGCTGGTTCCTCGAGCCTGGTGGCACAACGCCACGAATCGATTAATGGCAAACTTAAATTAATCAATTTTGAAAATCAGCGACCATATTTCTAATAAAAATTCATTAATTCTTAAGCCTTAATCAACTTAAGCCACTTAATTATACCGGGTACCACTGGGTAACCCAGGCCTACGAGGCTATTAACTTAGCCCTAAGGAAGGTGAAATAAACTTCACGGCCTCGGTGTGAAACAAAGGTGATATCCAACAAATAATTAAATAAATCTTAAAATTAACCTTAAGCCATTAATATTTGAATTCAAACTTAAATACCTTAAGCCTTTCAACTAATCGAACTTTAAATAACTCTAACCAATAATCCTATTTAGGACATATCTAAACCACACAGCTTATATCACACACTGTAGATGGTTTGCTAGGAGCACCAACTCTAGTTTTAGGCTAGGCCGGTGTTTACTTTTTGCAGCTGTGTGCCGGATTTTTGAGTTTTCACTGCATGCTGTTTGCTAGCCTAGGATTGATGTGATTGTTTATTTATTTATTGCATTTTATGTTGTAATTAATTGAGCATTTAAATGTTGAATATTAACTGCTTGAGATTGAATATTAACTGCTTGAGATTGAATATTAACTGCTTGAGATTGAATATTAACTGCTTGAAGATTATATATAACTGTTGATTATTAGGATAACCTTGCAGGATCGAGTCTAGATTTTTCATTTTGCTTAATGTAAATTTGATTTGATATGGTTGTAAGTATTCAAAGTGATTTGAGTTTGGGATATTGATATCCAACTTGAATTCCAAAGAGGAGAAGACATCCCTAAAGGGGAGAGTCTTCGTCCATTTGGAAGATCAAGTTTGGATACTCTTCAAATATCCAAAGAGGAAAGATAACACCCCGATCAAGGGGGAGTTTCTTTTCATTTGGGTATCCGGACCCGACGACCCAAAAAGCAGCAAAAGGATGAAGAAGTGGATAACGAGAAGACCCATTCTCAAAATCACTTGAGTCTTAGGACTAGAAATACGGGTTGTAGTCAGTGGTGCCCGGCCACTTTACTTTTCTGCAAAATTCTGTGATGTAATAATAAGGGGCACTTGCCTACGGACATTCAATTTGATATATTTAATTTGATTGATTTATTTAAATTGATTGCGCATTAGAGATACCTGCTTTTCTAGTCTTTTTACCTGCATGTCGACTTTGATTTGACCTGGAATCCGACTGTAGGCTCTTAAGGACTTAATAAAATTTTTCTACTTAAATCAAATTAAAAACTTTAAGCTCACATAGAAACTTTAACGTTTTAAGAAATAATCCCGGGACCGCCGGGAGTCCTCATTTCATAGCATTCATTCAAATTTAATATTTTAATCGAGTCGATTAGCATGCATCATATTAGCAACTAATTTAAAAATCTTTAAACCTTTAATTGCATTACTTAGACATCGAGTACCCAACATAAGTTTAAGGGGCCAATTAGGATCCGCTCTAGATGTCGGCCCCGCTCTCAAAAACTTTTCTTAAACAACGTCCCTACCACTCAACATGAAAAGACCGGATACATGATTTTAAATCGTTTAGGTGGTTTAGCTGGCTTCCCAATCCAGGCCGGGGTAAGACCAGATTCGCATTGTACTAGCTAGGTTCGGGTCACTTTTTAGTACCCAATTTAGACTTAGGTTCTGAGGCTGGCTCGGGCCATAAGACCTCAATTTTCGGGAATTGAATCCCAACTTTCTAATAAAATTGATCACTTAAACTAAACATCGCTTTCAATCAAATACGAGCCTAACAATTAGAATTAGTTGGAGTGTTTTCTGAAGTAATTCAGAATCTTAAAAAACACTCCCTACTCCTCTTCCTTTGACTTTGAAAATAAGTGTTCAGATTTGATCCAATCCCATTTGAAAATTCCTACCATTTTCTCCTTTGATATCAATCCTTGAAATTCTTAAATAAAATTCACACCGCTATTTTAATCGAGAGTTTTCGTAGGAAATTCCGATTTTCTACGATGTAATTAACTACGAGGGCTTGCGCTCGTAGGAGATTCAGAAATCCAGATTTAATTTTCAAAATTGAAATTTTCAAAACCTTTAATTAATTACCTTTGGGAAATTTAAAACTTTGAAATTCGAACCCATTAGGGAACGATATGTTCGTCTTTCGAGGCGATATATTGTTCATAATAGAGTGTTCAATTTCAAAATTCCAAAATTAAATATTTCTCAAAGAAAATTAATGTATTTTCAAAACTATATATATATACTTGAAGAAATATTTTTTTAATCAAAACAGAATCTAATGAGGTTTAAACCATATTGAAACATGTTCAAATAAGATTTGAACAATATTTCAAAAAAATATTGAACCATGTTCAAATAAGCTTCGTGTAATGATTGAACCATATTTAAACATATCTCTTTAATCCTCTATATAGCTCTATGTTAGGTCTCTAATAAAATTATCTCAATTCAATAAAAAGCATATGAATCATTATATAATCACTTGTCTCATGAGATACAAGTGAAATATAAGAAAAGACTTACTCATGATAACTAAGGTCGGTGTTAAACAACTTTATATTATTCAACTTCATCACCATGATCTTCTTAACCTATTGAATAAAAAATATCAACAAAAGACTGATTAAATTAGCAAATAAAATGCCTCAAAGTTCATAGAGGAGTTGGAAATGGTAGAGCGACATCCCTCACTTTTTTAATTTTTAGCAGGAGATACCTGGGAACATAGTTATAAGTATAGCAAGACTATTTACATTCAACGGAACATTTGAACATATTTCTTCAAATAAACAGATAGCAATGAGATATCTAATCATGACCCAACCCAACACAAATCATCTATTAGAACATGCCACATTAGGTTGGATGCGTAATAAAGGAGTTGCCAAAGTTCTAATTGAACTAATTTCTTTTCATCGATCTTTAATTTTAAATGACAGAGCCACTAAACCATCAATATAAATAAATAAAATAGAGACATCATTCAAAACATAAACATATACATATTTCATATATATTCATATAAAAATATTTATACAATAATCATGATTTTTTCCAACATCTTATCCAATATTCATACCTCATGAATACAAAAGAATTTAAGTACTATAATATCATAAATAAAATACATCTAACAACACACCTCTAACTCATTCCACTAGGGCATTCCCTTTCTCTAAAACATGTAAACATATAGAGTGAGAAGATAGTTTAGTAGGTTGCACAGAATCTGCAATTATATTTAATGAAATGAAGTATAAAAATATGTATGCTTTCATGTATTGAATCATATAAGTTAATCATATGCTAAACCAATGTTTCTCTATGTTACTCTTATACTTGCATCATAAATAATAAAATTATGATCAAGATCACTATGCTAGAATCATATATATGTATATGTGTCATATGCAATACTTGCATGACCAAGATCATTGTATTAAAGTTATATTCTATTTAGGGCATTATATCACATGACGGTAATTCATTAATTTATATCATGTATAACAATTTATATCATCATGTACAGTAACATATCTTTATGTGTATATATTTCAACATATTATTGATAAAAGTGCATAATATCATGTGTTATATCAATACATCATTAAAGATATCATGCATATTTTATGTGAGGTAATATTATATCAGTAAGAATGGTCATCATGAATGACATTGCAACTGTAACATATGTCATAATAGTCAACCCATGTTATATTGCTTTCTATCGTTGTATTCTCTTACTTTGTCAGTGTCAGGAGGGCTATTTATGAGGATAAACCCATATGATATTTGGTGATGGTATCATAATTGCTTTTCTTTTGGTTTGATGTTGCTTCATTATCTATTTTTCCTTTGGTTGATTGTTTAAGTTTCCCCTCAATTCCATTTTCTCTTTATGTTGGTTCGATCTTCTTTAGTTGTTGTTTAGTTGTTGATTCTCTTTGTTTATTGGTGTCATTATGTCTGTTGCAATTGTGGCTATATTGGTTGATGAATTTCTGCTAGAGAATTTTCTCTATTCTTAAATTGTGTGTGCAGGGTGTCTCTTCATCTTGCTCAACCTATTTCATGTTTCTTTCTTTACTTAGTTTTATTCTTCTGCCTAGTTGGTTGCATTTGTTATCATTTTCATTTCTGGCATTTTGATGTTCTTCATTTATATTAGGCTTTAAATCAAGTGGTTGCGTTTGTGGTTATATCAATTTCAGGTGGTTTGTTGTTCTCTATATTTGTTGGCCTTTAAATCAGATATGGGTAGATTTTTTTTTTTTTTTCCCTCTCCATGTATTTGATGATTGTGTAGGAAGTGTTTTTGGCATTGATTGGTTTTATGCATTTATGAAGAGGTCATGCTGATCCTAGTGGAGTTTTTGGGTCAAGCACTTAGCCTGCCTTTTGCTTGTATTTTTGTAAGTATATAGGGATTAATTTTTCTATAGGCTTTTTTCTATCTTTTTGATTGAATATAGCTCCTTGAGCATATTATCAAGATGTTGATCTCTTTAAGGACTGTGTAACCTTTTTGATGAGGAAATAAACTTATCCTTTTCTTATATAAAAAAAACTATCTCAAACGATACCTTAACTTAAAATTAAGTTCACATTATCTGGTAGTACTAAAATTCCTCGTTTTACCTCATGAATTATGGATATTCTTGTTTTAATCTTCTTCATTATTGAACCATTAAAAAAATTCAAGTTTGGCATAGCATCATAACATGAATGCACCAGCAAAAAGCCTCATATATATAATCTATTTATTTTTATTGCTTTTGATCTTTCAGATATGATATGTGTTGGAGCTTATAGTTCATTTTAATTAGAATTATGAAGATAGTAAAGCTTTATCATGAACTTGTATTAATGGATGATTATTACTCATAAGCCATACATATTTCTAAGATAATTCAATTATATCATTAGGTTCGTATTTGTATTACTATTATCTTATAGGCCTACAGAATACTAAGATAATTTAATTATACCATTAGGTTTGTATATGTATTGCCATTATCTTATATAACAGACACCTTACTTTTGATAATTAAACTTTTCTTATGAAATTTCCCCATTCTTCCTTGTCAATAGTTGCACCTTCATACTTTGGAGGAAATAGCTCGCTTGCTGACAAGCCTTATGAAATTTCCCTAAATCTAGGATCAATATCTAACAATTCATTAAGCTATGTTTACATACAAAAATTAAACTACCCGCACCCAATAAAATCATGTCATCCTCTTGTAAGTACATCATCATCCTTACTATCTATTCTCTTTATTCATAGAAAATGATGCAATTTGGCCAGTCCAAAAATAACAGCCGACTACTTTTGGTAAAATAAGAACAAGATTGCTAAACATACCAATACCAAGAAGAAGAAATAGAGAATAAATGCCCTTCCTGAAATTTATCCTCTCATAATGGAACAAAGAGATAGAAACCCAATTTTACTCGTATATAAGGTGTGTATTATATATATTATATTTATAAGTTATACATAGAGTATGTACAAGCCACGTGGTTTGATTTCATTGGAGTCTGAACGTGAGCTACGTCTAGACTCCGCACATGATAATTTCTCCTTAAAAGAACTTATTCGAACAGTAAAACTTCCAAAGCTAAAGAAAATATATTTTGATGGAATATACTATTTGTTTTTATTTCCCACATTGCCCCCTTCAAATTCAAAGACATTACATCTACTTAAATTAGTGTTATCTTTAGTAGGATTATATCAATACATTTATATCCTGTGATTATAAATATTACTCTCTAAAAATTCTTTAATTTTCTATCATAGAAATCATTAAATGTCATTTTGACTAAAATCTAAATAATAACGAGCTAAAATAAAGTTTAAGCTAAAAAAACAAAACTAATTTATGTTAATTACTGCCCAAATCTTTTACGTAAACAAAGCGATCAATGTAACAAATTATGCTTGAGGAAGACCATCAAGATCTTATAAAAAGGTTACAAAATGGTTGTTTTCTACGCAATGTAATGAAACAAATATTAATGAAAAAAAAAAAACCTTACGAAGACTTCGTTTAGGATGATTTTCTTATTAATTTTTAAAATAACTTTTTAGTAATAATTTTTTTTACTAAAAAAATTGATTAAAAAAAAATCTGTCCCAAGCAAAGCTGAAGGCTCAATTCCATCTTCAACGGCATTCATCTATTGACCAGTGAACACCACATTCTTAAATTCAATCACCCCCTACCTCGAGTCCTCGGCCATGAATTCAGCCAGGAAATCCACAATCCCTTGGTATCTTCTTGCCTTCCCCCAGCTCATTCGCTGCTCCGCTTGCAATTCTTTCCTCTTCTGCTTCATAAATCCCCCCACCCAACCCGTTCGACCAGGCTCTGCTCTGCATATAGATATATGTATTAATAAATGTATACGTGCATGATGATCTCCCTCTCTCTCTCTCTCTCTTCAACATGTATGCCTTCTTCTCCATACATCATCAACATCCGCCATTCCCTTCAGCAACCTACTCTTCAAGGGAAGGCGAAGAAGATCGGTATAAATCATAAGGAGCCCAGAGATAATCAACCGCGCAGGGCTTCCTAGAATCCAACCTCAACCATGGCTTCCCCTTCCCACTCCAATGAAGCAGGCTAACAGGACCTGGATGAAGATTCCTACACCGGCCCTCCATATTATCCCCTCCAAGCCCATGCTGGTTCCATTTATGATCCACAGCCTTGATGTTTCCAGCTAGAACAAGCAGAAACGGAGGTAACGATCCAAGCTGATATATTCTTTTCTTCTTCTGCACAGTCATCCAATCTTCCACCATCCTCGTATAACCCGCCGCCCTCCACTTCTCCACGTCCATCACCATCACCCCCGTGTTGAAATAACATGCAGGACGCCCATCGAACGTTCGGGCCAGGACCGGGTCGGCCCAGAATGCGTCGGTGAAGTATTTGGTGAAGTTGGCGTGGCAGTATTCGGGCGCGGCGACGACTCGGCTTGCGAGGTCGACGGCCCAGAGGGTGCGGATGTCGTCGACGACGATGACGTCGGAGTCGAGGTAGATGACGCGATGGACATTGGGAGGGAGGATATCGGCGAGGTAGATGCGGGCGTAGTTGAGGGGTTGGTCGAGGGCATGGCGGACGGAGCGGGAGATGCGGGAGCGAACGCGGGAGGAGTCGAAGAGGTGGAGTTGGAAGTTGAGAAAAGGGAAGGTGGAGCTGATGATGGCGGAGATAAAGGGGTTGGAGCGGGAGGAGAGGAAGTGGAAGGCGACATTTTGGGGGCAGGAGGTGTGTTGGAGGATGGAGAAAACGGCGGCGATGGTGCCGCGGAGGTAGTTGGCGTCGAGGGTCATGGAGATGTGGATGAGGATGGGAGGGGAGCACTCATCGGCGTTGCGGAAGGCGGGGGCTTCACGGAAGTGGGGGAAGGCGGGAGGAGCGGAGGACCGGCGGATGACGTCGATGCGGAGGGGGCGTGCGAGGGGGTGGAGGGAGAGGAGGAGGAGGATGCGGAGGAGGAGGGAGGAAAGGGCCATAGTTGTCCTGCCGCGCCGGAGTGGGGGAAAAGGAAGGGGGAGATAAGGGCGAGAAAGGGGAGCGGGGGAGGATGGGTGGTGGGGAGGGGGATAAGGGAGGAGAAGGTATGGAGTTGGAGAGTTGGAAGGGAGGGAGAGAAAGACGGGGGAGAAAGCATGGCCGAAGGTTAAAATGGCTAGAGAAGGGAAGGGGTATATACTATTTTTAGGCTATTTTGGGGAGAAGGCGGAGCGGCAGAGACGCCGACTGAAGGGAATCAGGTATTCGTTGCTATTTATAGTAGGAGAGGCTGGAACGGCGTTTGGCTTAGGAAACTGGTTGCAGGGTAGCGAGTAGTTACGCTTGGGCTTCTAGATTCCAATAATGACTTTTTTTTTTTTTTTTTTAATTTTGGAGCTTCGCTCGTATCATAAATGAGAAGGAAAAAAATACAACACAAAGAAAAGCCACAAATTCTAAACTAGCAAGAGCAAAAGCATGCAGTTAAGGTGTGAGCAAATGATTAAAAAGGTCCATAAATAGATTTATTATTTTGTGTGGAGTCCGAATGTCATCCGGAGATCAATAAAAATGTGTCACATGATCACCCCATTGCTTGGTACCGAGCTGGTTGGTACCCCTCTGTACCGTTGGATGCCCAACGTTTAATCGGACGTCCAGTATCCGCACAGAAGAATAACTCCCATAAATGAGAGAGAGACCACCGAGAAGAACTATAGAGAAGAACCATGGACTCAAGGGAGCCAACAAACTGAAAGGCAACAATGTAATTGATAAATTTAGATCAGCAAGTCAAAAAAAAAAAAATTGTGTCAATAGAAATCTCAGGTTGTCATTAGGCCATCCAGAAAGAAAATTGGTTGCTAGCAGGGCCATATGGTAAGAAAAAACGGTTGCCAGTAGAGCCATCCAGTGGGGTTGGCTGGCTGAGTAAGCATATCTCATCATAGTCCATAGAAAGCTAATCAAACAAGAATGATAAATTCGAAACAGCCACACAAAGTAAAGCTCATTATCAATTTTGGATCATTTTTTTTCATCTCAGCCCAACTTTGTGGTTGCATCTAGTCGCACCCCCATTACCGCCACCCATCATCTACCTCCACCGTTATCTGCTTGCCATCGGCTTCTGCTCACTATCTCGCTGGCCCCTGCAGTAGCTTGCTACTATCGTTGCTCATCAGTCGCCACAAACAATTGTCCACTGATATTGAGAGAGTGTGCATGATTATTCATGTTCTTTTTTATTGTAGAATCTGCAACATGTAAGTAGTTAAAAATATAATTTAAGTGAAAATTATAGGGAGAAAAATAATGATTGATACAAATAGGAAACTTACAAATTTCAAGAGCTTATTTAAGGCTTCTTCAATTCCTTAGACAAAATAATTTTTTGTATAAATCATTTATTTATTATGCGGCTCAAGAACTCTAACAAAGTGGTTACTAAATATAAAAAAATATTATTAAAGCTTTTTGAAATGCTAATTTTTAACAACTTATATTAACTTTTAGGGGCTGTTTGGTAGAATGTAGGGTTTCATTTAAGTAGGATTTCGTAAATCCTCCAAATTCCGGATTTACGAAATCCTGAGGGGTTAAATCCTGAAAAATGTTTGGTAACATTTATGATAAATCCAGTTAAATCTTGTGTGACTGTTTGGCTATAAAGCAG
This sequence comes from Dendrobium huoshanense, assembly GCA_016618105.1. NCBI lineage: Eukaryota > Viridiplantae > Streptophyta > Magnoliopsida > Asparagales > Orchidaceae > Dendrobium > Dendrobium huoshanense. The sequence goes on from CM028358.1 coordinate 16,828,942, forward strand.
GATTTATCCAAGGGACTCTTACTCTAGCGCCTGGATTTCGTAAATCCCGCAAAATATAGGATTTTCGAAATCCCAGATTTCGCTCGAATCGGCGGAATTTTCCGTCTATCCCGGATTTCACTTGCCGTGAGATTTGATTTTGCATTTTAGGCCGTTTGGCTGGATTTCGCTCAAATTCGCCTCAAATCCTGTCTAAATCCTGCTACCAAACAACCCCTTAGTGAAAAATACAAGACCTATCTAACTCAACTTCACTTACTACGTGTGTAGCTATGATTGAGTTTATTTTTTTTTCTAGTTTATTTAAGTCCTGATAGAATTCAATTGTTTTATAAAATTTAGAAGTCGAGTCATATTCCTTATAACAATTATCAATTTTGAACTTTTTCATGATATTCATTATAAAATGATGAGTAAAAGCCGCATAATGCGACTCTAAAAATTCTACGAATAAATTAGGCATTGATGATACCATTATGTTTATCAACAACTGATAAATGATTGATCCGTTGTTAATTTCTTATGGATATCTTATTAAAAAAGAAAGTGATATTATAATATCACAATGTTGGATTAATAACATGGAGTTTGCTCCACTAATATGTACATGATCACCTCAAGACTTAAAACTAAATTAATTCTTAGTGGTCTTTGTAAATTTGTACATGAAATATTCTAAAAAAATAGTTCATTTAGGGGTGTCAATTTTTTACACGACCCAAAACACGACCCGAACCCGACCCGGAAAAATCCGGGTTCGGGTCAACCCGTTTTAAAAATCAGGTCGGGTTTGGGTTGACCCAGCAACTCGAAATTGACCTGAAAGTGACACAAAAAATCTTATTTGACCCGAAAACCCGAGATTGACCTATTTTGACCCGATTTTGACCCGAAAATCGAATATTGACCCGATTTTTTACCAAAAAATTAGCAATTTTAGGTCAACTTCGGATCATTCGTATCGAGTCGGGTTGACTCGGACCTGAATTGGGACGGGTTCGGGTTGACCCGAACAGTGCCGGGTCAGTTCCGGGTTCGACCAGAATCCGACCCGCTGACCCGAATTGACACCCCTAAGTTCATTGAACCACCAATCCTTTTATCAATTTCTAACTAAATGTCCAAGTGGTTTGATTATCTCCTTCTATTTTTTACTATATCCGCTCAATATTATTGTATTGTATTTATAACAATCTCCTGCTTTGGATATTCACTGCCTAGGAGGATAACTAACTTTCAGCATGATGAACAACTAATAAATGTCGTTTAGATTTTGTTTGGTATAACTTTCTTACTGCTTTTTAAAATAATTTTTTAGTGCGAAAATTTCTAGTACTCAAAATAAAAATTATTTTAAAAAGCATTAAGTGCGAACTTCTTCTTCCAGACCTGCAACACAGAAGAAGCTTAAAGCATAAAAGGTAAACCAGGGAATGAGCACCTGGGAGCAAAAGCCATTGGAGCAGAAACTTCTCTGTATGCTCATTAACCTTTGTGATGAACAGTACATGGCATATATAATTGTGAAAATAACAGAAAAGTAAAAGTAGGAACGCTCCTCACATAGCCTGTGTCCTATTCACTGCTGCCCACAGGTAATGGTATGATGCGTGTGTTCTGCTCACTTGCGGAACACGTTAACAGGCCCCTGCAAGCTGATGGTGCTGAGGAGACCATAAGCTTGTCACGAAGATAGGTAAAACGAAGTCGTGGAAGTGCTTTTGTGAAAATATCAGCAAGCTGGTCCTGGGTACTGATATGATGAACGGTGATTGCATTTGATTTAATACAATCACGAATGTAGTGATAATCGACTTCAATGTGTTTAGTGCGGGTATGAAATACAGGATTATGAGCAAGTGCAATGGCTGAAACATTATCACAATAAAGTGGTGTAGGGCTGGAAATAGAAAACTTAAAATCACCAATGAGACGACGCAGCCAAATGAGATATGTGCTGGCAGTAGCTAAGGCCCGATACTCAGCTTCAGTAGACGATCTAGCAACTGTTGGTTGCTTTTTAACACACCAGGAAAGAAGCGTATCGCCGAGAAAACAGCAATACCCAGTGGTAGACTTTCTATCAAGGAGATCGCCAGCCCAATCGGAATCAGCATAGACTCGGAGAGAAATGGAGGTGCAACTGATTGGAAGCCCACAATTAACGGTACCTTTTAGATACCGTAACAAATGCTTAAGTTCCTGGAAATGATGATTGAGAGGATGATGCATTGCTTGACATAATTTGTTCACAGCAAAAGATAAATCTGGCCTTGTAATAGTCAAGTACTGTAACGCCCCAACTAAGTGTCGAAATTGTTCTGAGTTGCTAAGAGGCTGCAAGGAGGTAGAATCAAGCTTGGTCTTAAGAGAAAACGGTGTGACAACCGGTTTACAGTTGTCAAAGCCAGCCCGTTGCAAGATATCAGCAGCATATTGGGATTGATTTAGATGATAACCATATGAAGTTGATATAGCATGTATACCGAGAAACTGATTTAAATTGCCCAGATTTTTAATTTGGAAATGCTGTTGAAGACGCCGAAGAAATGATTGAATAGCAGAATTACAATTCCCTGTTAATAAAATATCATCCACATACACCAAAAGATAGATATGCACATCTTCATGATCGTAAATAAGCAAGGAGGGATCAGCATCACTATGACGAAAGCCCGACTGCTGTAGGTGAGTGGTAAGTTTAGCAAATCATTGCCGAGGTGATTGTTTAAGGCCATAAATAGCCTTATGAAGCCGGCAAACAAAATTTGGATGTTGAGAATCTTTATAGCCAGGTGGTTGATGCATATAAACGGTTTCATGTAAATCACCATGTAAAAAGGCATTTGACACATCCAATTGAATGATGGTCCATTTAAAATAAACAGCTGCTGTTATGAATACACGAATAGTTGGTAATTTCGCTACTGGACTAAACGTCTCGGTATAATCAATCCCATATTCCTGACGATGGCCTTGAGCTACAAGCCTAGCTTTGTATCTAGCAACCGAGCCATCAGAATGTCTTTTAGTTTTGTAAATCCACTTACATCCCAAAATTGTGTGATCCGAGGGAGGATGAACTAATGTCCAAGTCCCTTGAGTCAGGAGAGCTTGAAACTCATTAGACATCGCATCTCGCCAACATTGGAATTTACTAGCAGCTGTATAACAAGTCGGATCACCTGATTGAACAACGTTGTGTTGAAGATTGAAATGCGTTTTTGGCTTGAGGTTTCCTGTTTGGAAACGGGTCACCATAGGGTGACGTTTAGGTGGCAAGGCGACTGGCTGCAGAGGAGACTGGAAAGCTGAATTGTGTGATGCTTCAGATGGTGAGGATACAACAGACCGAGAATTGGACACATCGTAATTGGCCGGTAAAAATGTTGACGAGGAAGTAGAATTGATGACAGGTGAGTTGGTGGAAGTAGGAAGGATAGGAAAGATTGGAAGAGTAGGGGAGGCTGTTTGTGCTGGAGAAGGATATGGAACCATGCTGAGAGGAAAGTTGACAGATTGACGAGAATTGGTTTGAACATGGGAGGGAGACGAAGACATTGTGGCATATGGAAATATATTTTCGTGAAATTGAACATGGCGAGAAATAATTACTTTGTGATTTTGCAAGTGATAGCAGCGATAGCCTTTTTGTTGGGAGCTATAACCAACAAATACGCAGGCCGAAGATTTCGGAGAGAATTTATTTGGTGCGGATGGTTGTAACCAAGGGTAGCACAAACATCCAAATATCTTTAGACGAGAGTAAGATGGGGCATGTTGGTAGAGACGATGATATGGAGAGAAATTGTGTGGTAAAAGAAGGAAGACGATTGATTAAGTAGGTTGCTGTGACAACAGCTTCAGCCCCAAAAATGGTAGGAAGAGAGGCTTGAAGAAGCAAAGTGCGAGCTGTTTCAATAATATGACGATGTTTTCGTTCAGCCAATCCGTTTTGTTCTGGAGTATAAGGACAGCTAAACTGATGAACAATACCATTGGAAGAGAGGAGAGTTTTAAAATTTAAGCTTGAGTATTCACCACCGCCGTCGGAGCGAAATATTTTAAGTTTAGCTGAAAATTGTTTTTCCACCATAGCTTTGAATGAAACAAATTTTGAGAATGTTTCAGCTTTTGTAGTCATAGGATAAATCCAAGAAAAACGAGAATATTCATCCATAAACAATACGTAATAACGGTATCCATTAAAAGATAAAGTTGGGGACGGCCCCCATACATCAGACACAATAACTTGAAAAGGAAAATTACATGTAGATATAGAACGAGAAAAAGGTAACCTATGACTCTTAGCTAACTGACATGAATGACAAACATCATTTGAAGTAGAAATATGTAAATCTGGAGTGAAAGCAGCAACTATAGATAGAACCGCTCGGTGAGGATGACCCAAGCGAGCATGCCAAAACTGAGATGTATCGGCGGTTGTAAGAAGAGCTTTTGAAGAAGATGATGACGATGGAATAGAAGGAACGGAGTAAAGACCCTCATGGCAGCGACCCGAAAGAATCAAACGCTTTGTTTTCTGATCCTTAAGATGATAGCCATGAGAATTGAAAGACATGGTACAATCATTATCAGTAAGAAGCCGGTGAACAGAGAGCAAGTTATGAGACACTTGCGGTACATGAAGTAAAGGAGATAGAGTTAACTTACGAGTGGGAGTAGGCAAAATTCCTTGGCCCGTGTTTGCAATAGAAAGAGATTGACCATTGCCAACCTGAATTTGTTGGGAACCAAGATATGGTTGAGAGGTTAAAAGCTGATTTGGATCATTTGTGAGATGTGAGGTGGCTCCAGTATCTAGAATCCAGTCTGTCGAGCTACTACCAGTATCCGTTGCTTCAGCCACCAATGCGGAATGGTTGCTTTTGACGTAATTCAAGTTTGTGCGATGCCAGCACTTTTCAGCAGAGTGACCTGGCTTGCCGCAGATTTGACACTCTATGCGGGGAGAAGAGGTTCGACCTCCTCGTGCGTGAGGGAATCTACCACGACCTCGAGAACTGCGGAAAGAATTACGGAAAGAACCTCTACCTGAGGTAGCAACTAGAGCTTGTGTGTTATCCGACATCTGCACAGAGTGAAGAGCACGGGCTGCTTCGTTCTCCATATTAGTCTCCTCGCTACACAGTAAAGAGTAGAAATCATCCAAATTTAATGGTTGTAAATTAGTGCGTATTGCAGTTTTAAACCCTTGGTAAGATGCTGGCAAGCCATTCAATGTATACATAATAATATCATCTGAATCTAGAATGCAGCCGGCGGCAGTGAGCTGATCCACTTTAATTTTGATTTCAGTTAGAAACTGCTGCATAGATTTGTTTGCCATGGTGATGAAGTTTAGATCATTTTTAAGCTGCAGAACCTTGGAACGATTTGAAGATTGCAGCCTCTTGCTAATGGTTTGCCAAATCTCAGAGCAAGAGTCTAGATGAAGAACATATGGGAGAAGAGAAGCAGAAATTGTAGAGAAAAGAGCAGCAGCCAAATTTTGATCTATTAGCAGCCAAGTAGCGTACAAAGGATTCGTTCTTACGGATCCATTGTCGGAAGCAATCTGGCGAGGCGGACGGACAATGGTTCCGTCCAGATAGCCTTCAAAACCGTTCGCCCAAAAAACTTTAAGAACCTGCGATTTCCATGGAAGATGATTGTCCGGCGTTAACTGGATAGTAATCACATTCTTAATGGTAGACATTAAGAATTTTAACTGAGGCGGGATCGTCACAGTCCCAAGAATCTGAGCAGCATCAGGGTGACTGTCGGCCATGGAAGAGTTACCGGAATCCATAAAAAAAATTTACGCCGTGAGGCTTACAGACAGCTCTGATACCATGCGAACTTCTTCTTCCAGACCTGCAACACAGAAGAAGCTTAAAGCATAAAAGGTAAACCAGGGAATGAGCACCTGGGAGCAAAAGCCATTGGAGCAGAAACTTCTCTGTATGCTCATTAACCTTTGTGATGAACAGTACATGGCATATATAATTGTGAAAATAACAGAAAAGTAAAAGTAGGAACGCTCCTCACATAGCCTGTGTCCTATTCACTGCTGCCCCCAGGTAATGGTATGATGCGTGTGTTCTGCTCACTTGCGGAACACGTTAACATTAAGAAAGCTGTCCCAAACAAAACCTCGAAAATTTCATTGCTCCCTAGGCAACCACATGGACTATTAAAACTATATAATTCATTAGCTTATGGCTCTTGCATTACTACCCATTTTGAAAAGACCACAAGCCAATCAAGTTTCTATAAATACCACATTCTTAGCTCTTCATTCATATGATACAAGATGAACTCAAGACATACAAAAACTCTGTCACCTCTCTTTCTCCCACCACTAGCCTCTTACTTCTCAGTAAATTTATGCTCATAGGAAACTTACATTAAAATCTATGCTATTCATAGCCTTCATAACAACATTATTAAACATTATATCAATCCTATGAGCATTGATTGATTACATATACCCCAAATATTCTTTCTAATATTTTGGAGTCCTCACAAAATTTTATAATGGGTTGTTATAAAAAATATGTATTTAGTCAATATGGTATTTTATTTTTATTTTATTTCTTGAGAAAAAGAAAAAAAAACAATGAATTTATGATATGGATAAGTGTATTACAACTTTACCCCCCCTACAAAAGTGTATTCATCTTCTAAGTGTTGCAATATAAGAATGAATGTTTTAATAATCACAAATTAATTTATTTTAAAAAATGCATGTTTGCAGAAGATTATAATGCCCATCACTAATCTGCTATGATGAGTGATTATTATCTACCACAAATGTGTAGAAAATTTTGACTAATTAAAATAATATTTTATGAATTATTAAATATACATAGAGGTGTATAAAATTAAAAAAAGGGAGGTTTCCCATTTTAAATATTGGTGGAAATTTTGAAATGAAATAAAATAAATATGATAACATATTAAATGGGGAAATTAAATAATTGCATTAATTTAGGCATTTCTTACTTTACATGCCCTATTAGGATTGAGTGGGGCTGCAACCGTCAAGCCAACTTGTGAGTTGGCTGGAGCTCGACTTGTTAAAGAGCTCGTGAGTCGAGCTTATCGAGTTTCAAGCTCAATTTGATTATTAAGCTAAAATTTGATAACCTTAAGGAAGCTCGATCGGCTCTATTACTTGTCGAACAGCTCACTGGGGCGGGCTCAGACATGGACGCAGGATCGCGGGCCAAACTCGAACTTAGACACGCAACGCATGTGGGATCGCAGGCGAAATGACGGAGCGGAAGCGGACGCGGGATCACAGATCAGACTCAGACTCGGATGCGAACAGGGGATCGCGTGTGGAATGGTGGGGCTGATGAAGACACGAGCTCGAACGTGAAAAGTGGGCTTAGATATGGAATTGAGTCTCTTGATGAGCTCATTTTAGTGTTACGAGTTGAGCTTGAGCTCGACTCGAGTTCGAGCTCGAAATTTTGCTTGTGAGTCGAGCTCAAGTTAGACATAACTCAAACTTGACTCGACTCGTTTGCACGCCTTGGATGGAGATCCAATTATAAAAATGTTTGCACAAAAGGAGTTGGGTCAAAGCATCCACTTGTTGATATTTAGATGCTCTATAAACCACATGAAGTACATCACTATAGACTTGCTTTTGAATAAAATGTTAATAAATAACCACTTTCAGCATTTATAAGTGAAAGATTGTATTCATAAAGCCATGAGTGACATATATATTATAAAAATAAATGATTCAGAGCCTAAGGAAGGTGAATGCGGAATTCAATAACTAGGGAACAAACTTACAAACTCCAAGAAGCTCAGGTTTCATTTGGGATGACTTTCTTCCTGCTTCTGAAAGCAGTTTTTTAGTATAAAATTTAAAATTTTTGTGCTAAAAAACAGCTTTAAGAAGTAGGAAGACAGTTGTCCCAAACGAAACCTTAATCTAATATCTTTGGTGGCAATAGAGCAATATTTAATGAAAAGTGCAGTGATCATTTAGATACAGTCTAGTGATCAATGGTGGGGTGGTGAGTGAATAAAGATAGTTTGGTAATCACGAAGGCTATTTATGATGTAATAGATCTATAATTAGTTTTTTTTTTTAGTGTAGAACTTGAACAAAAATTGAGTGCTAGGGAAGAACCAAGCAATACAGTTTTGGGACTGGAATTAATCATCTTAACACAAGCAAGGAGATTACAGATGTATTGATGTTGAAATAAGAAAAGTCTATGATGGTGAAGATTGATAGCTTCCTTAAAAGAAAAATAGTCTTGTGTATCCTTGATAGAGGATCGGTAGGCAAGAAGACTGAGAACGTATTGCAAGACAATGTTAGAGTTATCTATGATAATGATGCCATAAATATAGTAATTATATCATGTATATTAATGGATGTAAAAGCTAGAGAGTTAATGAAGTTAAAAGTAATATAAAATTACCATAGTTCATGATACCATGAATATGAAGTTTGTTTGAGTTCATAAATATCTTTATAAACCATATATATAAATGAAAGTTGATTAGTGTTGATGAAGCTTGGTGTTAGGTTATGATGACATTCTCTGAGTGAAAACTTTGGAGGAAATTAATTATAATATTGAGTTGAAGGGATTTTGTGTTAAGCTTACTGTAAAACAAATGCAATGTTCGCTTCATTATCATAGTTGTTGATATGTCTTCTAAAATTGCACACTGGTTTTCGAGTTAATATTATGAAAATGAATTCTTCATGGGTATGATAAGATCCTTAATAGGTTAAAACAGGTGCCCACCATTTTCTTAAAGTTTGGGTCCTAGTATAACTCATCGAACTTGATCCATTACTAAAATAAATTGTGGCCTCTAGCCAATGGCAAAGGGTGTAAATATAGAGAAGTTTGCAATTAATGCATTTTTGGATGATTTAAAATAAAGGTATTTTATATTATATATGATTTTATAACATCCAAATATGTTTTGGATTTAATGATGATTATTTTCAGACTCCTAATGCTTCGACGTCCGAAAATAGGGGGGCAACTGATACGTCATCTCAAAATTATCTTGATCGGGCACGAATCTCGAGGCAAAAGCTAGTTGGAAACTTCAAAAATTAATTTCGGGAGCATATGAACTCCGATTTCAGCGATCTTACAGTCAAACTGAGCGTCTCGGAAATACAAACCCAACGACACCAAGATCAACCCAATCCGAGCCCAAATGTGTCCGAATCAAGGGTTCAAAGCGCTGTTGGAAGGTTCAAACCGCAATTTGAGTTACCAAACGGTCTCCAATTTATACTCGAATCGAACGGCTCAACGAGAAGAATCCAACGAGCCCAAGATCATCGAATTCCGACATCATTAAGACCTTCAAATATCCAACGAACGGTGCATGATCAAAGGATTCGATATCGGCCGTCCATTCAAACCACTCCCAATTCGCCCTTGATCTCACGCCTATTTACGGGTCATGCCACTCCAGAAAAACTATAAATAGAACCCTCATTCTACACCAAAGGGACTCAAGTGAAGAGAGAGAAGAAGAAGAGGAGAAAGGGGAAAAGGAGATTCCTCACCTCCTCGACCACCGCCGGAGCTCTTCCTACCGCCTGAAGATGCCGGAACTCTGCCGGATTTTCAGGAAACGCCGGGAATTTGCACAACTTCCACGTGATGCTGAAATTCTTCTCATTTAACGATAGAGTTTCCTCCTGACGCTGAAACTCCGCCCAAGGGAGGCCGAATTTCTCCTCTGCCACCAACAGACGTCGGACTTCTACCCGACGTCGGACCTTCACTCTTCGCCAAGTCTCTACCCGATGCCAGAATTCTATCGGTTATCGGACTTCGCTGGACATCTATGCGAAGATGCATTTCTTTTCATTGCTGGACTTCTACCTGACGCTGTCCTACTGATCTTCGTCGTTAGACTACAGTCGTTCCGACCTCCGTCACCAGCCGACTACGGTCCTCCTGACTTACGTCGCCCGCCGACTACAGTCTTTCCGACATCCGTCGCCCGTTGACATACGTCATCCATAAGATGTACATCAAGCTAAGACCTTCCACCAAGGAAGGGCCTCATTTGTAATCGACTGCAATACTAGTGGATTCATTCAAACTGGGCTAGGCCCCGTGGTTTTTCCCCCTTTTACAGGGGTTTTCCACGTAAAAATCTTGGTGTCTCATAAATGCTAGACCCTCTCTCCTTATTTGATTGTGTGCCGGATTTTCGTATAATGCTAAGACGTTAAATATGATATTTCTCTACCGCCGCGAATACTCCTGGACGCAACAATGATAAAATGAAGACCCTATTTTGATTGTATAAATTAAATTTCTATTTTTTAATTTAATTAATCATAAAATTTATTTTTAAAAATTAAAATAATGGCAAAAATGAGTTAGGTTATTTATGAAGCTTGAGCTAGCAAAAAGTTAAATATATTTTGGGTATTGAAAGTTTATTTTATAAAATTTTTAGGCATTTAAAAGGAGATTTATCATTTAAGAACTTGAGTTGAAAATAGATCAAAATTTACATGAGTTCCAAAAATTATTAAATATTTTTATGTTATATAAAATATATTTTAAATTTATTTAAACATTTGAAGGTTGTGTTGATCTTTCATAAGGCTTGGTAACAATCTATTCAATCAATAAAATGAAACATAAAAATACCTAAACTAAATAATATCTAAACTTGAAATTATTTACTTAATGTTTTCATCCACTTGAATTCTCAATTCAATGATCAATTTGAATGTCATCATCTAAGTGATAAATGCTTCAAGCTTGCTTAGTGAAATACCATCATCATTATGATTATTATACTTAGATGAACACTTATAATGTATCTAACAAATTACTAGATAACATAACATATATTTTATTATAATTAAATTATTAATGTGTCACATGAGTCAGTCTTAGAGGATCAACAATTGGGTGGTTCTTATTAGGTTGGGAGCAATATTTGGTGGTTATTAGTCTTGTGAACCTCATAAATTATTCTGTGCGGACACCAGATGGAAAGAACCATTCGGTTTGTCTCTGTGAATAGCAAAAGCACAGTGAACTGCCATTTTACTGTTCATTAATATTCTTTTTACTGTTTACAGAAACAAAATCAAATTAAATAACAATACTTAGCTCATTTTATTAATAAGAAATGTTTGATCTTTTACCTTTATCTTTACTGGTTCCATCCTCCTTTGCACATTACCCCTTTGTGTAGGAGTTTCTTAATTGTGCAAATTTGGAAGCTGGATAATTGGCTTGACATTTTTTGCAGGAAGATCGCAAGCTCTAGATTTTTTGGTACTTGTAGGTTAGCCTCCTATTTTTGCAAGAAGACTGTGCTGATTGATTTTTTCTTGTTCTTCCTTTTTGAGTGTTGTCTATTTGCAGCCCTAGAATATTATTATGAATTTTTGTTTCTCTTAGTATAAGGAACCACTGACTCTTAGGTTTTATTTTATTTTATTATGTAGCTTATGTGAGCATTACTGAGTTGGAGGTTCCTTTTAAGGATCTTGCAACCCTTTTTTGAATTACCATGTAGGTCATTCCGAGGATCCCCCCCCCTACACTCTTTTTACGTAACAACAAAGTGTGGAATCATTACGTTAAATAATAACATCTTTTTGTAATAATAATGTAAGAAAATAAGATTTTGAAAATTAGATCTAATATTGAATCAAAAGAATGAGAGATTTAAAGTTCGTTCAATCAAATTTGAATCAAATAATGTAATAAATATTAAAATTATTTTAATATAAATTAAATAATATAATAATAATATTTTTTACTATTCCAATATATAATATTCTAAATCATACAGCTCATTATTAAATATTTGAATATGATTTTAAATCATAATTTTGGGTCATGATATTTTAATTATTTATAATATGTTCAACTTCAAATAACAACAATATTCAACTTAAAAGTTCAAAAACATAAATTGAAGGGGGCTAATTTGCTATAAACTCTAAATCTTTTATTATAGCAATTTGATCAAAATCAAACAGCTGGAAATTGATCAATATTAGAACTGCACAATTTATCCAAAATTAAACCTATTGGAACCGTTAGTTCTAATCGGCTCTGTGCAGAATTAATTTTTTGATTTTAGTGAGGCTTCGTTTGATATATCCTTCTTTCTACTTTGTAAAATAGTTTTTTAGTACAAAATTTTCTTATAAATTTTTTTACTAAAAAACTGCTTTAGAAAACAACAAAAAAGTTGTCCCAAATGAAACTTGAACTGAATGAAGATTGGTTCACACTTCACAATTGAACTGATTAAGTCTTCATTTGGGACGGCTTTCTTACTGCTTCTTAAAGCAATTTTTTAGTACAAAATTTTTAAAATTTGTACTTAAATGCTACTTTATGAAGCAGTAAGAAAAAATTTTGTACTAAAATGCTGCTTTAAGAAGCAGTAAGAAAGTCATCCTAAACGAATCCTAAATCAATTGATCTGATTCAATTTAAAAAATGATGGTAAAAAATATAGCAAAAATTCTTATTATCTTAACTCATACAGCTTAAAATGAATATTGACTCATATTTTTTGCAAATAATATTTAACTTTTTCATATATTTACCAAAGCACATAATTTAATTTTTACATATCATATATCTACCATGATTTTAATGCACTCTTAAAGAGGGGAAAAACAAAACAAAATAGTAAAAAAAAAAGAAAAAAAAAGGAGAAGCCAACCTTGCATGGTCAGGCCGTTTCTATAACAAATACCGAGCAATATCGAGTTGTACCGAGTTTTTTCTAGGAAAAACTCTGTACAACTTTTTATAACTCGGTATTGCTCGGTGTAGCTCGGTATAACTCGGTATTGAGTCTTCACGTGATGGTATTCATCGTTATTGTTTGGTATTGCTCGGTATTTGCTCAGTATTTCTTGTTTTTTGGCTCGATTTGGCCTCCGACCGGACGTTCCTCTACGTCCGGTCGGAGGACGTAATAATTGTTCGCCTTCAAAGCTCCAACCTGTCGAACGGAAATTGTTGCATTTGGGCCTCTTCTATTTGGGCTCTATAGGAAGAAGGATAATTGGCCCATTTGAATTGGGCCTTACATATCTGCTTTCATTTCCGTGATGGAGTTCTTTGACCACATTTCACGGGGATCTTAATACACGAGCTTATATAATTCTATATAGAGCACTAGAGAATAGATACTAATTTCTCTCACAATTTGTATCTGTTTGTGTTGATTATAAATATTAGAATAAGTTTACAATATTAAAGAGGTTAAATATCTTAGATTGAAAGAAGCTTATGACTAATTATATTGTTGACAAAGTAAGATGGATGGCTTCAATTCAATTGATGAAGTAATCAATGAGGATTAGTAAAAATCTCAGTTTTTAAAAATCCATTGATAAGGGATCAACAAAGTCCATCCCCCAGTTGATAAAAGGACTCATAGCAGTGATGGGATTGAGCTTTTTTTATATGTTGGTGAAGCAACTTTTCATTACATTTTTTGGATTACTTCGATAAGTGACATCCTAATGCTTAGTGGTTTAGTAATATCCTTGTAGAAGCTTCTTCGATCAGAATAGCAACCACGCTTATCTCAGTAGAGTTCTTGGAGCATCTCCTTTGTTTCTTATAGGCATATAAATCTTAAACTAATACCAATGTAGGACTTCTAGTATAACTCAACATCACATATGAAGTAACACTAATATTCGTAACGAAAAAAGCATGCATCTTCTAATCATTGTGGCATAGTACAAAAGGAAAGGTAATCGAAGGTTGATGAGTACCATTACCCATTTGCATCTAATTTTTTTATTTCAACATCCTCAATTGAAAGGAACTCCAACTCCCCTATTGAGGTAATAATGCCATTTTCATACTTCATTAAGTTAGTTATTTGGTTCTCCTCTTGAAATATATAAGTGATGTTTACTTTCTAGAGCTTAGAAATCTTAGTTTTGACTTTGATTAAATACCTCTTATAATCCTTGAAAAATCATTCAACATCAATGTTAAATATTAATATACACATGTCCTGTCAGTATGGATACTCATTTTAAATATTAATTAGCTGAATGGAACTCAACACCTGATATATATATTTAGTATCTCATACCTCAATCAACATAGTGGTCATAGTAATTAAGTTAGAAGAAATCCACCTCAAGAATATATTCAACTTGGGATTTTTTAGCTTGAGTGTGATGGGGCTCGCTAAATAAAACAATGCATTCAAATAACTCATTGTACTCAAAATAACTTAGTTTGCATATCATTACAAGAAATAAAAGCCAAAACTTCCAAATTCATTGCTAACAATCTATTTAATATTTCAAAACTATCACTAAACATCTATGTTATGTAGATAACGATTATGATTGGATCTCTATAATTAATAACCTAATCTCTATAAATATGGGATTGTCAATAAGATAGAGGGATTATTTTCTAATTTGGTAATTTTTAATTATCCTCTCTAAATTCTTGTTTAATATATACTTTATTTTGTCCAGTATTTTCATTTTAATTCTTCTTAGAATATCAATAGAAGAAAGTGGCTTAGGCATAGTGGATGTAGTACTCATAGAACAAACCAACTTTAAATCCTCTTTTCCTTTTATTATGTGTAATTTTCTAACTCTATCTCCTCATAAACTATCTTTAGTCATAATAAATTTCTCAACTCATCATATTGAAGCATAATACATGAACTAAACTTTGCCAGCTTCTCATGTGAAATTCAATTTCTATTAATCTTCTCATAAGAAATTATTTTAAAAATTTCATGTTTACCAACTTTTTTGCTCAAGATCTGTTTGATACTTGAATTGAAACCATGTGAAAGTAAATTTTTGACCTTATAGAAATTATCAATATATATCAGACTAAACCACTACAGGAAAATCGCCTATTACGGCAGATTTTTACAATGGAAATTAATATTTATGACGGCTTTTCAGCAGATATTTTCCACTGGAAAAAGCCGCGTAGGCACTACAGCAAAATCATCAATTACCGGCTGCTTTTTCCGACGGAATGTGATAATTTTACAGCAGTTTTCCGGCGGAAAATTTACCGCCGGCAAAATATTATGGCGGCTTTCCAACGTTCTTTGGCCGTCGGACAAATAAAAAAATTCAAAAAAAAAAAAAATTCTTTGGCCGCCTCGGCGGCTGTCCGGCGCGTTTGGCTGTCGCGGACCACCCGACTGCCTGCCCTCTACCCGCCTAGTTGCCCATGCATGCTGCCGGCCTGCCCGGATGCAATCCTGCATTGCCCGCTGCATTACCTCCCTGACTGACTGCTCGGACGCCTTGCCCCGCAAGCCCGATGCCCGCTGCCCGCCTGCCCGTGCGCATCCGGTGGGATTCGAACTCTGCACAATTCAAATTCATGTTAAGCACTTAACCATTTTGCTACAATACAAAATATGTTGTATTGCTTCATATTTTTTTATTTAAACTATATATTATCTTAAAATTAAAAATCATTTTAAAAACTGCAATTATAATAAATTAAAATTAATAATAAATATAAAAATTAATATTAATAATTACTTCAACTAAAGTATTATCATTAAAATTAATAATAAATGGAAATTAAGTAAATTAAAGTATTATCATTAAAATTTAATTAAAACGAATTAAGAACTACATAATTTATTAAAATACTATTAAAATGAAAATAAAATTTTAAAATAAATTAAAATTTAAATAATAATATTAAATTAAAATGTTTAATTAAGGAAAAAAAATAACTTAAATTAGTTAACATAATTTTTATTCTTTTTTTGTTAAATCATTTAAATAAATAATTTTTTTAAGATTTTATTTAAATTATTTAAAAGCCGCCAGAAATCTAGAAAAGCCACCGCAAAATTGATCGCCGAAAATACGTCGGAAAACTGCTGTAAAGCCGTCGGAAAATTGATCGATTGAAAGCCGCCGGAAAATTCCGCCGGTAATGAGTGATTTTCCTGTAGTGAGAAAATGACAACCAGCGGCTAGTAAATCATTTCGGTGGCTTTCAAGCAGAATAATGCTGGAAGAAATAAAAAATAATAATTAGAAAAATCTGGTTGCTTGCCTGGCTGCCTGCTACCCTCCCGCACTGCTAGCTTGCCTCCCGCAATGTCGCCACCCTACCCGCCAGCCCGGTTGCCTGTTGCCCTACCCGGCTACTTGTTGCCTTGCCTGCCAGCCCGATTTCCCACAGCCCAGTCGCCTTCCGTGCTGCCCTCCCACCTCTTGAGTTGCCTAGCTAACCTTGTTGCTCAAATGCGCTGGATTCGTAGTGTATCATGATTTCAAAGACCCAATCAGTTTGCTGGAAGGGAAAACGTGTTTAAATGTCACTTTTTTTATTTAAAATATAAGAATTAAAATCCGAAGGCAAATCCACTAGAGAACCACAAGAAAATCAGTAGAAAAATAAGTCGGACATATTTCACCAGAAATATGTTGGAAAGCCGTCGGAAAATAGTCCGCCGGAAATTAAGCCGCTGGTAATGAAAGATTTTTCCTGTAGTGAACTTACATTTTTAGTAATATAAATCATCATGATGTACCAATGAGGATCATAACATGGCAACAACTGCATTTATTGGGCCACTAATAAGGTAAACTGAAATTCTTTGTGGATAAGAATCCCTCTTAGACTATAGAGGGCTTATTTAAAAAGGCTACGAAGTTTTTTAATACAAAGTAGTATGCTTAGAAAACTAATGAACAAAACCCCAATTCTTTTATACACTTAAAGAAAGGGAAGTATTGAGGGAAGAGCATGTAAACTCAAGAAATTTTGAGAAGAAGTCTTAAAAGACTAACATCTCTCACCACAATGATCCAACTAAAAAAAAATATTAGAATAATATTGATCAAAGAAAATATATGCAAGAGAAATTTGCTGGTGCTAATTTTTCACCATTTAATCAACCTTTTAGTACTACTGTTCAATCAATGATATAAAGAGCATAATTTAAGTGGAATACTCCAATATGCAAAACTAGTCCCTATAATTAGTCTAAGTTGTTTAAGTATAAAAATATTTGTATGAATGCTATTAGTAACTATCGAGTTCTTAGAGCCATTATTGAAATGTTGTAAAGAATTATTGCCTGCTATACGATCAAGAAATAACCCACAAAGGAGTTTATAACAAAGGGCATGGTTTAAATAATCAGAATGATGCATGCCATCACGAAAGAAATTGTTCTGAAGGCATGTCAATAAAAAAACCCCAAATTACTTATCAAGTATGAAGTTCACTCTCTTAACTCTACAACTACTCAACATTTTACTTTACAAATTATGACCTCTCTTCATATGATGATGCTATAGTGGTTTTGATTATAATAAACCATTATATAACTCTTCAAATAATGGTTGGCATAGAGAGATCTATCAATAAATTTTTTTTTTGAATTAATTGAAATATGTGCATTCATCTTATGATGGTGAGTAGCTTTGCCTCCAATATTTTTAACTATGATGCTTTTTAGGTGTGGATTTGTATGCTTTGTTTAAAGGTTTAAGGATGTGCTACGACTATAACATTAAGAAATTTTGGATTGAAACAGATTCTAAACGTATGATCTCATTGATTAAAACACAAAATTATCTTAATGCTAAGAACTTTTATAAGTTTAAGAAGATTATGGACATAATGAGTAATCTTTCTTTTAGAATCTCTTATATTAAAAGGGATGCATGGTAATGCGTGTGTGGTGTGGTTGGCTAAGGAAGGCTCTGTTAAAAATTATTTTGTGCCTTAAAGGAAAAATTATGTTGGATGCTTCGGGGTTGCCTTACATTATTAGGTAGCTAGTTGGTGTTTCCTATTGGATCATGCCTTTTCCTTGTGTCTTTGGTCTATTTTTCTGTTTTTTCCTACTTGTGGTTTCTCGTTCTTGCTTGTTCAGCTCGGTTTCCCAGTCAACTTTTGATACTTGGTTTTGAAAATTATGATTCATGATTCACCATTGTTTGCATTGATATTCTATTAGAAATACTTCATGCAAGAAGATTAGAAAGATTAAATTTTCTTCTCTAATTTTTTCTTGACTTATATTCTTGTTTAAAAAGAGTTTGGCTTATAGGGTGCTTGAGTTGGGGTAACATAACCTTTATTGTGTCCTACTAGGTTTGTTCATTTTGGTTTTATCTATAGTTCAATGGCTTCATGATATTTTGTGTTGTTTCTTATTTTGTGTTGGGTTGGTTGTTTATTCTTGCTGGGTTCATCTATGGGGGCTATTGGTTGGTTGCATTCCTGTGGTTCTCCTGGTTAGCTGGATGTCTGCTGTTATTTTTTACAGCTGAGTTTGTGGTTGTTATTTTCCTTGGGTGTTGGCTTTATGTGCTCGGCTAGGTGAGTTTTGAATGGTCCTTTTAATTCTACAGGGTTCTTATTGCTAGTTTATGGTTGTCTTCTTTGTCTTGCTGTTGTGATTTCTTCCTCTGTTTGTTGCTTTGTGTTAGTTTTTGCATTATTTTTTCCTTTGGATTTTTCTAACCTTTGTATGTTTTGTAGGTGCTTACTTCTTGCAATATTTTTATTCTTTCTTTTTTGCAAATATTTTGTTGATATGCAAGTGCTGACTGATCTACTCAAGTTAGTTGGGCAGCTAATTTTTGGGACTTGGCTGTTTGCCTCCTTTTTTTGGTTTTTTTCTTATTGTAAGTATATAGGGATCTAGGACTCCTTAGATTTTTTTTCCTCTTTCTATTATAGCTCTTTGAGTGTATATTAAGTAGTGGATTCCTCTAAGAACTTGTAATTTTTTTTTTATGGTAGCATATAAGCCCTATGTGGGTTTTAACCAAAAAAAGGAGGCAATGTTTATAAAAAACACTTCATTACATTTCATAATTATCATTGACAATGCATTATTCCTCTTATTGTTGCCACCCAAAAATCTAAAACAAGCTCAATCTTGCAATCAATTCTCTATTGCACAAGAAGTCAACACATTATTGTGTGCACATAATTACTATTAATAGATTATAGATCCCCAACACCATTTTTATGATCCTTTTTTATTTCATTTGTGGCTAAGTTATATTAATATCCCTCGTATTGCTAAAAAATAGGCTTATTTTATACCCACAAATCATGGAGTTTTTCATTTAGGCAAGCCTCATTAAAAGGGTTTTCATACAAAAATAAATCATGCAATTTGGCATACTACAATAAATATCCATAAGAAATGATAAAAGAAGTTTAACTAAAAAAAAAAAATCCTAAAAAAGAACTTTACCACTTCATTTCTTTTTTCTATTGGGGTGTAGAATTTTATTAATTTGAATATTAGAATATTAGAATCAAAATTGTTCTATTCTACCAATTTGATGAATTGAACAAATTAAATGGACATCCCTATCTAAACATATAGATAATGATTAGATTCTACTTGTATTTGCTCTCTAGTTTCTAATTTGTGGTGCAAATTATCCTCTTTTAGGGCTCCTTCCTCCAATTTTACATGAACCCAACACATCTCCTATAAAACCAAAAGAGCTCTTTAATTACCATAATTAGCTAAGAAATCCTTATCACATGCTCTAACAACACCACTAAAATAATCTATAAAGTTGAAAGAAAGCCCTCAGCTTGCAAGACTTCAATGTCAATAGAAAAAGCAACAAGTTCTTAGATAAATTATCAACAACCTTCCCAATATGAAGAAATCCCACCTAAAGTAATAATTTTTAAGGAAAAATATTCATTGTATCATACAAATTAGATCCCTTTTTGCATTTTTTATCATAAAAATATTGAAAATATGAACTTAAATAGGTGATTTTTCATTAAAATTAAAATATATTATTAACCAATTATATCTTCATATATTATGATTATTATATAAATCATATATAATGTCTTATATCATACGAAATGATGTAAAATCCGCACCGCTAAAATCAATATATATTGTAATTTATTGTCAAATAAGTTGATGAACTAAGATTTTATTTGGGATGACTTTTTTACTACTTCTTAAACAAATTTGTAGTACAAAAATTAAAATCTAATTTAAGAAGCAGCAAGAAAGTCATCTCAAATAAAACCTAAGAAGTAAGATCAACATCACATTTTTCATGATACATTATATACAAATATTAATTTTCAACTTTAAAATTATTTACTTATGATAGTTTAAGTAATAAAATATATTGACATTGTATTACATATAGGAAAAAATATTAATGAAAAAGTAATGGGAATAGCACTTATGATAATAAACAAATTGAGAAAATCATATCGATTATTAGAGAAAGTGTACTCTTTTTTTTTTCCTTAACTCTTTAGGAGAGAAAAAGGCAAGAACAACAAACCATGAGGAAGAAAAAAAAAAAAAAAGAAACTACATCCTATCCTCTACACCAAACCCTCACTACCACTACGTCTCCCCAAGTACTAGGCGTGACACTTGTTAGTGGAGCTCTACATCATGGTGCTCCCACTCTCCCGTTCTTTCCATCTTCCTCGTCGGCTCCTTCCATCCCCCCTCTTTCTCTCTCTCTCTCTCCCCTTTTCTCAATAACATGTCAGTATATCTTCTCTGAAAAGACAACATCAAGCAGAACTCCACTCCTCATCCATTTCAGTAACAAATGTTTGGTACGTCACCACCCCTGCGCCGGAGAACGTCTCCGACGCCCTGTTCCGGCAACTCATCCCTGTTATTTTTTCAATACACGTTTCAGGTCCGCCAGTGACGGAGACCGACATTACTCCTGGCCGGAACACGGCATTCACTTTGTTTAGCAAAGTCTGTATCTCGGATTCTTCGGTCAACACGCACTCGTAGCTAGCGTAGCTATAACCCTCCTCTGGCGTGACGTGAATGGTGGAGTAGCGATCGGCGTGGAGGCCGTTCATGGAGTACCCACAGGGGTCGAAAGCGAATTCGCAGATGAAGGCCCGAGGGCCGGCGGCGTCAGCTATCCCCGCCCGTCGGGTCATCTCCCGCCCTGCTTCATGCCCTGACATCCCTGCCTCCCCCGGCCAGCGGAAGAACCGGTCGGCCACAGTCCGGTCGAGCTCAGTCATGCATACCTCTACGGTTATCGGGCCTCCGGTAAAGTCGTCGGCTTTGGAACTGGCGGAATAGACGTGCCACTTATGGCGAGAGGAATGGGAGGGGAGAACGCGGGCCTTTCGGTGGCGGAGGGAGGCGGGGAGGTTTTTTTCAAGGAAAAAAACTTCTTCTTTAAAGCTTGTGTGCGGGGAGAGCTGAGCGTTTGGGAAGATAAAGCTGCCGCGGGTGTATTTGCAGAGAAGTAGCTTGAGGCCGAGTGCCGCGGCGTGGTGGAGGAGCAGAGGGACAGAGTGGAGGAGCCCGGTGGTTCCGCACGTCTTAATTACAAGCTTATCCGGATAAAGAAAGAGGCTTGATTCTGAGAGCACGTAGGCGTCGAAGTGAGCATTGCCGACGGCGGAGACAACGCGGCACTGCACCGCGGCGAGGATGTGATCAAGCGTTTTGAAGCTGAGGCGGCGGAGACCCATCGGATCGTCTCCGAAGAAGTGGAGCTCTAGCCTCTTCTCGAAGCCTTCGAAGCCGGAGACCGCCATGGAGTAGCAATGAGGCCGGGGCTGAGAGAAAGCTAAGGTGAGTGGGCTGGCGAAGTGGGAAGAAGAGAGTGGGGTTGGGTGGGGGATTTATAGTGAGGATTGAAGAAGAAGAAGAAGCAGGCCAATGGGCAATATGGCATGCGCGTGAGGCAACCAAGGTTCATGATTGTGGGCATAACAAGAGGGATGTTGATTGCTTTTCGTGGGAGATCTCTTGGGGTATGTGGAGGGAGAGAGAGAGAGAGAGATGAAGCCCACGCGCGCAGGGAAAGTGGGGGCAGGGAGGAGCAGGGAATAAAAAAGGAATGTGAAGGTTACAAGGCAGGGCACTCAAAATATGGAGAAAGGAGAATAGGAATTAGAGAGGGGGTGGGAGGGGAGATAGTGGTGAGTGGGGAGGGGATCAGAAATGAAAGTGGACAGTAGAAAAAACTGTGGTGTAGAGAGTGCTTTATAATAATCTGCTTTTTTGGAAGTTACTCTTTGTTGGGAACTAAGATCATGATGCTGGCTAGCTGTGCACACTCCATTTTTGTGATTTATATCATTAAGTATAATGGGCTAACATGGACCTTCTCTTTTCAACTTATATTGTTCTGGCTGGTTTATGTTACACTAGTGATAATCAGAGGAAGTGGATTATTAGCCCATTATCTCCTTATATATTACATTACATTAATATTTTATAAATATTTTAATTTCAATAATTGTAAAAGTAAAGGCCTTCAATATTTAATTAAATAACCTCTTTATTTATAATCATAAGAAAATTCAAAGTATTTTATTTTATTTCTTTGAGAGTTGAAGTTGTAAGAGGATGTTTGGTAACATCCCGGATTTCATTTAAGTAGGATTTCATAAATCCTCTAAATCTAGATTTACGAAATCCTCAAGGGGTTAAATCCTAAAAATTTGTGTTTCGTAATATTCCTGATAAATCTTGTTAAATCTTGTGTGATTGTTTGACTATAGAGCATTAAATTTCAAAATAAGGAGACTCTTATTCTCTCTCGTGTCAATAGAGCGTTAAATCCGTTAAATCAGAGGATTTCAGAAATCCATGATTTACCACGAAAAGAGGTAATTTTCTGTCTACCACGACTTTCATTTACTGTGAGATTTGGTTTTGCATTTTAGGCCGTTTGGCTGGATTTTGCTCAAGTCCGCCTCAATCCCTGTCTAAATCCTACCACCAAACAACTCCTAAAAATTAAATAAAGATGAGAAAATAAAGTTCATATCAATTAAAAAATAAACAATAAAAATAATATATGTTGGAGTAAAATATTCTATTTATTTGATAAATCAAATAGATAAATAAATTACAAATTATAAAAGATACATGATCATGAATTAACATAAGATATTCATCCATTTATCAATTGGACCAAGGACAAGAATTCAAATAGAAAATAACCAAAATAGTTAAGGGTTCATTTGGGACGGCTTTCTTACTGCTTTTTAAAATAATTTTTAAGTACAAAAGTTGCTTTAAGAAGCGACCATCCCAAACTAAACTTAAGTATATACAAGACTCGTCTTCCAAATTTTCATAGTATCCCAAAAGTTGACAAATCGAATTCTACCTCTTTAAATACTTCCTTCCAAAATGCCTCCAAATCATATATCACAATATTCAACTACTTCAGTTTCATATTTGGTTTTACTGGAATTATCTTCATCTTTAGTTTCATCTTTAATTTTGACATCATTCATTACCAACATTTATTTAGGGCATATGTCTTCATTTCCTATAATCTCAACCAACCATTGCATGACTTTAGGTTTGTGATAGTAGCTATCTTTATCATATTAAAATGAAAGTTCAAAAAATATGCAATTTAGTGAATGCCTTAGTGAAGTTGACTATCACAACTCTTCTCCTTGTACTTTTTTTTTTTTTTTTTTTTTTTGTATTCTTGAAAATGCTTTTAATTGTCTTTCTTATTGGCATATGTTATCATAAAGAAAACCAAGTGATGACTTCTCATAAGAATCGATCATTTATAATAGCCTCATCAAAGGCCTCGATAATTTTGACATTATTAAGCAGTCATTCTAGAACTTGAATCTAAAATGTAGAAGTATCTCTTTTATTTTGATAGTTTTTGACAACTTTAACTTGGAGTAATGCTTACTAGTAATAAATGACTAAAAATCATGCTAATGGTCATGGACTCACTTCAAATTTATTGTAAAGTGAGTTTCTCTAGGACACAATCTCTTTACAATCTAACCCTTTCTTTTAGCCAAGATAATATAAAGGTATGATTATAAATAAAAAATATCACATTTGATGGGTTTTTTTTTTTTTTTGTGTGTGTGTGTGTAGATTCTATGATATAATATGACACATTACCAACATCTTTTAAAATAATATTCAAGCATGGCACAACATAAGGTGACTTATAAATGTTACCATATTTCTTATAAGGTAATAAATCTCCAGCTTTTTTATAGTTTATAACATTATCAATTACTATAGTTATACAAAAAATTTAAAATCCACCCATTCAATAACTTTAGTAAATTAAGCACATAAAGTGCTTATATCATTCTTACACTATATATAAAATGTAAATTATCATCGGAAATTTTTTGTTTGGACATTCTAGCGGATTTTCGGGGAAATATTTTCAACGGGTTTCCAGCTGATTTCTGCCCGTAATTTTTGTTGGAATATTTATGAAAGAATTCTAATGGAATTTAAATTTTTTTGGAAAATAATTATAATAAATATTTATAAATTAAAGAAATTGTTTTAATAATTCATTAGTTTAAATTGACCAATTAAATAATTGACTAAGTATTGATACAAAAATTTAATTTTCAGCGATACTTTTTTTTAATTTTAAATTAAAAAAATTATTATTTAATTATCATTAATAAAACAAATTTTAGAATATAATTTAATAATTAAACAATAAATCTTTAATAAAACATAATATATTTTGAATATTATTTAATAAAAAATAATATTAAATGAGAATTAAAAAATATTAGCAAAGATTATATTTCATGTTTTAAATACTATACTATATTTCAAAAATATTAATTTTAATTTTAATATTCTCTAAGTGATAATTTAAATAATAAAGAGTAGCTATTAAATCAGAACTTACTCCGTAGCGTAATGGATGTACCCTGACTTCACTAAGGTGTGAAGCCAGGGCCCATCCATTATGCCATAGAGGCATAAGAAACGGGCAGGGGTGTGGACAGGCACGTGCGGGCGCCTGCCCACCCGCAAGCCCGTGCGTACTGGCGGTATGCTGGCAGCATCGCCGGTAGGCGAGTTGGAGCTTGTTTGTCAGTTGCATAGGAGCAGACAGTGGACAGAGACGTGGGCAGCGCGTTGGCTGGTAGGCAGGTGGGCGAGGTGGGCTGGCCCGATTGGACTGAATTTGAATAATTTTTTTTCCTGGTTTCAATCTTCACTGAAAATGTTTATGGTGGATTATTTCCGAAGGAAATTCACCATAAATGTTTGATTTTTTTTTGCATGTATTTGATTTCTAACGTGTGTTTTATGGGCAAAAAAATTATCATCAGAAATACTAATTACGGCTGATTTTAGTCATTTTCTGACTAAAAATGGCTGCCGAAAAATGTTGTTTTTTCCTGTAGTGTTAAAATCAGAAGCATTAAAATATTTAAAAGGGAGACACCATATGGATAATAAACTAGAAAATTGACTAAGCTCAACTTCTATACACCATCCATCAATAATTAGGTTATATATATATATATAACAAGTAACATGCTTTCTTTTTTCAATCTCTTAATAAGTTTACTCTAATTTTATAAGAAGAAAGTTGATTGCTAATTATAATCCGAAGTGTTATGTGTGCATGTGAATCTATATTTATTTTATTGTGGGTCGTAGGAATTTTTTTGCATGTTTGAAAATATGCAAATTTTCTTCTTGGGAAGCCGTAACACTAGGATTGGGGATGCCTAGCGCCAAGCCCACTGCAATTTTACAATTAATTCAGTGTGACTGTGCTAAAGGTTGCACTGCGGCGGCACTGTGGGCTTTCTAAAGTAGCGCCGTGTTGGGCACCGCAGTGTTAGGAGAAATTTTCTAAATCCACTATTCCATTCATTTTATTTCCCTTAAACCCTCCGGTTAGTGAGAGAGAGAGAGGATTTACTAAAGATAGAAAGACCATTTTGGATGGCTTTGGGCTTTTTTCAGTTGATGGCGTAGTTTAGAAAGTTGTTCGGGTCGATGTATGCTATATTTTGTCTATCTTGAATTTTAAATAATTCGGTTTTTTTTTTTGTTAAGATTTTCTAGTTGAATTTATAAATTAGTTTTACAAAAATACAATTTTCTCAAATTCTGATAAATTTCATCCATGTAACTTTTGATTTATTGTCGGTATGATTATTCTAGTCATTTTGACCATTTATTTGAGATTTTTAGCTAGGTGATTTTGAAAAACAATTATTTTTATCAGTTCAAAAATTTATTTTGATATAAAAAATAGAGCTTTAGTTCAGTTAAAGCTTCAGAATAATGATATACAAAATCTATGAGAATGTGACAAAATTATAAAAACTATAGTTTTGGCAAACTATAGAACATTAGGTAAAAAAATTATTTTGAGATGCTAGAGCATTTTGTAGAATTATACAATAACATTATAATAATTTTATATAGTAGTATATAATGCACTTTATTTTCAATATATGTGTTTAAAGTTTTTGAATTATGTGAAAAGAAGAGATTTTGTTGGCGGCAAGAACGGATTCTGTTGGCAGCGAGAAGGAATTCTGTTGTTTGTTATTTATTATATATTGGAAGTGGGACCAGAGGATCATTCCGATATTTACTATGAGGTGTTTACTTATATTTCAGCTAATTTCAATACAATTTCAGTTGTTATATAAATGCTTATTTTGATTCAGTATCAGTTTATTCTTCAGTTTCATTTTTTGTACTATACTTCAGTTTATTATTTCAACATTTTTCATCTTTTTTTTTTTTTTTTTTTGAGTTATTGATTCATGTTTTAGGCTATAGTAACCTCCTGAGCTGTGTTAATTCACTATTGTTTTTGCTTCTATTTTCAGGTCAGGAAAAAAGTAAAGAACGAGCTGAGTAGTTTTTAATTAAGTTTTTTATCACTATTATAGCATGCATTTCGATTATTTTCCTTTTGATAGGCTTGCTTTTATTTTTGTTGCACCTTTCTATTGTCAAACAGTGTTGTAGATGAACCTCATATTGTATTTGGATGTTGGAAGAAATATAGAAAAATTATTTATAAGATCCAATAGTCTTCTGCTTTATATTTATTTTCAATGGTAGCTCTATATTGTACATGATTTTGATGTTTCAGTTTCACAGTATTTCTCCAATTGGATCTTGGGGTCCGTTTCTACTTCTTGCCACGATTGTACACGGTAAGACCTGTGTGGTTGGGTCATATCGAGTTGGGTCGTTATAGATTAGACCAATAGTACCATTTTGCATCAATAGCTTTCTGTGTATAAGATGAAGTCGATGTGTTGTTAGGTATGCAATAATAAAAAAAATCATCATACAAATCATATTATCAAGATATATAGTATCTCTAGATGTCAATACACTTTTTAAAGATGGTTGTGATTGTAGTTTTATTCTAGGGGCAAAATAAATTTTCATATCCTCAATATTTATATTATCTTTATCAATTCCCTTATGATATGCTTGTAAACTTATGATTTGGGAAGAGAAGAGCAATCCATCTCTTTTTCAATAGGTCGATCAACATATAAATTTATCGTCCATTTTTCGTCCTATATATAGTTGTTTCTTTTTTTTTTTTTAGTTATTTATTTTAAATTTTCTTGCATTTAGTAATAGACATCATATGCTACCTTTTTATATATAGTAATATTAATCTCAACCCTAAGAAGGTGTTATTTCATCTTATTAATACCTCTTCTTTTATAAGTAATGCCACAACACAAATTCCTATATTGTTTCTTTCCATCATGATGAGTTTTAAATTTACTATAATGATTCCATGCTATATCTATTTGTTAATGAATATTATGTGCCAAAATAGTAGTATATCTTTCATATGAATCCATTCTTATAATAAAAGAGCAAACTAAGTTTCAAACATATAATTTAAATTATTGAAGTGGTCATCAAAAGGAGAAACTAAATATTTAAGGCTTTGCTTAAGGTAGTTTTATTACCGCTTTCCATAACAGCTTTCTAGTACAAAAATTTCTAGTTTAAATTTTTTTTTACTAAAAAATTGCTTTAGAAGAAGTAAGAAAGCTGTCCCAAACAAAACCTAAAAATATAATATCCCATTGTTTTAGTTATGATTCTATGCATAGTTACTAGATGTAATATTATATTTCTTAAATAATATGTTATAATATTAATTAAGTACTTTAAGAGATCAAACAACCTATTTAAAATCTTGTCATATGCACAAATTTTGAATAAAAAAAATTCCTTAAATAGTTTTTAAAAGCACCAATTGTTTAGTTTTATTTTTGTTTTTTCCTATATGGGACATGGAGACAAGTAGCTCTTACAATTAAAGAAAAGATGAAAACCCTATATAGTTTCAAGTATATTAATCTTGACAATACCTTCTACTTTTTAATGCTTGTTAAAAGAAGGATGGATAGTAATTTTGTTAATTTTGTACCTATTTCTTTTATTTTTTCTATAACATTTAAGCTCAATTTTTTAAGTCGGAAGAGTTGTGATTTGGGAAGTTGAAAAGCAAAGTATTTTTAGGTTTCATTCGGGACAACTTTCTTTTTGTTTTCTAAATAAAATGTTAGTACAAAAATTTGTTGAACAATGAATTTTTGTATTAAAAAATTGTTTTAGAAATCAATAAAAAAACTATCTCAAGCGAAGCCTTGATTTTTTAAGGGGAATAGATTTAGAAATGTTACAACTGCCACTAGGGCCTTATTTTTGTTCAAAGTTTTTGAGCCAATGTTATCTTTTTTTCCAATTACAACTAGGTTAAACCTAATGTTTAGAATTTATAAAATAATAATAATGTAATATTTTTACATTATTATTATTTGTTCTTTATTAAAACAGAAGTATCTCTAATTATCTTTATCCATTAATTTATCACCTTATAGTTCTAATATTTATATGACAATAATTTATATTTTGATAATATAATCAAAATTTTAACATGATAATTAATAGAAGCATAACTAATGTAAAAGTTATATTTATGCTTCCTATTGAAAATTTCATGGCTTCAACACTGATAATCACTAACATAAATCCGTTCTAACAACCTCAAACTCAACCTCAACCTAAATCCATGGTGCAATCTCAAGTTTAAAGTTAGGTTTCTCTAATTTTCTAAGAAAAAAAAAACTCTCTTGATGAACAACTATGACATTGCACAAAAATGAGAATGTGTAAATCAGAAAACTTTTGTAAACCCGCCCCTCAAGAGATCAAACAATGAGGGGAATGAATTTTAGGGTTGGTTTTTATTAGAAACTTAGACTTTATAAAACAAAGGAGGAAAATCACCGACAATTCAAAGAGGAGGCCGCGCATCTAATGTCCCGTAAAGAAAAAGAGAAATAGAATTACTGTCGATCGACTATAATGGGAGAGGAGGAAGGCCAAACTACTCACGTGAAGGAGGGATGGTCGACCTTTTTCTTATTTGGCTTCTCCTCTCTTTCTATGAAAGACCTAAATAGATAAAAGAAAGAGAGACCTAAATAGATCAAAATTCTACTTATATTATAATGAATACAAGCATGAGACTAAAGATTGTGATTCCATAAAGGCATTGATGGAGAAGCCTCTCAAGGAGGGTTTTATAAACAATGTTTGGCCCCTTAGATTCATTTGAATGAATCATTTTGAAACAATAAAAAAGTTGTCTCAAAATGAAGCAACCTAAATTAAATTATTCATCTAATTAAGAAGATCAGCATTCCTGCTTCTCAACCCCACACAACAATGACTGATTTGTCAACAATATTTTTTTTTGCTTCTAATCAACTAAATGGATTAAGTTTAATACTTACTGTTTGTTCATTATTGAAAATTGTAGATCTTATGAAGCAATATACAAATTCTGTGATACTTTTTTAAACCTAAGATCTTTGTCGATCTACTTATTAGCTCGATGGATATAATGATCCAAAATAGATGATGATGATGATGTGGCTTAATCTGTCGCCAATCGGAGAAAAAATTGGCTTCAATTGATAGACACTTCTTCTAATAAATCTCTCTCTCTCTCTCTCTCTCTCTCTCTCTCTCTCTCTCTCTCTATATATATATATATATATATATATATATATATATATTGAATAAAAATTAAGAAATAAGATTATATATATTTGATATCACAAGAAAGTCTATTCTTGAGACAAATTTTAAAGTAAAAGCTTTTAGAATTTGATTTAAAATCAATCAAATTTTGATTTTGGCAAACATAAAGCCAAAATTGATGTCTCAACAATATCAACCCAACGACGCCAACGATGGTTTGATCCAAGTCTAAATGGTCGGCCCAAAGCAGGATCATGTAGTATGATTGAAAACTTCATGCATTAATTGAAGAATTAAACAACCTCTAAATCTTGCATGCTTATAATTAAATCGAGTGGATCAACAAGATGAATCCAACGAGTCCAAGAGTGAGGTTCTCAAGGCACTCAAATGCTTAATAAAAGATATATGATCAAAAAATTCAATAGGAGCCGTATGATTGAGTGTTATATATAAAATTTTGGGTGAACTTAATAAAATGTTACTCCTAAAATACTATAAATAAAACCCCATTTTCGTCATAAAATTAGTCTAGACTTGAGGTTGGATAGAGCTTGGAGATTTGAAGAACCCTAGAGCTCTACTCTCTATTCGATGTCAATGATCATTGCCGATGACTATCTTCGCCTTGCTATCTTCATTGAATCATCATCTAATCATCATTATCTAACCATCGACACTCGAATGTTATAGTCCATTCTACATTATTAAAACTACCATGCATTGGCTAACTACTGTTACCTAACGATCATCGTTTAACTGTCATTATTTGACTATTATCGTCTGATCATTATTGCCCGACTAACATCATCCGACTATCATCATCTCTACACAATTTCTCCCACAATATCTAGTATAACTATAGAAAATCAAGTAAGTGCTCCTAATTTTATAATGTCATCTTCTTTGATTTATCTGTAAGATTATGTACCTTCATTTATATAGTGTATTAATTCAACCAAACAAAGCCCACTGATTTTTAATCATTCTAAGCTTTTCAAGTAAAAACTTAAGCATCTCCTATATTTTTTCTATTTTATCTATATTTTTTCTATTTTATCTATATTTTTGCTAAATCTTCATGCAAAGCTAGGATATCTATTACAATAAATTTCTAGCACACAGTAGCATTAAGAAAATATAAAATATATTCAATTTAATTCATATAATAATAAATTGTATTCTTCTGAAAATAATTAAAAAACATATAAATTATATAAAAAAAGACAATTTAATCCAATTAATTATTATGGACATATTTTAATTATCTTTTTCAAATAAAAAATGTAGTCCTCTAATTTCATCTTACAATTACTATTACTAAACTACAAACAGGTGTCAATTGCTACCTATTATTTTATAATATGTCACGTCAACAACATGTCCAATACATGTCGGACCCGTATTAGACACATGTCAGAAACATGTTGGGCACGTCTCTGCTACAAGTCAATGATATTCGGCGTGCATGTGTTGTGCACTTGTCAGGCATGTGTTGAATACATATCAGATGCCTATTTGACGTGTGCGGACACTCTATCATATCTTATATGTGTGGAACATTAAATACTTTAATATAGTTTTCCTTGATGTAAAGTGGCCTTTACACGGTAGAATCAAACTAAAATAGTTAAATAATTAGCATGCATGAAGCATTTGGATAAGAGATGTAAGAGTAAGAAGCACATTATTGGGTCAACCTGCTCTGCAACTTTCAGATTCTTAGAGAAACCCAATGGAGCTCATGCTTTGTGCTTAAGCATGGAATTTAATAAGATTTTAGCACTAGTTTTTGTCGCCAGGTTTTTAGTTGCTCTCCCATATGTTAGGCCCTTTTTGTGTGCCTATCTACAACAAATATTATTTATTAATCCCTTTGTTGGAGTTGTGCCAAAGGTTTGTAGAGATTTTGGAATGTATCCAAATGTAAGACTCTTTTAATAACAAAAACGATAAAAAAAGGTAATATTCCACAAATGCTTGGAAAATTTGACTTCATATGCCTCATCATAATCATATTAAAACAAATATTTGTGCTATATGTTTATTAAGAGAAATCTAATCAAAAGTTCAATTCGCTCGTGCTTGTGTGTGTATCTGTCGTAGTTTCTTGTAATGAAGCAAAAGTTCGAACAAAAAAGATGCTAGAATCTCTCTCTTGCAAGCACCATATCTATTTTAGGTGGTCTGTTTTTTTTCTTTAATACAATAATGTCAATAATCTCAATTAAGAATTCAAGAATATGTTTCTTTCTTTTTAAAAATATTAAATCATTTGTTGATTATGTCGAAAATATCTCATTTTTACTAACATGTGACTCATTTAAATCATGGGGTATTAGAAAGCTTATTTATCTTAAAACCTAATCTATGGTGTTTACTAAGGCTCCGTTTGCGGCGGATCGACAATTTTATTATTGTATTCTAAAGAAGTTTTTTACACAAATATTTTTTGAACTAGGAATTTTTGTACTACAAAGTTATTTTATAAAGCATTAAGAAAGCTATCCCAAACAAAGCCTAAGGGTGGTCATAATAAAATAGGAGATTCATTTTTTCTCTAAGTTACTATTACCAAGGCGAACAATAAGGCATCACCATTTGGGAGCAATAAAGATGGAGGACTTCTGATGACCAAGCCACTAAAATTATGAACTTGTAATGATAATAAGTGTAATGATGGGCATGCTTAGCAAATAAATTCTAATTATGAATAGTGAACCAGTTGTGAGAAGAAAAAATTTCCAGCTGCTCAAAGTATTGAATAAGTGCATGGATATCAATATATTCATATGTCCGTTCATGCATGGACTAGTCTCCATCCCTTAAAGATTCCTTAGTCTCCATATATAATGTCCCCTATTAAAAATCTTTAATATTCCTAAGAGTGCTGGATCATTCAAGATAATTAAGAAAATCATCCATTTAATGTGCACATCTTGGCACTTGATCACCCTATAGTCCTTCATATATAACATTATACCTACCCCTATTAGAATCAATCACTCTAGCATTTGTGCCCTCCTTAGAACCACCTCAAATCAACCAAGTGCCTACAAATTCCTAATTCTTGGGCCTTCATTAAAAAAGGAAAATTGAAACCATACTAAGACTCTATCATATTATAAGTTAAGACAATGAGAAAGAAAGAAAATTGAAAGTCATCACTCTCTACTCATTGATGTAATTGATCATCTATTGTGGCCTATAACTGGGATAACACTATAAATTATCTTTAAAGGAAAGTCCATCAGCCTACCCTCATGTGCAGGATATTATGTTTTAATAACCAATATATTTTATAGTATTAACAGTCAGACATTCTTTCTTATGTAAATGCCACAATCAAAATATAGTACGAAATAACTAATTTAGCTCAATATAATAAAATTTATATAATACTCAAAATCATTGAAAGCTAAAATGATATTTGAGTTACTTATAATAAATAGAAGAAATCTCTGAACAAAATTGACAGATGTAAAAGCCCCGAACAACTTTCTCTCTCCTTCCTCATTCTTCTTTTGCAAGGCATGACACTAAAATTTAGATTATTACAATCATACTCTCTTCTAAGATCCTAGCATCCCTACCTCTAAATGGACCATAAAAGGAATACATTACACATTAGTGGTAATGCCCATAATAAATGTGACATTATGATTATTATCCTCCTGGACAGTATGGAACTAATAACTATATTCATGAATGAAATCCTGAATGAGTTGCTACTAATAAAGTTCAAAATGATCATACGTTGGACAAAATCAAAGGTTTCAGTGACCATAACATACTATTGGGTAATTTTGATGATGTCATAGCATTTATTATGGCCATAATGAATCTTTTATGAAGATGGTTCACACACATTACTATTGGTAGAATATATATATATATATATATATATATATATATATATATATATATATATATATATATATATATATATATATATATATATATATATTTGTATGAGCTCTACTAACCCTTCCTAACAAAATTTGCTACATTAAATTTCCCCATCAAATCAAGCCAAACTCTTTTTAATTTCTGGTTGGAGAGCATGAGTCCCTTTAAAATAATATTTCTCATTTCATTCAAATGAGTAGAGAGATTCCCACCTTTGTGTCAAACATACAAGTTTTTTTTCTAATTGTGGGTCTTTAAGCCTTGTCATTTAAATATCCTGTCACGAAGGAAAATTTAACCATTATTTTCAGAATGATTTAGATTTCTTTAATTTAAGTTCATTGATGCAACTAAAGTAATAAAGTATGCTCTATTATTATTGCCCCTAATTCTACTACTCTCTTTTGCAGTGTCTTTGCCAACAAGATGATCCAAATTTACCTTATCATGACATATGAGATCATGTGAATCAAAGGAAGACTATCAAAATACTTTAGAGGTGATCATAACTATTAGTAAAACCTTTATAATAATAGCCACACAATCTAAAATGATTTTTTTTCTTTGTTATGCCTTTAATCTTAAATGACCACATCCTTGTTTAAATATGCAATCTTTGAGATATTCATAACGATTCAAGGAGAGCCCTTATAAGAGTAAATTTTGCTCGGTCACCCTCAAAAGAATTCAGCCTTCTTTAAGCGTTACTTTTTTCGTAATGAGAGTGGGAATGAGATGTATCATCAAGTCATAAAGGAACTCCTAAATAATTAATTTCTTGAATGTCTAACATAGCCACAAGTTAAAGCTAATAATATTTCTCTACTTGCATATTATGAGGGGTGCCCTCAAACACCTCTAGCCAAAAAGACATCAAAATAAAAGTTTATATCATTTATTGTGTTGAAGCCATAACAAAGTGGATCGATTTTAAGATCACTCAATATATATTGTAGCATCCAACAACTTAACTCGCATATGCTACCATTTACCTAATTGTGCTTATTTTCATTATTTCATTCATAGATTCAGGCCTCCACTCCATCTAAAGCATCTTCAATGCTATGTTCAACATATGAGTGACCACTGATCATTATAAGGTACTTCATATCCTAATTAATGCAAGTAGTCTTGTGAATATTTTTCTTCCATAATCTTATGAATTGCATTAGGCTATATGCTTTAAACTTATGGCATTAAATAAAGATCTAATAATATTTTTTAAATGTCATAGACTTCTAGCAATCACCCTTAAAGCCACACTAGTAAATGAAAAGATCATTATCATCAATCATTGAGAGTGTTTTGTTGTGCTTTGAGATCATCTATCTGAAAAACCATCTTCAATCAGCCCCTATTTAATAGCTTCAAGGTGATTACCTCAACCTATAATCTACTCTTCATGCTCTCCATATTATAGTATACAGTAGCCATCTATGGCACATTTTATTTGTTGATGATGTCATCTTAACACTATGTAAGAGCAATAAAACTTGACCATTAATGCAACTGAATAGGAGCCAATGGGTCACACTAATACATAAATAGGAGTGAGAGATGTCACTTAATATTAGTGGTTATTATGGGTACAGCTTTTGTAGGCTCCATAAGCTCATGTGGCTTATTTTTCTATTTGATAATTACAAATTTTTGTGTGGTTCACTCTAATAGTTTGTTAAGTGGTTCTATAAATTAAATGCATATTAGTTGAACTCTAACCTCTTTCATTAGGCATTTGGAGGCTTCATGGCTTGAAGAAATGCTACAAATGGTGAATCAAAACAATCCATAAATATAAAGTATTCTTTATAGCATTTAAATATTTGAAATGGAAACATATTAGCTCATGAAAAGAATCAAAATCTGTGAAAGTTTTGTTAATATTTTTAAAATAATAAAAAGTATTTCATTAATTGCATAGTTAACTTACATTGTAAATTAAATTAATATGAGATACTTAATAAAGAAATCAGTGATTTATCTATTCATAATATAACTTAACAGTGAGAGCGTTTCTTTAAAAACTAAATAAATGAAAAGCTAATTAAGGCTTGGTTTGGGACAGCACTGTTACCGATCTATAAAGCAGATTTTTAGTTTAAAAATTTTTTGTACTAAAAAAATATTTTTAGTAAGAAAGTCATCACAAACAAAACTTAAGCCTTCAATTCACAAATATTATCATTTTGTTAAATAAAAAAATGTTGAACAGTTCAAAATTTAGCGAACCATATGGCCTTTTAATCTCTAGTGAGATAAGCAATTTGACAAAAATACATCACAAAATTATTTCTCTTGTTGATAAAAAGACAAACTGGATGGTAATATTTCAGTCTTCTTTCAAGGATTTTTTTCAGTGGAAGTTGAGGGTCACTCCCCACCAAATTTTATTAATATGAAATTCTATAAGTCTATTAGCAAAAACGCATGCACAAGATCACAAAAAATAGAACTTAAAAGTGAACAACTAATGATAACAAAATTAAAAAATTTCAATAGGCTCCATCCAAGATGGACTATAGCTTAAGGCTTCGTTTGAGACCGTTCACTATTTCTTGAAGTAGTTTTATAGTATAAAAATTAAATTTTTTGTACTAAAAAGTTGCTCTAAGAAGCAGTACGAATTAAAAGCTGTCCCAAACAAAGCCTAAGGGTCTAATTGAGATAACTTTCTAGCTGCTTTGTTTTTAAGGCAACTACAATTTCTTATGACTGCTATACTTTCTTGCTATTTTTCAATAATTTCTATGGTGAAAAGTTATTTATTACAATCAAAATAAGGTTTTGTTTGTGACAACTTTTTAATGCTTTCTAAAGCACTTTTTTAGGATAAATCTTTTTTTAACTAAAAAGCTCTTTTAAAAAAGCCATAAATAAACTATCCCAAATGAAGCCTAACTAAGTTGTTTTCCTCATTATAACTTCACAACTAAATGCTATACTTTCTTTCTTTTTTTTTCATTTAATTATAGATATTTTTCATCTTTCACCATTAGAATGGAGAATATTATATCAAGGAACAAGAAAAAAATCAAAAAGTTCCCAACTGTGAATTAAAGAAGTGTGCTTTGTACTTATCTAGCAAAGCTTTCCAACCAGATTTTTTCTGAACAGCTGAAGCTTTCACCACTTTCAATACTTCTAAATAAAATCCAGCTTTGTTCAAAAAGATTGAAACCCATCATGAGCTGAAGAAAGGAGCGCATATATCCTTCCAAAACACTTAACGTTTAAAAATACAAACATGCCTTCGATGATATCCTTCATGACCTTGCTTTACTCGTTTGCTCCATTTCCAAAATGCTCATTGCTTCTGCTCAAAATTTTATTGTATGAAGATAGCTAATATATTTTAAAATTGTAATTACATGCAAAACAATGAATAAATGTTTTTTTTTTTTTTGGAACATGTTTTCTAACTGCAAGCAATCAAATGGCCATTAATGTAAATTATTATTATTTTTTCATTTTATAGACTTTTTGGTGTTAAATTAACAAGCACATACATGCAACATTAATCATAGTGGTCTAGTTGATGGGGTTCGAGTCCGACATGAAATTGGACCAACCCGAATCTATTCATTCTAAATCCGACCTATTTGATAAAATAATAAAATATTATAAATTTAACATGATATTTAAAATTTGAAAAAAAAAATATCTAATATATCTAATATCTATATAGATGGTAAAAACAAAAATGATCTTAACTCTTTATGAAGGATCAAAAATATTGCGTCTTGAAAAATTCGCATCATCAGATAGAGAGAGATAATTTAACATCTTAGTGTTGCACGAAGGTTCAACTCACACAAAAATAAAAGAGAGGGGTGCGTCATTCATAAGTAACACCAAGCTTTTTACTTGGAAACCCTTAAAAAGAGAAAGAATCGTAGGGTCTGACCCAGTTTGAATGAATTCACTAGTATTGGTAGTCGATTACAAATAATGTCCTTTTATAGAGGAGGGTGTTGGCTCAATATAACAAATATACATTATATGTAGCATATTACATAATTAAAGTTGGGAGTCTGATGACATGAGATAGAGCTGTTCTCAAGAGAATATTGGCATGTTCATTTTTTCGGTAGGATCATAGTTGGGTGACAAAGGTCTGAAGGATTGTAATTGGTGACGGTAGCCGGAAGGACAATAGTCGGGTGACGGTGGTTGGAAAGATCATAGTTGGGCGATGATCATCAAAAGGATCATAGTCGGGTGATGATAGTCAGAATGACTGTCGGGCTATGGTGGTCAAAAGGATAGTAGTGCGGAGACAGTGGTCAAAAGAATCATAGTCAGGCAACGATAATTAGGCAACAGTGTATTGAAGGATCATAGTCGGGCGATGGAGGTTGAAGGACATTAATTAGCTGACAGTGGTTGGAAGGACATTAATATGACGATGGTGGTTGGAATGACTATAATGGTGCTCGGAAGGACCATAGACGGGCAACAATAGTTAGAGGAAAGCTCGTCAATGACTGCTATATGGAGGTCTGACAATGATGGTCTATAGGAGATTCAGCGGCAGTAGCCTGGTGGCGTAGATTTGTCAGCAACAGATTAAAGGTGGAGCTCCAGGATTCTTCAAGTCCTCTAATTCTTCTCTTCTTCCTCCCCCTTCTCTCATGTGAAGAATGGGAGGTCTATTTATAGTTTTTTTTTTTTACAATGGCGTGCTTAGTAAATATGGAGAAGATCAATGGCATATTGGGATTCCATTAAAAGGCTCATAATGATCCCCTTGATTATAAAATATTTATCAAATATTTGAATGACTTAGGAATTTCACAATTGAGTGATTTTGATCTCATTGGATTGCCTTGTCAAGCCACTCAATTTGACTATAAGAATGTCATATTTGGATATCAATTGGTCATCTAATTAATGCTTTAAAGTTTTTAAATAGGCTTTGGTACTCCTTTGATTTGGACCCATTTGGACTCGAATTGGACTGAATTTGGTCTCTTTGGATTTGTCTCCTTGAGATGATCAATTTGACTATATGCTTGTTGAAATCAAAGTTTGGATGGTCCCGAATATAATTTTTGAATCTTTTGACACATATTTGCATGGAGATTTATACCTGATTAAGATGAATTTTTTGTAACATATTAATTGCCTCCCTATTTTTGGACATTGAAGTTTGTGAAGTCCAAAATTATATATTTGTATATTTCTAAGTTGGTTGTGATTGAAAGTCTCGCAGGTTCAACTATCTCCTGCACATCCAGATCGGGAACTATGTAAACAACCTTGGGCCATAACTTAAACATTCCTTAAAGTTTGCATGTTGATCAGAGCTAAAAAAAATTAGGAAATTGAGATTTAAAACACATAAAAGTGTTTTAAAATGATTGTAGAAGTTTATTTTGACTCTAAAAGTGTCAAAATTGAGTTCAGAAAACCAAAAAATGGTTCTAGGGACCCTAAAAATGTAAACATTGGATTGTCCGAGCAAAATATTGATCTTAAAAGAAGTGACTTCGCGATCGAACAGGCCAACCAACGTCACCACCCATCGGAGGCGGGTTTATATGCTCAATTCTAATCCTGAACTGCTAATCAATAGTCTCCTTAACTTTCTCAGAGACTGAAAATCAGAATTAAAATCATAGATAGCTACAATAACTCGACGGGCTACACAATCTGATCTAAATTTCTAAACTTTTTTTTATTAAATATTTTATTGAATATTTAAAGGAAATTAAATATAGTCTAAGAGCAGAGCATATATTTAATTAATTTTTACATAATCTCAAAGAACTGTGACCTCTTATAACTTTTTGTTGTGCTTATAATACTAGAACATACCCGTAAGATGTAAATGATCTTTAAAAAGACTAATTTGACCTTATTTAAAATATCATGGTATCAAATTAAAACTTTTAATATAGTAAAAGATTATTTTAATCTTTCAAAAAAATTAGGAGATAATTTTGATCATTATATATTATCCTATTAAATGAGAGAGAGAGAGAGAGAGAGAGAGAGAGAGAGAGAGAGAGAGAGAGATGGGGAGTATGATAACCCGTGCGACCTAATCCACATCAGCATGAGAGGCAAAACAGAGAAGCTATGATTCCACGTGTATGGGAATGCTCGTCGGAGGCGGTGTGTTCCCCGCCGGATCACATCATTTCCGTAAAACATCTTTCTTTTTTGTTTACTGTTTTCGATGCTCAGTAGATTATGTTTATCCCTTCTTTCTCTGCGTATAATGATGACCGTACCCTCTCGAATGGGTCGCCCGCAGCTCCCTTATTTCAGCCTCTCGATGATGATTGGGCCGTATCTCTATGACACTAAAGTATGAACAATAAGTTCTATTGTTTTCCTTGCTTCCACAAGTAAAGAGGTAGACTAATGTCATAGAGATGAGTCAATTACAAATGGATGGTGAGGATGCAAAGTCAGATAAAGTGCCTGATGTACTAGAGTAGTGGAAGCATAAATTGTATTTAATATGTTGGTTTGCTTATCACTTCCCCTCAAGCTATCATTTGGTTCCAAAATGACAAGCTTGTTGCGTAGATACTAAAAACATTGTAAAGATAATGCTTTGGTGAATAAATCAGCCAATTGATATGTTGTGTGAATAGTGTAACAAGTTGTTCTAGATGTACTCACGAACAAAATGAAAATCTATTTCATTGTGTTTTGTTCTTACATGAAAGACAAGAATGTTGGAAAGTGCAATGGAAGAAATATTATCACAAAACAATGTTGTAGGAGGTGTTGAATCGATTTCAAAATATTTCAATAGCCTCCTAAGCCAAATAATATCAGTAACAGCCGTTGCAAGAGCTTGATATTCAACTTCTGTAGATGATCTTGCAACAGTTTTTTGTTTCTCGACTTGCCAAGAAATAAAGTTGCTTCCTAAAAAAGCAAAATATCCAGTCATAGATTTTCTTTCTATAGGGTCACCAACCCAATTCGAATATGAATATACATATAAACGGAATTTAAAATTTCCATTTAAATTTAAACGAAATTTTTAAATCAACAATACCTATTTAAATTTAAAAATTTTCACAGAAATTTCACCAAAAAATCTGTTGGAATTTCCATTGGAACTTTTTTGCTGGAAATTAAAATTCTTGAAATTTTAGGTGAAAATTTTCCACACAAAATCTACCAGAAAATTCACTGAAAATCAACTATTTTTCTATAGTGGTTATTAATCATCTATTTTATCAATCATATCTATCATCAGTCTCTCTCCATCATATGTCATTAATTAGTATTTTCAATCATATTAGTATCAATCTCATATATCTCATCTTGCACATCAGTTCATTTTGTTTACATATTCTTATGCTCATCAATATGCATGTATTATATCAAAATACATGTTAGGTCAAATGAATAGTAACTATATACATATTGTATATCTCATATTTAGATTTAGTATATTTGCTCCTGATCCTTTTCACCCAATCTTACGCTCTCTATTTCAAATAAAATGTCATATATACCAAACTAACCAATGAAATTTTTAATATAAACCAATCAAAATATTTTGAATAACAATATCTACCACATATCAAAAGTTATATAGTGAAAATTTACTAGAACAAAATATATGACATTTTTATCAAAGTCACGAGAGAGATATATACTAAACTTAAAATCATTCAAAATAAATATAGAGTATAAGTCATTTACTACGATCAAAATAAATTTTGTAACAAAACAATGGGCAAAAAAGCCCAAAAGACCTTCTCTCTCTTCTCCCCATCTTCTCTCTCGATCTCCTCTCCTCCTCTCCTCTCTCCCCTCCCCTCTCCCCTCTCCCCTCTCCCCTCTCCTCTTCTTTCCCTTTATTTTCTTCGACAACAATGAAACAAAATGAGGAGAACGAGTGGCTTGGGTGGAGAAATATTTATATTAAATATACTTTTTAGTGTCTAGTATCTCGGGCCACAGACTACAATGTCATTATGTTGCATGTTGAATCTTGAGTTATTGTAAAAAAGAGTGCCTGGTGCCACTGCGCTCTCAATCTCAGTGTCGCAACGCTACAATGAAAATTTTCATATTTTCAAATAAATTTCATTTTATGAAATTTCAAGTTATTACAGCAAATTCATGGCCATGACCTTCTCTTCTAGAAGCACATCATCAAAAGGAACTTCACTAATGATTCAATGGTGAAAGAATGTAAATAAACTAAATTTCCCCATAAGCACAAAATCTAATATGTGCGATTCAAACATAATGTATTAATAAATGCCATTTGTTGCCTTGGCCAAAACTTGGCTGAGAAGAAAAAACATTGCCACTATTCATTCATTGTGACTACCCATCCTACATCATCAAGTATCTCTTGATAAAATGTAAATATTGTTTTACTTACTAGCTCGTGAATCTTATTGACAAGCTAGATTCTAGTTGGAATGGTTACAAAGCCATGTCAACTATTGTACAATCAAATATCTAGTAGACCCAGTTCAAGTCTCGATTCAAGTCAATTCAATCTTGCTCAGTGATCTAAGCAAGTTGATCAGGCAGGAAAGAACAATATGAAATACTAAACTCTCCAAAGCCAAGATTAATTATGCATGATTATATTGAACTTATGAGCTCACAATGAACTTTTCAAATTTCTTATATATTCACCTAGTCAATCATCACTTGTTGGGCTCATTGTGAAATTATCACGGAAGTCATCTTATCAATATACCATGTCAAAGTGTGCTCAGCCTAAGAATTAACCATAGTCGCCTTATTATTCAAATCAAGTTATTAAAGCTTAAAATCTGCTCGTTGACATTCAATAAGGTCAGACAATGACTTCACCTAGAGACAACTTCATTTAAACAATCTTCATATAACTCTTATATTTTGGCTGCACATCTTATGTTTTTTTACAACAAACAATTGTGTTAAACTTTACTATGTAGTTTTTTAATTGTACATCATAAATGTAGTCTTTATTGCAGCACGAAATTCTGATTGAACCTATAAATAGGGGATCATAAGAAATGCCTAGTGTACATCAAGTCTTTTGTACTTGAATCCTATAATTTCCTCATTCCAATGAAATCTCAGAGCTTCTCATTCTAGATTCTCTTCTCTCTCTGGTTGTTATTTTTAAAGACTTAATTTTATTCTTGTTAGTAACGCTATAATATTGTCTATGACTAAACTTTAATTCAACATATAAAAATCACATCATGATTGCTCTTTTTGTTTGACATATTTGAAATGAGAGGAACACATAAATCTTTTAAAATTAAAAGTCAAGATAGAGTTGCCTCAACTGAAATCCTAAGGAGTGATGTTATTCCTAAACTCACTTACATTAACTTAATGGATGAGAAAGATATTGTTAACTCAATCATTTCCAAATAGAAATAGTTTTGACACTTTTTCCTTCTTCTTTTGCTTTATTTGGTTCAATTTGTTGGAGACTTTTGGATGTGCAATGGTGGTGCTTCCTATTAGAGTTAGTGATGGTCTTTCTACTTCTCCATGATTATTCTCTCCCTTTTATCCTTGGCTGGCTTTGTGGTCCTTTTCTCTACATTATCATGGTGTTTATTCCACATTGAGGTGCGCTTATAATTTGTCTAGTTAATTTAATAAATTGGGATTTGTTCACTCAAATTTAAAGAAAAAAAATTCAAAAGATGAAATTACATTGTATACATCCCAAACTATATAACAAAATCATATGGATTCATAGAATTACTTAGCTTATTAATAATGCTTAATAATGTATGTAACATTCCTTGGCTATTAATTAATGCAACTAATTATTTTTTGTATATGTTAAATATGTGATTAGTGCTAAGTAATAACTTAATAGCTTAACAGCTTAACCAATTGTTTGATTACCAAATAACTAATTTAGTTAATGACTATTCACACATATTATCCAATTAAAGATGTAAATATTATTTATAACTAACATACTAAAATCAAGAATTACTTACATAATATGCAAATTAAGGATTAATACATTTAACTATATATGTAAGCCCTTTAATTTTCTTAGTTAACTTTATTTTACTTTTTTTATTTATTCACAATTTTAATTTTTAGCCATGTAATTTTAGATAAAATCATTTTTCTTTCTAACATTTCAAATTAATTTTATTCAGCAATTATCAATGAAAATTTACTTTCTCGTCATTTTCAAGCACATGTTCATCTTAAGCACTTCCATCACTCAACTTAGGCTTCGTTTGGGACTGCTTTTTTATTGCTTTATAAAACGGAGTTTTAGTACAAAATTTTTTATTTTTGTACTAGAACTCTGTTTTAGAAAGCAATAAAAAAGCCGTCCCAAACGAAGCCTTAGGCTTCATTTGGGACGGCTTTCTTAATGCTTATTAAAGCAGCTTTTTAGTACAAAAAATTAAATTTTTCTACTATAAAACTGCTTTAAAAAATTTAAGAAAGCAGCCCCAAACCAGGGGTGTCAATTTCGGGTCACGGGTCGGGTTCGGGTCGAACCCGAACTGACCCGGGTGGAAAACGGGTCGACCCTAACCCGACCCGGGTAGAGAAACGGGTCGAAAATCCGAACCCGGACCCGACCCGGCAGGTTGCCGGGTTGACCCGACACGACCCGGAACCGCGCGGCAGCTCGCGGCAGCAGGCGACGGCGGCAGCGCGCGGCAGCGCTCGCGGCAGCGCGCGGCACGCGGCACGCGGCACGCGGCAGCGCGCGGCGGGGGCAGCAGCGGCGGGCAGCGGGGCTGGGCAGCGGGGCAGCGGGGCTGGGCAGCTGGGCAGCGGGGCTGGGCAGCGGGGCAGCGGGGCGTGGGCAGCGGGGCTGGGCAGCGGGGCGGGCAGCGGGGCAGCGGGCAGGGGGCGGGGGCAGCGGGCAGGGGGCGGGGGCAGCGGGCAGGGCGGGAATTCGAAATTTTTTTAAACTAAACGGGTTGGCGGGTTGACCCGGCAACCCGCCGGGTCAACTCGAACCCGACCCGTTTTTGAAACGGGTTGATTTCTGGAACCCGAACCCGACCCGTTTTGAAATCGGGTCGGGTTCAACCCGGCGGGTCCGGGTCGGGTTTTCGTGTCGTGTCAAAAGTTGACACCCCTACCCCAAACAAAGGCTTCGTTTGTGACAGCTTTTTATTGCTTTTAAAACAATTTTTTAATACATTAAAAAAAATTGTACAAAGCAGATGCT
This sequence comes from Dendrobium huoshanense, assembly GCA_016618105.1. NCBI lineage: Eukaryota > Viridiplantae > Streptophyta > Magnoliopsida > Asparagales > Orchidaceae > Dendrobium > Dendrobium huoshanense. The sequence continues at coordinate 16,873,877 of CM028358.1, forward strand.
TTATAAAGCAGAATGAAAGCTGTCCCAAAATTTTATAAAAAATTTGTTAATGATTATTTATAAAAAAAAAATGTTCTTAAGAAAGATTATTCATTTATTAATTCATATAAAAAATATAATCATTACATTTGAGAGATTTTTATGATAATTTAAAAGGCTTAAAATTAATATTAAATCCAATCTACTTGGCGAGATGCAACTAAAATAATAAATTTGATGATTTTTTAAAGTACAATTGTCCCAACTTCAAGAAGCCAAAGAGACCATACGTGTAAAAGCTCCATCCCTATCGGTTCCCACTTTCTAGGTCAGTAAAATCAAAATATCTTTCGTTTGTCGGACCTAAATTAATATCATCACATTTTACTTCAATATTATCATTGCCCATTAGAGATATATCATATCGTCATTTTATATTATACTAACAAGAAACCATTTATCTTCATTTTTTTTTTTACTTTATTAGTAATTAAGAGTGTCAACATAAATTAACGGATTAGGTTTAAATCCAACTCGAAATTAACCCGACTGAATACAATCAATCGAAGTCAGACTTGTACTTGTTTAATTAACATATCAAAATGATGGACCCAAACTCATCCCGCTAGCAATCCAAATGACCCAAGCCCTGTCAATAACCTATTTTGATTAAAAAAAATTAAAACATATCAATTATAAATTTTAGATAAATTGATAAATAAGAATAAGGAAAGCAAAAAAATTTAAGAATAAAATTGAACGGATTAATTTTAAATCAAAATCAAATTTAGAGATCAACTCAAATCCAACCCATTTAATTAAAAAAATAGAATTATATTCTAATCCGACCTGTTTATTAAATGAATCAACTCAAATGCAAATTTTTCGAGCCAAGTCCAATGGATCAAATTATTTTAACACACCTATAGCTAATTAATATTTTCTTCAAAATAAAATCTCATTCATCTGATAACGATCTCAGAAAATTGTAACCTATCGTGACTATTAAAACAAGGGTGATTTACAAGCATAACATTAATATCCAAGTATTCATATTTATATAGATAATTATATAATATTTAAATAAAATTTTGACAGCATCAAAATTTTAATGATATTTGTCTTTTTTTTTTAATATTGATGACACACAAATATCTTAATATTTTTATTACTTTATCATACATTTTAATACATATATATTTATTTAATTTATCTACAAATCAAAATCACATAATTTCATATCATTTAGAGGGGTAGTATTTGGAGAGTAACACGTCAATGGGAGTGGAAAAATATGGAGAAATTATTCCATAGACTTTAGACAAAACTCTACGTCCGGATGCCACAGTACCGAGCAGTACCAAAGGTCGGTATCGATACTAAGTACCGAGCAGCACCAAGCCGCGGTACAATAAAAAAGTGATGTGATACATTTTTATTAATCTCAGAACGTCACTTGCTATCCGCACATAATAATTTTTCAAAAAATAGGTGGTACATTCAACAAAATTGAAAGATTATTTATGTAAATATGACACATTAGGTGTTAAATATACAACAACATAAAAATTAGAAACCCCTAACAAAGAAATATTTAGCAATAGATCTACAGAAGTGTAGCAATGTCACAAGGTAAAAAGAAAAAGAAGAATAGATACACTTCTACCATATTGTACAGTGGAGGGAAACAAAAATATTCAGAAGTAGATAGCCAGCTTTTGCTCAATCGTGTCTTGCACTCTGTTACAACGTTCTAGTAACGCGGTTAGCTTATCACTCTTAAGAACTAAAGAATCTGCAATCTGTTTGTTTGTGTCCATGTATCTGAGATCCTCGTTGTTCCCACTTGCCATTCCAGCCTCTGCACCATCACCATAATCACCATTAGCCTTTACACCATCATCATCATCACCATTAGCCTTTACACCATCATCGATTTCGCCAATGGCGGTAGGAGGCGTTGGCCTGGAGACCGGTGGCCATTTTTCAAAGGGATTACTGCAACTTATCTCCACCAATTCATCAAGAGATACTTCAGCAGGAAAAGAATGAGATGATGGAAGCTCTTCAAGGCAAGAACTGAATGGAAAAAGATCCTCCTTGCTATCCATGATGTAAACATTAGATATCCCCGGCGCGGTTAATTTATTCAATTGCCAAGAGAAAATTCTCTGGAAAATCAAAATCCAACTTGGAATGAAACAGTAACCTGATCTGCAGCGCCGGAGACCTACAAACTTCTGTAGCATGACATTGACCTCCTGGATAGCTAGATCAGCTTTTAACAATTTGTTTGATTCATTGAGAAAGCTAATCAAGAGTTTTTCAAGGGCCAGCTTCTGCTGCTTAATCTGCAAACCAGTTAGCAGCTCATGGTTCAGCCAGGATGTGTCTGGAAAACTTGGAAGTTTGCAGGATTTGATCGCGCTAACAATAGGGTCGATTCTCGCCGGCAAACTCCAACCTACGCCGGGAAAGCAAAGACCTGCCAGTATTCCCTCATTGCTTGATTTGTCAAGAAGATTGATTTCTGGAGCTGGCCAATGAGTTGGATTCATGGATGCTGTAACCATGATTTCCTCTGCCGTTTTATCTAAGGCATTATTGAATCCAGTTATGCAATCATTTGGAGCCACATCCAATCCTTTATGATTTGCAGTGACTTCCATGAATCGTCTCAAGTATTTTAGGACCAGTTCACGAGTTCTGACAAGACAAAGCAAAGGCGCGGAAGGTGTATTACTTGCCAGCCACTGCAAACCTACTCTCAACTGATGATCATCAAAGAAGCTAGCAAAATTTTCCAAGCGGCTGCTATCAGCAAGAAAGGTTACTAAAGAAGAGCATATCTTCATCTCCTTTTCATCATGAAGGGCTAGTTTTCTTGTGATATTGGCTGATCTTTCCGCAGCATCTCCTTTGGGTAAATCGATATTCAGTATTAGAAGTGGTAAGCAGGATGCAGGTGTTATAGACACCAAGTAATTTTGAAGCCGAGCTCTCTGAATTTCCCATGGAATGGTCTCTGTCACAAGGTAAACCAAACAACTTGCACCATCAAGGACATCATCCCCTTCAATTTGTTGTCTGTCATCCAGAACCTTTTCTCTAATGACAGACAAGCAACAGGTTTGGGGAGAACCTCCATAAGGATCACTCCATTTCTTCCATATTGATAAACCTGATGAGGATACCACCAACTCAGTATCATGTTCTTTACTAGGACCCAATAGCTTAAAGAACAACCAATCTAAAGCTAATTGATGGTTTTGGTTATCTGGATCACACGGTTGCACCAAAAGGACCAATTTCCAGCAAATCAATTTGGCAAAAGGGTTCCTTGCGACCATAATTGGTGCAACCAAATCTGAAATGTTCAACCTAGACCACGAGTTGCCAATTTTTCCATGTCTTGCTCTTGAAATAGCATCAATGTCAAGAATTTCATAGCACCTAGTTTGTGGCTTTAATCAAACGGAGTAAAATTAGCTACATGGGATTGTTAACATGTCAATAAAGGGGAAAAACACTCGAGCAGGTTTTCAAAGAATAACTCACATATTCAATTTGACCGGTAGGAGGTCCTATTGATAGTGAACTCAGTGCTGCGCTAGTAAGAAACTCTCTCTGCTCTCTATTCTCTCTCCTCATAGCTGCCTGCTTCTTCCATTTCCTGATAATTAGTACGTAAAGAACATTAGTTATAACAAATTTGATAAATCATTAAATATAAAGTTAGACTAAGAGTTTACCTTAAGATCAGTTTCAATATTTCCTTCTTAGCTTCCTTCTGACTGAATAAAGGCAGCAGACTTTCACTCTCCAACTCACTTTCAGACTTTTTAGATCTTGCATTTTGACAAATCATGCTAGAACTAGAAGTTTGATGAACAGCAGGTTGACTATTACCACTATCAAAAACTTGCAATGCTGCTTCATTAAAGAAGGGCTCATTAGCATGGTGTGGTATCTGTTGGCCATCATCTTTTAGGGCGTATTCACCAACAATCTCAACTGGAGGCATAAATGTTGTCATCATGACAGGCATTTCCTCCATTTTCACTCCAATTTCTCTGTTTTGACTAAATGGCGGTCGCTCTTCAAGCAAACTTGAAGGTTCAGTTACAACCATAGAAGTATGACTAATATTGTCATCGAACATAATTTCATCATAGGCAGTCGGGTGACTTCCGGTAATGACAGAGTTTCCATGGTCAAATATATCTACCTTAGTATTTGAGCATTCCTTTTCTACAGAAAGATCTTCAAGGACTAAAGCAGTTCTGACATCATCAACTATTTTTTCTGATTTCTTATGATGAACAAGTTGCGCACATCTTGTGGGAAAATCCACATCACTGCTGAGAAAGGGGCCTTCTTTCACCATGTATGCCTCTTCATATTTTTTTACTGAGAATCCATGGTACTCCAGAAGGCCCTCAACATCCTCCCCCTAGGAAGAGAAAGGAAAAAAGTCAAAGAAGGAAAACAATGTTAAGATAGAAGCCATAAAAAGTAAGAAAGCAGTGATAATACCTCCATAGCCAGCCATTTCTCAACATGCGCAATGGGAATTCCTTGGTTATTCTGAAGACCGCTATGTAGAGAAGCAAGGGCCTGCTTTCTCAGCTGAATAAAATATAACAGATTTAGCAATTACAGTTGATAACAACAGAAATAAATTTCAGAAATTCAACTCATTATACCAGCAGTTTTTGTTAAGTGAGGTCAAGGAGATCGATGGTTAAGTGAGGAACAAGCTCGGGCATTAGTTTTATCACCATCACAACCGTTTGATATCCATGCTAAGCATAAAAGGTAAGATCAGAGGCATATAAGGAGGGTAACCCAGCTGTACTGAGCAAGATCTCATATATACCGGTTGCTACCAAATAGAGAAGTCACGTTGCCTAGTAATTTAGATTTACCAAGCAAATCAGACACTTCATAGGCTGTGGAGATAAGGACCTAGCAAGAATGTCCAGGGCACTCGTTATGAAATTGATTTAAGTCATAGCGTCAGTTACCCTGTATTGCTTCCTTCATAACAAAAGATTACATAAATATTTATAAATAGGGTTGATAAGCAAGAAGATGGCGGAGAAAATCTAGCACCAAGAATCTAAAGAGAAGAATTCAAAACCCCATTCACTCATTACTTTCTTCCACACTTCCCTATCCAAGCTCTTTAAGTATTCCAAGTGTTAATGATGTAGGACAATTAAGAGTTTCCTAAGTGTTACTAGAGGAATGAGGCTAAGTTGTCCTACCAATGACTAAGATCGAGACTTTCACTAAGAATTCAATTAAATCTAAGATTAATTATGAAAAAAGTGATCTTCGATAATTTACTTGAGAGTTAAAGAGAACTCAAGAAAAAAATAGTTTTTATGTCCATTCAACTTTAAGCACTACAATTTCAAAATCCAGAGAATATAGCAAAAGTAGTGGGATTAAGGTTTGATGTTGTTGTTGTATAGCAAAAGAAAATTGACTAGCACGTGATAAAACCTCAATGTAGTTGATTTTAACAAAAACTACAGCAAATCACAAAGACACTAGTGAAAAAGAAAATTATAATTAAGAGATCTTAAAAAGAAGAAATATGATATAAATAATGAAATAAAAATACTGATAACCATAAGATTGCTACCACAAGTTGATAATCATTGTGATAGCAACCTTCCCAATTCTTTTAATTCCCCTAAGGGATTGCACTCCTGTACTAAAAAAGTCCTCTCTTGCAAAGAGCACACAAGAGGAAGTGGAACAATCTCAAACTTTATATTCATAAGCAGTGAATTTCGTAATAAATAGCCCACTATTTATGGGGAAAGAAATATCAAAAGATACAAAATAAATAAAAGAGGGAAGGGGGGTGATCCAGCCACTAAAAGAGGGGGGGTGGAATGCCAAGAGTAGTGAAGAAATGGGAGCAGACTTAATGGTGGAGAAAAAGGAGTAATAAATGACAGAAAATAAAGAGTCTAAATAAATTTTGAGTATGAGGAAGAGAAATGGCAGGCCATGGCATGGAGGATGGATAATTTATGACTTATGAGAAAAGAAATTTCCCAGCACATAAAAACACAAGACCCAACTTGACCTATGGATCTAAAATGACTAAAAAATCAAAGGACTCAAAATAATAAAAATAGAAAACCATACACAAAAAATGCTAAATACATGCAAATCTCATAAGAACAACTAATGACCAGTAGAAATAATGATGATGCTGACTATGGATCTAAATAAGATGCTATATATTAGTAATCACAAGCTTTGAAGAATTTTAATAATAAGAATAAAGATCAAGGTACTATGAAAGTGAGAACTACAATAGCTCTACATGTATCAACTATAAATCCTCTAGTGGTGAAAATCTTCTCCAACAAACTAGGCATCATCGAATGCTATCATTAGCTGTGGAAATGAAATGCTCATCCAATACAATGTACATAGACAAGTGAATGTCAACAGATGAATTGATAGCAATGTTGGCATCAAGTGTTGATAGACATTAGGCAGATCTACTACAACTTTGCATGTATTAACCATGAATCCTCAAGTGGTGAAAATCTTCTCCAACAACCCAAGCAACATTGGACAAAACCATTAGATGTGGAAATGAAATGCTCATTCAATGTCTATAAATAGATATGTGAATGTCAGCGGTTGAGTTTGATAGAAATTTCACTATCAAAATAGAAATTGGGATTAATATTTCAAGAGATGCGTGGTCTAGATGAATCACAAGAAAGGGCATGTGGCAAAGTGCCAAATGTCAACCCCCAGCTGGGAAAGGATACTTTTAATTTAAAGATGCATAAATCCAATTGAAATTTTGACAGGAGGGACTAAGATCACTTTGTCAAACCCAATCACCTTTACACTCATGGCGTGTAATAGTGATGACATCCTAATCAGAGCATCAACAACTTGATTCTTATGCCAGCCTTGTGTTTGAAAACAAAGGTGTACTCTTGAAGAAATTGCACCAACTTGGTATGTAATAGTGATGACATCCTACCAAAAGCATCAATAGCTTTGTCCTTCATGACAGCCCTATGTTTGAGAATGAAAATGTACTCCCGAAGAACTTACAACCACTTGGTATGACTTGAGCTTAGTTTCTTTTAGGAGTAAAGGTACATAATAGCTTCATGATTGAATATACAAGAGCTCTAGGGATTGAAGATAATGCAATGCTTATACTCTAGCATGTAATTCTCAATCATGTGGAATATCTTTGATTAGCTAAATTTAGCTTCTCGCAAAAATAGGTTACAAATTGATGTGAAACTAAATGCGATAGACAAGAATTGCAATTAAGATATTAATAAAGTGGTGAACTTTGCTTTGCTACCAATAAACTCTTTGTTTGCTCAAGTGAAGGTTTAAGAATATGACATTGAAAGATTAAATAATAGCAATTGGTTACAATTTGAGATTAGTAGGACTTGTAGAATAACAACCAATGATTAGTAGGTAATGAAAATAGCAAATGCAACAAAAGCCTCAAGTTTAAAATCTAGATCATTCACCTAGAGGTCCTTCACTCAATCTCTTGAAGTGGAGGTTAGCGGAGGAGAATTCAAGCACACTTAAGGATGCCACTATCAAACAAGTGACGCCGAGGGGACTAGTCGCCGGGAAGAAGCCAGAGTTGGAGAAGTGAGTGGTCGTTCGATAAGAGTCCACGGAGTTCTTGGTCGTTGAAACTCGATAGTCTCGGCGAGACAATAAACGATGCGATTGATGTAACGTTCCACGGTGCCGTCGTACTTCCAATCCGGCTTGTAGAAGGGAGAGAGGAAGATGTTGATCTCTCCTTGGGCATTGTAAGCAAAGTCGTGATCAACTTGCGGATCGGCCATGCATGACCATGGGAGATCCTTGTCGTGTGTAGAAACGTTGAGGTGGAGGGGGGAATCCGCCACTTGAGAGGAGTGGCCAAGGAGAAGAGAGAGAGGTGAGGGCTCGGGTGGGAGAAGCCAGATAAGGGGGTGGCTTGAGCTAACGAGGATTTGGTGGAAGATTTAGAAATCTTAAATTAATGTTCAGATTTAAGTGGATTTGGCGGGATAAATTTGAATTTAATTCAAATTTTAATGGAGAGAATTAAATTGGATGAGACGAAATTGTGGGATGTAATTAGGGAGGTTTAATGAGGGGCTATTGATGAAATTGGAGAGAGAGGGGCCCGGTCATGTAGAGAGGAGAGAGAGAGAGGGGTTTTGTGATTAATATGTGGGCCCCAAGGAAGTTAATGTAATTTTAATCAAATCTGAATTTAATTTCAGATTTGAATCATATAATAAGAAAATTCCTGATGGGACTTAGCTCTCTTAGGAAGGAATTTTGAAATTCAAAATAAATTGATTGCCAACAAGGATTCCTCCTAAATCACATAGAGATAATTTAGGAAAGTATTTATGACATAATTTGAATTTCAAAATTCAAATTTGGAAGATTATGGTGGGTGGGTCGGCGGGTGGAACAAGTAGAGGGGGAGAGCGAAGGGCTGGCCGGCGACTGGACTTGTTGCCGGCGGTTTGGGGCGGCTAAGGGGGCGGCGGGCCAGTGAAGGTGGGCTCGGTTTTGTGAGGAGGGGAAGGGGACGAGGTGTAGGAGGCTGGCGATCGGGTGGGTGGTGGGCGGTGGCTTGGGTGGCCCAAGGAGGCCGGCGGCAAGGTGAGGGCTTGGGTTAAAAAAAAATTACTAAGAAAGACTGGGGAATGAGGACGGCGGTGGGGTTTGGGGACGGAATTCAATGCAAGGAAAAATAAAAGAAAAGAAAGATAAGAGAACCGCGAACCTTGGGATCCACCAAGATTGACGGGTATTGCAAATCACCCTCCTCGGGCTTCTCTCATGAACTCACTAAGAGATCAAACAAGTAGCATCAAACTTTTCATTAACAATTCATCATCTCTTACAATGCATGAGGCCTCCTTTAAATAGGTCAAGATAAGACAAAGCTAGAAAGACACAAATGCCCTTAGGGCTACACAAGTGTCTAAATACCCACAGGGGCAAACTAGGAAAATAAAATGCGAGAATAAATAAAATACAAAATAAATCAGAAATAAAGGTTCTGGATCGTAGCCGTCGATCCGCATCTCCGCCGATGATACAAGTGGCGAAATCTGATGTCCTCATCACAAATAGTCCTTAGCTTAAGCATTCAACTTATGCAAACTTCGAGGCATCAAAAGATATCTCAAAGATCTTGTAGAAGTGTTACAACATCAACACTTCTAGACTAGTTAAGCGCCTTTTGATTTACCTAAAGGCGTGAAATGTAACTGTAGTTCACTTTAAACTCACCCCTCTTGAGGAATTATATTATGAGCAATGGAGTTGAATACTTGAATGAACCTCCAACAAATGATGAATATTTCGTGGAAGAGGAAAACATCATGGATAGATATGAGGACAAGCCAATCAATGATAATTTTGATCTTATCAAAATCAACAAAAATACCTTCGTTGAAACAGTAAACTAGTAAAGCTAGTGAAGATCACTATAGTACTTATTCAAGTGTATGCATGTGTATGCAGGGCGTAACTACATGGAGCTTAGGGGGAACAATTGCCCCCCCCCCCCACCCAACCCAAAAAAAATTATTTTTGAGGGCAGTTTCGAAAATTTTGCCCCCCTAAAAAAATAATGTTTCCCTAATATGCCCATTCTTCCCTTCAAGCCACATTTCCATCTCTCTTTCAAGGTACGTTGTTTATTGTTCGCTCTTCTTTATCTCCCACTCCATGACTAGACTCCATCCTCCTCTCCCTCATTTACTCAAACTGCTATCTCTCCATCCTCTTCTCCTTACCCTACTCCATCGCTCGTTATTCGCTCAGCTTCATTATCTGATCTATCCCTTGGAAAATCAACCTGATTTCTTGGAGAGGAAGACTGACACATAGAATCGGAGCATGCCGATACGGGAGGTCAGTCCTAACACGCGCCAGTAGGGTCTCGAACAGCTTCATGACCTGCGTAGGCGGGCGTTGCAAGAACGATGCGGGCGGACCAGTGAGGAGGCACAGCGAGCCTAATGCGGCGGCGGGTACGAGTCAGTAATGCACTGGTGCAAAAGTAGTTGCGCATGTGCGAGAAAATGTTAGTTACGCATGAGTGTAGTGCGCCGGCTGGAAGCAGAACACATGAAGGGCATAGGTCAAGTGAGGGGGTCGCGATTGGCCACGCTGATGTCGCGCGTGCAGGCAGAAAAGTGGACTCACCCATTGGCGCGAGTGGTGTGGATTGGAGTTGGGCCGTGAGGCTGGGCCATGCGCAGTTCACGCGGGAAGCTAAATTGCGAATCTTGGAAGCTGGATGGGCCATTCCTTGGCCAAATGTGAGGAAGTTCTCATGGAGACAAGCTGGCTGATTGGATCAAGACAACAACTTCGATTTCACCTGCAACCCCAACAGTTGTATCGGGAGCAGCAAAGTTTTCATCTCACCTTCTTCAACACCAGGCAACAGCAGTGGTGGGGTTCGTGACATCTACTCCCTCCTCCAAGTCCAACTCAACCAAAAAGCGCTCCTTAACTCAAACAATGTAAATTTCAAGACTATATTATGCAATATTTACTTTGTTCTTATGTGTTTTTGTTTTGTTTTAATTTTTTATACATAAATATCCATGATGAAAGCTTGAATTCATTTAATACATTTACAAAAAAATCTCCTCCCCCCCCCCCCCCAATGAGAGGGTGGTTCCTCCCTATGTGTATGTAGAGTTTTTTTTTTTTTTCTTTTTGAAAGTTGTATGTTCATGGCATAGGTCCATAAAAGGTTGTCTTAATTGACCTAAGTGGTTAAATAGAGACTTGCTAATGATTAAAATATCATCAAAATATAAAATAAGGAAGACACCAAAGGAAGGAATGATGTGAATGAGCCATGATTCCATAAATGTGCTTGGCACATTAATTAGGTAAAAAACATAACCAACTACTTAAACAAACCATCCTTCGTCTTGAAGGTGACCTTCCATTAGTCAACTTCACTTATCCTAATCTAGTGGTATGTTCTACAAAGATCAATCTTTATGAAGTTAATTGATCATCCATCATCTACAATATACCATTCAATTCAATGATGGGAAATCTATACTTGATAGTGAATTTGTTGATGACATGACCATCAACAAATATTCACAAAGTTAGAACCTACTTTAGGGTAAGAAGGGTGAAAACAATGCATGAGGACAAACTCTCACGGATCCTTAGCCTAACATTTCAATTTAGTTAGGTTAACGGGTAAATACATGAACCAAATCAATGGCATGTTGGATGCTCTTAAAAAATGAAAGCTCATTAGGTAACATACTTGTCAACAGCAAATGACGAATAAGCACGACGCAAAGTTCACCATAGAGCCATGGTGCATAGCACACGGCGCAGCGCGCGCCATTTCGAATACGGCATAAAATAAAAAAAATAATTATAAAAATCATTATATGTATCCTATTTTAGAGTATCAATCAAGTTGGGTAAGGCTTGGTTGAATATGTTTGTGGTCCAAAGTCCAAACCATTAAAGTGAGCTTCAAGTACATCCAAAATTTCTACTAAAATAATTGCAATACTATTCCCAAAATAGGAAAATAAAAAGCATCAATCAAATCCTAGTATTTTAATCATATCAAATAATTTTAAAATTAAGTCTAATAAAACCTAACTAAACTATTTTAATCAACAACAACAACATCAAGCCTTTGTCCCACTACGTGGGGTCAACTACATGAATCCTTTTTCTCCATTGTGTCATATTAAAAGTCAAATTCTTGTTTAAATCTAATAAAAAAAATCATTTCTAATATTTCCTAACCAAGTATTTTTAGATCTACCTCTACATTTCTTAACATAAGTCAAATCTAATATATATACTTTCCAAACAGGGGTCATCATAAGGCCGCCGTTTATGTGACCAAACCATTTAAGGCAAATCTCTCTAATCTTATCTTTCATTGGCGCTACTCCAATCTTTTCACATATATGCTCATTTCGTATCCTATCTCTAAGGGTAAAGTCATTCATCCACCTGAGCATCCTCATCTCTGCAACACTTAACTTAGCATTATGCTTCTCTTTTAATGGCCAACATTCTGCACCATAAAGCATTGTAGGTCTCACCACCATCTTATAGAATTTTCCCTGAAATTTGAGGGGGACTTTTCTATCACACAACAAGCTCGATACATTCCTTCACTTCAACCATCCAACTTGAATTCTGCCGATAATATCCCCATCTAATTCATCATCACTCTGAAAAATAGATCCAAGATATTTAAAACACATACTCTTATTAATGAATTGATCGCCCAAAGTCACAATCCCCTCATTAGGTCTATTACTACTAAAATTACACTCCATATATTCAATTTTAGATCTACTCAAACAAAAACCTTTAGACTCTAAGGTTGACCTCCACAATTCAAGTTTACCTTCAACTCCCTCTCTAGTCTTATCAACAAGAAGAATATCATCAACAAAAAGCATACACCAAGGTACATCCTCTTGCAAATTTTTAGTGAGAATATCCATGACTAAAGCAAAAAGATATGGACTTAAGGCTAATCTTTAATGTAATCCAACCGAAATAGGAAAAAACTTAGTCAAACTGCCTTGTGTTTGAATACAAGTAATAGCTCCTGCATACATATCTTTAATGATTTGAATATAAGCAGTATTAACTATTTTCTTTTCAAGAACTCTCTATAGCACTTCTCTTGGAACTTTATCATATGTTATCTCTAAATCAATAAATATCATATGTACATCCTCCTTATTCTCTCTATATTTCTCCATCAAAATGCTCAATAAATGTATTTCTTCCATAGTAGACCTACCCGGCATTAATCCAATTGATTTTGAGAAACATTAGTATCATGCTACAACCTATGCTCCATAACTCGCAACCATAGTTTTAAAGTATGACATATTAACTGAATTCCTTTATAATTCGCTCAATCTTGTGCATCACCTTTATTCTTAAAAGTAGAATTAACACACTCATTCTCCACTCATTTGTCATCTTTTTAGTCTTCAAAAAAGTAATAAAATTTTTGGTAAGCCAAGAAATTCATTCATCTCCTAAGCATTTCTATACCTCTATTGGAATATCATCAGGTCCAATAGCTTTTCTACACTTTATTTTCTTTAAAACATCTCTAACTTCTGTTTTACTAATACGCCGATAAAAACATAAATTTTTATTTTCATTTAGGGTGCTAAGGTTACTAAAGTCAATCATATTTTCACATTCTTCATTAAAAAATTTAGCAAAATATCTCATCCACCTTTGTTGAATATCATGTTCTAAGATAAATACTTTTTTATCTCCATCCTTAATACACTTCACTTGAACTAAATCCTTACTACTCATATCTCTTTGTTTGACTAACTTTTATATATATATATATATATATATATATATATATATATATATCTCACTTTTTAGTATCTAATCTATTATATAAATCATTAAAAGCTAAGATCTATGAATCACATATTGTTTTCTTAGATTCCTTACGTGCCTCTTTATATCTTTTCCAATTATCAGAATTTTTACATCTAAATCAATTTTTATAACAAATCTTTTATTTTTTATCTTTTATTGCACATTTAGATTTCACTACCAACTATTTTTACTATTAGAAGTTTTTCCTTTGATACTCCTAGCACATCTTTTACAATGTTCTTAATATCACTAGCCATTTTTTTCACATAACATTAGCATCTCATGCACAGACAAAATCTTAAGATCCAAAATCTTACTCTCAAAAATATTTTTGTAGCATTCTTTAAATACTCCATCTAATCCTAGAATATCGTTTTACTTTATTTTTTATTTTATGTCTCTTTATCTTAAAATCCAAAACTAGTACTCGATATTGAGTACATAAATTTTCACTTGTAATAACTTTATAATTTTTGCAATTTAAACGATCTAATTTTCTTATAAGAAAACAATTAATCTGAGGTTTAATATATTCATTTTTATAAGTGATGAGATGCACATCTCTTTTCTTAAATAAGATATTAGCAATTTAAAAATCATAAGCTAAAGAAAAATTTTAATATGGTCTTACCACGTTCATTTGTCGTTCCAAATTCATGGCCAATGAATACTTCTAAAATCATCTACCTCTCTACAACATGTTCATTTAAATGTCATCCAATAAAAATTCTTTCTTCAAGAGGTATATTTTATATTAGTTTCCTTGACTAGCTTCTTTGCCAACATACGTCCTTGATGTGGGAACCCTTGCCTATTAAATACTGCAATTAGGCGCCAGTGCAGCAGCTCTTGCACACTTGTCGTTGTATTCAGGCCATACAGCACGTCGCTTCAAGGGGACGCCCTAGTATTGACATAATTTTTTAAATGATTCATATCATGATTATTTGACAAGTTTTACACATCCCTCCACTTTTCTCATACAGGATTTAGGACCTCACAACGACTAAACTATTTTAATCATATTAAAAAAATTTAAAATTAATCATTACATTATTTTAGAAATTAAAATATATAAATATTAAAAACTATTTATAATTATATTAAAAAATTCAAATTGTGCGCCATGCACCATTGCGCAAATAGCACACATCAACTTGAACATGTGCGTTGCGCCATGCAGCTGGCGCAATGGGTGCATCGCGCTGCACCATGGCGCACGCCATTTTGTGTCATTGACATGTATGTTAGGTAGTTCCTAAGGACAAATCCCGGAACCCAAATAAAAGTTGACTAATTTCAACTGAGAGACTAGAAAACTCAGAAAAAATTTTGGATACTTAAAAAAAACACAGAGATAAATGCTACAACCCTCGTTACTATGCGCAAACTCTCATGGATTCAAAATATGAAAGTTTTTTTAATTTATGGCGACAGATAACTCTTTTGGTTTCTAATATAAAGCTTGAAGGCATGTGTTAAACTGGCAGTAATATGCAACATTCATGTTGTATAGCTAAGATCTACCCAATGTACATTAACAATATGAGAAAATATCAAAATGGTCTCTCAACTTTTTGTAAGAGACCAAAATGATCTCTAACTCTTTTGAGGAGTCAATTTGATACCTCAACTCCTTAAAAAATCCTTTTGGTCCTAACATCAAATTTGAGGTTAACAATGTTAAATCAAGAAGTATTTTGGTCATTTTAATTAGATTATTTATTAAACGATATTTTCAAGTAATACTTTTTTTAAATAAATTATTAAACATTTCAATAAAAAATTTATAAATAATTCCAGACTATAATGATCCTAAATTAAAACTAAAATTATTAATAATTTTTTAATTAAAATTAGAATTATTAATAATTTTTTATTAAATGTTTAATAATTTTTTAAAAATTACTATTATTGAAAATTATATTTAATAAACAATTTAATTAAAAAATGACTAAAATATTCCTTGATTTAACACCATTAACCACAAAATTTGATGCTATGACCAAATTTTTTTGTCTAGGAGTTTAGGAA
Organism: Dendrobium huoshanense; assembly: GCA_016618105.1. Taxonomy (NCBI): domain Eukaryota; kingdom Viridiplantae; phylum Streptophyta; class Magnoliopsida; order Asparagales; family Orchidaceae; genus Dendrobium; species Dendrobium huoshanense. Next base: position 16,889,369 of record CM028358.1, read on the forward strand.
CTAAATTAATCCCTCAAAAGAGTTGGGGATCATTTTGGTCCCTCACAAAGAGTTGAGGGACCATTTTGGTCTTTTTCTCTTAATAATATTTATAAGAAGAACAACACACATAATATAAGTGGAGTAGGTGGTCATCTATAATGGGATAATGCATCTTTGCATGCTAGACATAATCAAATTTGTTGAAGATCTTGGGGTCCCACACCATGGGACTCACTCCACAGCCGCCTTTGTACATCCTCCCAATCCAAATTTCTACCTTCGGTAGAAAATAGCTATGGGTCCCACCATGCAGCAAATCATAATATGACCTATTCAGCAAACAGAATAAGGTGCTGATCCATTGGATTTATCTTAAACTTAGATTACAATTCATATGCTCCTCATAAGATAAAGGAGTTAATCCATTAGATTTTCTCCCACTTAAACCTTAGATTACAATTCATATGCTCCTCCCCATACAACTATAGATGTTAGCCCCCCTTTTTTTAATTATTTATTTATTTTGTGTAAATTGCATTTACCTTTTTCCATACGTATCCTTGGAAAAGCATGTAAAAACCTCCAATTTGTGTACAGAAAATAAGCAATAAAATTCAAAGTAGTTTTTAATATTTTCACTTTTCTATAATCTTGCAAAGCCAAGCAAACATATATGGCCACAAATGTGGCTCAATAATGAGCTTCAATCTTAAGCCAAGGCAAAAGTAGAAACAACATTCATGCAACTAGCATTGTTAATGATAAGTTTGCATGACTTCTCACCACTTTTTTAAATTAGCGTGAAAGATATTTGTGCATTCTACTTAAGCTTGGCTCGAGTAGTAGTCATAACATATCACACTATAGCCAAGTGTGCGTCATCCTTTGCTTTCCTGGCATAAGTAATTTCATCACAGGAGTCCTACTCAACTAAATCATCCTTGTAATCTTCAAGTTAATCAAATAAAGACTAAATTGTGATTTGTCTAAAGAGTGAATATATTGCTTTACTTGAAGGGCTCATTGAAATCCATTTTTAAGGTATAACTATCTCAAATACACATTTTTTTATGTATGTCAAGACACAGTCCAAAATTAAATTTAGTAATGGTGGCCCTAGGACTTCCACTATATCAAATCGAATCATTAATTTATCAAAATGAGCCATATACTCAATAACTAGCATCAAGCCTTGTCAAAATGCGGTCAATATTTACAAAAGTTAATCATGAAATGCTAAAGAAAGATACTTTTGTTTAAATAATTCCTCCAAACCTTTGAAATTGCCAACCAGGTCTACTAAATGAATAATTATTTCTTTCATGAGCTACAAGATTCATTCAATGAAACTTCACTTACCAATCTTCTGACATAATAATCCAACTGAATTAAATATCCATGTGAACGATCCCGTTCAAAAGTAGTTTGGAATCTCAAAGTTCATCAAAAGTAGAGGAATCAATTTTTACACTTCTTAAACTTCTGGTGATGCTATCATCAATGTTAAGATAATTATTTCTTTAGGGATGTAAAAAAGATCAATATTAGGGTTCATCAAAATATTGATGATACTACTCTCACGTAAATGGTAGTGATAGCCATTATGCCTACCTAATGGTATGCTGGCTCTCCTAAATAGTTATCCACAGGAAAAGTTAAAGCTCAATTTTCTTGTGATTAAACCCCAATTTGATTTTTTTTTTATTATCATTAACTCAATCATTAAACTTAAATGTAAATGCTAGTTTGAATTAAATTTTAAGAAATTATAATGAATTTAAGCAAGGAAATTAATATGAATGTGTACATGATGCATAGGTTGTGAATTAAAGAAAAATTAACGAAACTTGAAGTAACCTTGAAATGAAAGAATTGATCTTCCAAATTAAATTGAGGTGGATAATTACAATTTTATTTTTGGCAATTTATAGTTCTTTTTTCTAACTTGATGTAATGACACTCATATACCTCCATATGTTAATGTTATCATTTAATTATTAAAGAATGTGTCATTTCCATCCAAAATATTTTCATATTGTAATGATATGAGCTGAAAGGCATTTTATTTCAATTACATGAATTTTAAAAGCACCTGTTCATATATGATAATGGGGGAATGAAAGAAAAAAATGTATGTACACGATGAAATGAAGGAATTCACCTCCTTATGGTAATGGTTGGGGGCGCAACATACTCGTGCACATGAAATGAAAAAGTATAGAAATGAAATATAAATGGAAATGATTGTGCCTAATTGGAGCAAATTTTAGATGAGGCTCCCAAGACGGTTATTATATCAATAGATATGACTTACCATATACATTACAAATGTTATCTTTAATAAATTGATGTTGTAGTTATCTTATCAAGCACGCCTATCTAAATTCTCATAAATAAAATATTTAATGATTATTTAAGATCACTCACATGCATACTATTTTTTCCATTTATTTTTACATTATTATATTATTGAATTGTAATCAGCCATAACATTATTGTATGAACTCAACCCATTATAAATGAAATGTTTCAAGTAAGGCTCCTGCAGATTAAATGACTAACACAGAAGATTTTGTATACAAAAGAGAAAGGGTAAATGATAATAGATATTTAATGATTCTATGCATTTGATTTCAGCTCAATTGCTTTGAAATCTTTAGAGTGTACTTGAAATATAGATTATTTAAATTATGGTGAATAATTGTTCGCTCTTTATAAATTGGGAAGATATTTTATTGGAATGTTTTAATTGTTGGTTGAAACAAATTTAACTATGGTCCGACAGTTATTTCTTAATTGATATTCTAAATACTTGGGCTAGATCATGACACATGGACAGCATTAATTGCATTTCAAAATATTTAAAATGAATCATAAGAAACACTAAAAATATATCAAAGCATTTAATTTGCATCCAACTAAATACCTGATGCATTTATAAAATGCAAGTATTTGAAAAATATCCAACTAATTAGCAACTTAAAAAAAAGTTTTCATAACGATTTTGGGGATATATGAGGATTTATGTTGGGTTTGGTTAAGGAAAATTAGCTAGGGTATGAAGAAATGTGTGTATAGATATGTTTTGGGAGAAAATATAATAAAAATGAGGAGAACATGTTTCCATTATCTCATAAAATATGAAAAATTAAAATAAACCTTAATTTCTTATATTTAAAACCCAACTCTAAAGCCAATTGATACAAAGCAACAAAGCATAAGAGAAAAAATATGGCAAAACTTTGTTACATTATTTATTTAAAAGAGAACAATCCATCATACAAGAATAATTAAGGTTTAAAAAGGATGTAGCTAAGATCAAAAGAACGAATGCTTTGAATGGAGAGACAAAAGGTGAAACGAGCAAGAAAGGCCTAACAGAGGAATCAATCCCTAGAGAGGAAGCCAAATAAAGGCCTTATCTTTATCATGTAGCCAAATACCTCCAATTATAACTTCAGGCTTACTAGTTATAATAAAAGCAACAAGCTTTTCATTGGCAATATAACTCTACTGATAATTAAAATAATGACGAGCATGTCCAAATGTCAATTTACTACCTCACCTCAGATAAATATTAAAATAAAGAAAAGGATGATGACATAGATATAGCACAATGAAAATGTCATAAATAATGACTAGATTTATAAGTGGAAGCATACATCTCATACTGCAAAAATATGCTTGCCATGCAGCAAGTTGGGTTAGCAAATAATGTTTGTGCTGGATGTTTTGGAATGATAGTCATGCATATGCCATAATATATTTTCACAAGCCTGTATCAAAGATAATAAGCGAAACCAAGCCAAATAACCTGAATTGATTCTCTCAAGTTAATCATATGGGTTTGTGTATCCTTAACTAAAATCTTCCAAAACAAGCATTACTCGAGAAAAAGGATAGCCAATGCCAGGAAAACTTATCACTTCTAAAACACACAAGTTGATAAATTAAAATACATCTCTAGAAAACTTAACACAGGAGTAGCTGATTAAAAAGGTAAAATCAAAATAGGAAATAAGTTAGCGAATCCATAATATCTAGCAAATATAAATCTTAGTCATAGTATGCTCGTTAAAGTAGAATCCAAGGGAAGGGGAATATACCTTAGAAAAATGAGCATGCATTAGGCATGACTGAAGATACGTTGCTTTTCTAGCAAGCCTAAAAAATGAAATATAGTTGCCAATCCTACAAGCACTGAAACGATAAAAAGAAGGTTTTGTTGGAATTAGCGATTACATTCAACACTATCAGGTAGTGGGCAAGCAATGAACTGATAGAAACCTTGCAACATCTCGAGCAAATAAAATTTCAGTGGTACTTCGTATCTCAGGAGTCATCTTCGCAAGATCAAGTGAGAGCTCTGCAGGTTCCACCTAAAAAAAGAAACTATATATTAAAATATGGATCATCTTGCACGTCTCCGACCAAACAAGAAATCACTTACTTTGTAACCAGGATGCTTATCTAACTTGAGAAGTGCATAGTATCCCCTGAATTCTTTTTCTGATGCAAAACATTTCCCCCGCTTCCTATGGTCATCATACAGTTGAAATAACTCAACAGAGGTTTTATTCATTTGCTCAATATTGAGGTGTGCATCAAAACCCTCTGTGAAACCCTCGCTTTTCTCAAATTCACATAATTCATGCATAGCAATTACATGAAGCCTTATCTGTGACCACAATGAAAAAAAAATGATATCATGAAGCCCAATGGTGAAGGTAGTTCATCTACAAGAGAGAATACCATTTGTTCTAGCATGAGAATAGCATCTTCATTGAAAATATGTTGCATCCTGAGATCCATCCGTACTGCACGCATTCTATCCCACAAGAAGTTGTAAATACTAAGAAAATTGCCATCATAAGGCTGATCCAATAAACTTAGGAGATAATCAACCGTCTTCTGCAGGACAGGCATGGGCCTTATCAACTTAGCTTCACGCTCAGCCATCCTATTATACTGTATAATTCAGATAAGAATTTCCATTATGCTCCTATTGGTGTTGTGTAATGATGAAAGACAGATTTTGATCAATAAACAATCTGAGAGGCAAGATGGAGCCTACTAAAACCCTACTTTTTTAACAGCAAGAAATTTTGTTGTTTGGTTTCTATCACCATTCAAGCGCTCATACTTATCAAGATCTCCCTTTCTTTCACGCTCATCCCTCTCCAAATCTGTAGTATGGTGAAATGAATGAATATGCTACATATGGGTCTCAATTGTTTGGTAAATATTGTTGAATCAGAAAAATAAATCACATTAGCTGGCCAAAAATGCAGAACATGTCATCACCTGGACACATATCTGGGCACAGACCCATCACAGCTTTCGATGATTCAGCACCTTCATGATCAGAACAGCTAACCCCATAAGTTGCATTTTCAGCAGTTTCATCAGCTTTTTGCAGGACTAAAGGTACATGGTTTTGCCTATTTTCAGAAGGTTTATGACTTGAGATATCCCGCAGATTCTGTAATGGCTGGGTTACTCAGTCTTGAAGCGAGCTAATCGCTTTGCCTTTGCTTGCATTTCCCTGCAAATAAGGCCTACTTTAGAAAGAAAGCTTACCACACTGAGTATGATATAGCACAGTACGCAACATCATATGATGATAACACAGTTTACCTCTCTGAATCAGGTACAATAGATGATGAATGTAATGCTTTCTCAACTGATATAGGAGGAGACCGGCCCTTTTAGATGCAACAAGGTTGGCAGGTTTTGCTGGCATAATAGTTACAACATTTTGTGCATCAGGCTGACACTCACCATGCTCAAACATATTTTGTGAAGAAGGGCCCCCGTGGAGTGGAGACATTCTGTGTCTAGCCAGCCTAATAGGGGATGAATCAGGCCTGGAAAAACAAACCAAATAAAATTCAGTACAGAATCAACAGATTTATATTGATGCAAGTAAAACAACAGCAGAGTAAAGATAAGATGTGGACATGTAAAGTTTTTGGATGGGTATCCAAGTAGAAATCAATCAGACAAGTTAAAATATGAAGAAATCAACTTCAAATAAGAGCAAGGTTTAGATAACAAACCGCTCAACTTCCTTATCTGAAAATATTGCTTGAACTGACGAACTGCTTTCAAAGTTCACAAGCACAGACTTCATATTGGGAACTTCATCATTAGCATTTTTCAAGAGCATTTCAGTATGTGCTCCGGATCTACAAACAGAAATAAGGAAGAATATCTTGTAATATAGTTTACCTAAAAGTTAGCATTTAATCAATCTGATAAAAAAAGCATAGAAAAAGTGCATCTTAAAAGATTGGAAGTGATGTGTTACAAAATACTTAGAATTCCCAAGTAAAACCTAATTATCTTGATGAAAACAGCGAGAACAATCCATAAATCCAAAGGAAAAATCAGAAAGCAGTAATTTTATTGCGATAACCAAACTAACCGAAGAAAAATAACAAGATACAATTGATCCTCTATTCGAGAAAATGATCTATCTCTCCCAAATCTCTAGACGCCGCTAGAGCCCAAAACCTAAACCTAAGAGATCTCAAATTTCAGCCAAATTAAAGATGCCCTAACCCTAGGAAAACAAACAATTAATGCATACAATCCAAAAAAAATCTCTAAACATTCCAACATTCAAACTTCCCTCCTAACTCCCTTCAAAAACCTTCCTAAACCGCTCTGTCTGGGCACCGGATCACGCGACATATGCATGAGGCAGAGAGTTCCACCTGTTCATAGACCAGTCCTGTATGGACAGCATGGACCGGTCCAATGGACTGGTCTAACAATATGCACAAAAAATTCCTTTGTAGGTAAGTTAATTGTAGCTTCATGATTGGATAATTGGAACAAGAAGGCCCACAATAAAATGTACAACAGCAATAATGCTTCAAAAATGCACAATGAGAAATAACACATGAATTATGAAACTCCAAATGAATACAGAGTTACGGAATATGCGTTAAGTATGTACACATATATACATGCAATAAAGCATAGGGGTGTGAAAATGTATAATACAAGTACAAATGCAAGCTTTCTATATGCTAGTGCACCTATGCAAACAATATATTAAAAAAAAAGTTGCAATCAAATGCAAGTTTAACATGGAAATTATCATTCTGCCAAGCATTATAATATGGAAATTATTCCACCAAAATGCTGATTTAAAACAATGGTAACGTATATTCATTTACATGTTTGATGCAATCAAAAATTTGGGAGAGGGCCCAAATTTTTTATCACAAAAAACTAACTCTTTCTAGGATCTAGAAAATATCAAGAAACTCATAAAATTTAACAAATTAAAACAAACATAAACTTTTT